>VZTZ01043125.1:123970-220759 GCA_013400955.1 Drymodes brunneopygia
AAAAAAAAAGATGGTTGATTCTAAGACATAGCTGGAAAACTAAACTATGGGAATTCCCAGGGAACTGCTTCCCAATCCTAGGTATGGCTACTGCTAGCATTGTGTATAACGGTACCTGTGCAAGCAGTTTTATAGGATGTTTCGTTATTTTAGAACAGTAATGGTCTTCATCATTCACCATATTTCATTTTCTTAATTGTGTATATCTAAGTATTAGGTGGGTTTTTAAAACTCCTGTTTGGAACATTAGCACATACCTGTAATGGTTGGACCTTAACACCTGTTGTATTTTATTCTTTTATTTGTAGCTATAGTAAGGTTCAAAACTGCAATTTAGCTAACAAATTTTATTTAACATTTCCCTAACATTAACTCTGGTATTATAGATGTAAAGTCTAGATACAGCCTTTCTGGTACTGTGGACTGTCACACCAGCTTTTCCAAGGTACCCCATTCCCCTCTCTGCTGCACAAGTCACAAAGAAAGATAAATCTCACATTCCAACAACAGCTATCACTTCATTCATTAGTAACAAATACCTGTAGCAGCAGGAGACACAGACACTTTAGCTGGCTTGATTTTGCACCTTTAAATTGCTTGTCATCATAAGGAAATGACAGAAGTTCAATGAGAGAAGAGTAATGCAGCAAGAAGACTGAAGCCCATTTCCAGTGTTTAATTGTCATTAAAAACAGCTAACAAGTGATTAAAAAGATAAATCAAAAGTTTGCAGAAAGACTAAAGCACCCAGTCAGTTTTACGGTTTCATTTGAGCTACAAACACGTTCTACATCCATTTACAAAACAATGAGCTCTTACAGTTTATGAAAGTTTAATCTCTTGGTTTATTGCTTTAATATGTCTAACATTGGTAAGGTTTACTTCAGAATGAGCTGTCTGACTATATGATGTTGATGTTATTTTTTGTATTCAGTCTGCAAATGGAATGAATAACGTAATAATTGTATTCATCTATGAAACAATTAAAGTAGGGGTAATTGCTGCTTCTCTCATATCTGCATGAAAAATAAAAGAATTAATATTTTATCATTTGGCAATGCTTCTTGTTAGTGGAATATTCTGAGATCAATTTTTTGTTTGGCCACAGGCATTTGAACAAATGCTGAAAAAAGTTATGCAGAACCAAAACATACATTGCTGGCAAACTTGTGCCTAAGGAACATATCATCTTAGGCTCACATATCTGGTACAACTTTGCTCAAATAACATCAACAACAGAAAAAAACCCCAACCCAAACTAAAGAACCCCAAACATACTTCTTGAACTAATAACCTCAGATTTTCAGAAAAATGAACAAATGAATGAACAAATGGGGATTTGATGATAAACTTCTGCCCCTCAAATGATATGTTTATCCTAGACTGAACTACAAAATGACAAAAATCATTACGATAACAAGTAATTGTAGCAGTTGTTATTAAAGAGGGTTTCAAATCCAGGTTTAAAAAGCTCAGAAAACAAACCGTGTAAGTGCTTTCACTGTTGTGAGTTATCCTACCATTTCTGAAGGAAACAAAAAAACACCCTGAAAACTATTCCTTTTTCTTTCCTACCTTGTCCAAGAACATATTGATCTTGGCATTTGAATTGATTTTTATTTTATTTTTTATCCACTATTTCAGGAAACTGCTAATGACATGCTTTTAAATTCCTGCATGTGTTTTAATGATGTGATGTGGGAGTCTGTCTCTTATGCACCTTGGAGATTGGCTTGGGGGCAAAGGGAGATTCTGAAGATCAGAGAAGGGAAAAAGGAAGATGCTGGTCCTCTGAAGTGCCGGAGCTGCTTCCTGCCTTTCAAAGCTGTCAGGTCTTTTACTCCTTTGCTGTTCCATTCTGCTTCTCATATGCACATCAAGTCCTGCAACCTGAATTTGGTTATCTTTAATAGATGCACTACAAGGTCAGCAATATGAGCCAAAGCTTCCATAGTATCTTCAATCCACCATGTGGACACAAAGCAACCACTGCAGACCTCTGGCAAGATTTATTCTCCATAAAACTATGAAGATAGAATTTCACTTCACCATTCACCTTAATGAAATTATGGAAATTATTACATGGGGTTTTCGGACTAAGGGCTACCTCAGCATAGTAACTCACATACACACAGAAAATCACAGAATCATGGAATGGTTGGGTTGGAAGAGGCCTTAGAGATTATCTAGTTTCAATCACCCTGCCACAGGGGATCATATACTATTAATTTTGAGTAAAGCATACAGGGTTTTTTCCCATGAAAGTTTGCTAAAAATGTTCGTAACGCAGGATGCGTATAAATAAAAGGAAAAAGGAAAGCATTTAGAAAATAAAATGCAATGTTTATACTGAAATATAGAAATAACATCATTCACACAGGTCTTTTGGAGCTGGAAGTCTGGGACCTTGAAGGAAAGATTATACTCATCACTACCCACACCAGTGAAGATCACCGTCAACTAGGAAGAATTACGATTAGTTTTTTTACTAAGCATGTGACACAGGAAAAATAACCACCACAAGAACCAGTGCCACCAACAAACAGACAAATAAAACCCAGGAACCCAGTAACGGAGGAGGAGGCACAAATCAACCTGAACTGTGCAGAATCACAGAATCAAAGCAGTTGATTCTTTCTCATTTCCCACTCAGCACGACTCCTAACATGTAGCTTATCCCAGTAAAGTCAGTGGTATAAGATTATGTGGCTCTAAAACTTTGGGGAAAACAGATAATATCTGACTAATCATCCTAACATTATTATATGTCTTCCATGCTATGCTCCCATGTGTGGATGTTTATGCATATGCTAGAGACATAGCTTTTAAAATTATTATACATTTTAATAAACACTAATGTACTTAACCACGGCAATCTTATATAGTAAGTGAGCTTAAAAATACAGAACTGTGCATCAATCAGAATGTTTCTTGATATTTTTCTTAAAACCTCAGAAATTAATAAATCTATGACTGGTAAAAAAACCATGATTACCAAATCACTGACATCTTTTAAGACTACTTTTACTTGAGATCCACACTTGTAAACTTAAAAAGAAAATCTATTCATGAAAAAAATAGTAGCAGTAAAAATTTTAAACTGACCACCCTGGAGTAACATGCATTCTAGGCCTCTTCCAACTGTATAAATTATAAAATTTTAAATTTAATTCCTTTCCATACAAGTGCCTAAATGGCAAGAAAATGTTTATTTTTACAAATACATCATCAGAATTTCTGACTGATTAATTATTTCTAGATAGCCATTTTTCTTCATTCATCATAAATAGTACTTTACATCTTTATAGTCAGTGACTGAATGTCTTCATTGAGTTCTTAGCCTCTTATGGCTCTCCTTTCCTTTTTTGTTCTGAATGTTTATTTACCTAAAGCAGGTCTTCTAAACTATCTCTGGTGAAATACCTAATGAGAATGACAGAGAATAGCATTTCCCTATGTGCTTATCTATTATAGCTGCAAAGAATCCAGGTTACAATGATCAGTTTGTAAACAAGAAAGAAAACACTGATAAAATTAGTAGAGGTAAAACATAGTCAAAATATCTTTTGCTGATATAACTAGAAAAAAAGTCCAAACGTCCCTCTCCCTTCCCCTTTCATGGTAGAATTTACCCATAAAGAGAGTAGACTTAGGCAAGATATTAGGAAGAAATTCTTCACTGGTGGGGGTGTGTTTGTGATACACTGGAATATACTGCCCAGAGTGTTCAAGGGCAGGTTGGATGGGACTCGGAGCAACCTGGTCTACTGAAAGGTGTCCCTGGCATGGGACCATGGCAGAACTGGAATTAGATGGGGTTGGAATTAGATTATCTCTAAGGTCTCTTTCAACCCAAACCATTCAGTGATTCTGTATTTAGCTAACGTAAATTGTGCCGCATGGGGGAAAAATGTGCACGTGTGCCCACTTTCACTGACAAGGTATAACGGTGGGTGAAGCTTGTTCTAATTCTGCATGGTTCAGTAAGACATACTTGCTCTCTGATATGAAATTTGTATTTACATAACTTTGTCACAATTCATGACACAGGAGCACAGATAATGTAGTATTCATTTCAACAAGTCTGTGTTTATACTGCAAGGTAAAGAGTGAGTTTGGGAAAAGGTTTGATTTGTGACTTAATTATTTAAAAGATTGGTTTCACATCATCTAACTTGGCATGCTGTTAGTGCTGATACCTGTATCCAAATTGGCCACAGCAGAGTCCCTGTTTAGGTAGTGAGTTTAGTTAGTGCTTCTTAAAATGCAGATGTGGAATGCAATTTAGAGACATAGAAACTGCACCCTGAAGTGCCTATTTGTCTTAATTGACTACAAAAATATCAACAGTGAGCAGTGCAGATGTCCACAATGTACATGGTCATGTGAATCCCACTCTTCCTATTTGAAAGCTAAGGTTGTGATTATCTGTTGAAGTCTTCAGACCTTTTATTTACTTGATCTATCCAGAATGCTCAGATAAAACTTGGTCTGATGTTAAGAGTCTAAGTTAAGTATTCCCAAATTTTCCCTTCCAAGGGTGTTCAAACATATTAGAAGTTGTTTTCAACTGTGGGAGCTTCTGAAGCCTTTCTATAAAGGGAAAAAAAACCCCAACAAATCAAAATATTAGCTCTGGCAGTTGTGTTTGTTCTTTTTATGGCATTACCATTGGGATTTTGATTCTGGCAGTCACACTTCTGGTCAATGTTTCTAAAAAATGACAATCACTGTCTTGGTAATGTGTCTCAAGATGACAGGACACTTTGCAAATCCTGGGAGATTGGAAAGGCAAGTAAGCATGTGCTAATTGGTTTGATTGACCAGCAAGTCTACTTTTGTGACACAATCCGCTCCCTGCAGGGAACAGAAACATTGTTTCTAACTTCAGGCTAACTATTAGTTTTGGGATTTTCCATGAAACAGACCTTGTTGACCTGTAGCTGGAAAATATAGTAGGTGAGAGCAGTTTGGGAAACAAACTGTCAAGGAACTGTTGTGCTGGAGCTGGATTAAAATGAGGTGAAACTTGTTGTACTGGAGTTACATTTGTGAGAACGGCTCTAGCAGTTGCTGACTTGATGGCTGATAAAGAGAAAAGAGTCCCAGTAGGCAGCAACAAGCTGGTGAATCACAGCTGCCTCCTGATGTTCATTTGATTATAACCACAGCTTATGAATGTCATAATTGTGCAGGGGTTATTTGCTAGTTAGGGAATCTGGTTTTCTATTAAAATAAGGACAGACAGAAAGGTCAATTGAAAGGAATGTGCAATGAATGGATTTAATTTATTTATGGTTGTCTTCTCAACAGTTTGGAAAGAAATATAATAACAAAATAAAATTATCAACAAGGGATTCATTGGTCATTTTCATGTGATCATTGGGACAAGCGAAAGAACAGAGAACCTGTCATAGCACACGATGCCAGAAGAACATGTCATGCTTAACCTAACATTATGAAGGTTGGGTCAGGGCCAGATATTATTACTCTCTAGTACATACGAGTATTAAACACCAGGGAGAAAATAGAGGTATTTAAGATAATGGATAAAACAGGCATAATAACAAAAGGCCATTAATACAGCTTGTCTATGAATTAGATTATTTCTATTTCACAGAAGAGAGAGTTTATGCACAAAATTTCCAGTAAAAGCAACTGGACAATAAAGCTGAGGAATAAGGGATGTTTGTCTTGTAGACATAGAAGACCTATAGTATTTTGATTTACACAGAAAACTGATGAGTATTATCTATACAAAATATTCCATTACCAATGTCTAAAAAATATAAATTATCCTCAACCATTAATATAGTGATGATTGGAAAACACTGGCAACACCATATTACACACATAAAAAGAAGACTATTTTGCTGTCTAGTTACCTTTCCTTGGGTTAGGAGAAGACAGTGATCCTGTACTAGACAAAATCAGATTTTTTTACTCATTAAATTGTAATGGATGAAGTATTTTGTCTATTTCTGTAAATATTTGTAACTATTTTCAAGACAAATTATTTGCCTATGACAACAAGAAACATGCATAGAATAAAACGAAGCCAGTTTTCTAACTAAAATGAAGCCAGTTTTCTAACCTATTACTTATGATGTCAACACAGACACTGTTTACACTGATAATTGTCCTTATTTTACATAAAACATTTCAGATATTTGGTTCACAGATAAAAAAATTTACAAGAAAAAGCTCCACATTTTTGTAGGTATAACTGAGGCAAAATGTACTTTAGAAAATTTACTTTAGAAAATTTCATTAAATATTCTGTCCAAGTACTGACTAGTTTTTCAGTCAGGTTGCATTGTGCATTGTCATCTTTTTGTAATCCCTTTTGCGTATGAGATTCCTGATTTTCTGCACTAGAGTATTTACTTAAGCCACTTTCTGACATAACTTAGCATATTGATGGCATGCTCAGGTGATCTCATCCATATCACGTAGACGACGCTGGGATCTCGCTTTCCCATCCATCCCAAAACACTACTACTTGGAAAAGGTAATACTTGTGATAATCTAGTAGATTCCAGAAGAAGGAAGCTTATGTCTGTCTGGGGACACTATTATTCATATTTCAGGGACAGGGTATCTACCTTAGATGTTTTAGTTTGGATCAAGCATGCACTTTTGATGCATGTACCCACATCTTCTTTCATGTGGCAGGATGGTCTTGCCTGGACTGTGCAACTAGAGCCCTTTGAAATAAGACCAAACCAGAAGATGTTCTCTGTGAGCATAACTAACCTGCTCCAGCTGGTAATGGGATCTCAGCCAAGAAAACAGGCTTTTACTTCTTTTTTTAGCAATGCAACTGAATTTGTGTATTTCAAGTACATTTTTGCTGGAAGATGTAAAGTTCCCACAGCATGAAGAGAGAAAGAAACAAAGAAGTTGCAGTAGCAAAAATCATCATTTAGCTTCAGGAACTGTGAAAAACATGTGTAATTAGGATTTTACAACAGTGTGACATCCTATGAGAAATCAACAGCAATTGTGATGCAACATCTGGTTCTTCCAAAGACATACATCCCAAAACAAAAGCTGCTAAGAACTAAAATGTAGACAGAATAGCAATGCACAAGAAGGAAAAGAGATATGTATTAGCTCCTGAATTCTACTGTTTGCTTATTTATTTGTTTGCTTTTAGGTTTGGTTGGGTTTTTTTCTTCTATAGCACAAAGTCAAAACTTAGCACAAGAAATGCCTAATCCTATGCAAATTTTCTCTTTTTTAAAAATATTTTTTAAGCTTGGTGATCCATGGTGCAGATATCTATTTATCATTACTAACTGTCTCTGATGTACCATCATGAGAAGCAGAAAAAGCCCGGATCTCTGACTGTGTGGTTAAAACCAGAAGCACTTAGGCAGCCCATGTAGGCAATGGTGGCTTAAAATTTAAGGAAATGGTAATGAGTACTGATTTTGTCCCAGAAAAAAGCTGTAACTATGGAAAGGCCTTTTATGATGAGATTCCATATGTTATTTCAATTACTATTGGGCACTTTCTTTGGAGAAAGTAGTGACTTGCTACCATACATAATAAAAGTGAGTGAAATCACAGTAACCCGAGAGGAAAAGGATGTTTCTGTACACTTCCAGAGCATGTATTGACCATAAAAGGTGACAACTCATCCCTTTAATGTAGGTATGGAAATCCCATTATATGCAGCATTTCATATTGCTGCCCTTCAGTACTATACGACTATTTTTATTGCTGCCTGTGGCAAGCAAGTACCCCTGTCTCATTTTATACAACACAAGAGAAAAAGAATATCAGGTGCTCATATAGCCTCAGATGTAGGTGTCCAGTGCTGAAATCCTAGTTCTTACTTTGATTTTCTCTGCAGCTTAGCACGCAACCTCCTGCAAGCAGAGACAAGTAATGTCTGTCTGCATTCTGCTTCAGCAGTTGTCAAGGTGCTAAAGTACATTGACTTTTCCTAAAGATCCAGCTGAGGAGGATATTTGTTGGCCCAGCAGAGTGAGATGTCTGTTTGCAAAAGATCTATACATGACTTTATGCTTAGATCTTCATCAGCATAATGGGGCTAAGCAGGCTGTGTGTGCCTCAGAGAGGATTTGAAAGCTTTAACAACGTAGCCAACCAGTCTATGAAGTACTTACATATTATAGTGACAGAAATCATAAAGTATAATTCAGGAAGTTAAAAGTTAAGCACTATACAAACATTTACTGTAGCCAAGCTTTAATATTTTTAATATAGCTTGGGGAAGGAACAGCAAACAAATCTGAGTCTTGGAATAAAATGCAGCACCACTGCTTATATGTTTCTTCTGTTGTAAAATCTAACAGAATTGGATTAAACATTATCACTTGCTCTTTAATCTTGGTTTTACAAGGTGTTGGTTCTTTGACCTGATTTTAAAGGATTTAAAACTCAAACCTGTTATCCTTAATAGTGATTCTAAACTTCAAAGCTTTGAAGCAGGAAGAGAAAATAAGATCTGCTGCATAGTTGTTGAGATTAGAATTCTCAGTGAGTATTCATTCCTGTCATGTTCAGAAAGACCTGTATGGCTACACGCTGGGAAACATGACATGCTGTTTGTGTAATTGAAAACTGAGAATTGAACAGATAACTAGGAACTTTGGCTGTCCTGCTTGAAATTAGATGTGTATAACAACAATAACAGACAGATCTCAGGTTCAGGTTAGAAAACAGAAAGAATAACATAGGATACTTAGCCCAATATTTTCTGAAGTGCTGCTTAAAATTACTCTGGGGAAATAACAACACTGTCCTGATAGTAATCTTCTTTTGCATTTTACATCTACTCTGTAACCAGAAGCTAAAAAGTAATTATTTAGGTCTTTTGTTCTTATTAAAAGGGGTTAACTGTACTCCAAGATGGGGGGGAATGGTTAGCATTAGCAACAAAAAACTACACTGATATGGGCTTCTTTAAAGAGCCCTTTTATTTATCAAAAATGCAGGAGCTTTTTCAAGAACAACAGGGCTCAAAAAGTACCAAAAATCACTTTGCTTGCAGAGCTAGTTGTCTTTATCCAGCCACCATCTCCACCAGAAGACTTCTTTTTCAGTTTTTAAGTTGAACTGTGTTAGAGATGTTTCTCTGCAACTTCTAGTGCCATGTTTCCTGAGTGAATCTGTTTTAAAATAGGTAATTTTCCCAAGTTAATACCACTGGCCTGTGAGGATTTCCCAAACCCTCTGAAAAGCATTATATTGCAAGCAGCTCTGGTAGGCATAAAATGGGCATTCCTAATTCCGCTACAAAGTTTGAGCTGGTAACCAATCCTAGGCACACTCCCTGTTGTGTACAACTCCAACACTAACTCTTGGCACAATATTAATTCCCTCATTCTGACTTAGGAATATACATACTGGATAAGGACCTATCCCAGGTTTTTATTAAAATATTCTTAAAATGTCACTGAGCTGAAAGAACTCGTGAAGTTTTAAGGGATGAGCTAGGGAGTGCAGCTGCAGAGCTATCCCAAAGAACCCCTGAAGGGGGTTGTTACTGTTATCAGTCCTTAGCAACAATCGCATCGCTTTCAGTGAGGGATCAGGTTAGTCATAGAAAAGATAAAAAGATAAATGCTTCTCTGGGACCTGCTGGCCAGCAATTGATGTGAAAAACTAAAAACCAGGCTAGCAGCAGCAAAGAACAGTGTGCTCCCTCTCTGGACATGGTGGTGGATGGCAGAAGGCAGCAAGAGCTAGCTTTTCCCATGGGTATTGCCTAGGAAAACTAGTCCCATTCCCATTTCAGCATCTGACTCTGGCTGCTCGTTCAAGTTCTCCAGTTACTATGCAGAGACATCAAGCCTTACCATGAAGGCTTTGTATGAAGGATAAGAAAAAGAAAGGAGGGAGAGAGGCAGGTAGTGGGAGAGATGACAGAAGAGATCTGAAAGTGCAATGTGCCATGTAAGAAGAAACCAACAAAAAGAAAGCAAAAATTAAAGGAAATTTAAAATCTAGAAACAAGGACCTGCAAAATATTAAAATATTTCCAAATATTTACTATATCCCTGACTAGCTGGATATTAATACTTACATAAAATTTCTTAGGTCTTTCAATCATAGTAAATCTACAGTGTGGTACAGGAAGAGGTAACCTGATTTGGCACAGATTCTTAAAGTGAGACTAGGAAAAGATTATGTCCTTCAGTAAGGGAAAAAAAGGGGTTGCTAGTCTGTTGGATATTGCTTCTTTATTTCATTTCTCAAAGAACATAGGTCTGGTGCTGAGATGTCAGTTTTTCTATATCATAATCTCTGAGCAATCTTCTATACTCCGCAAGGTGTTATTTTACAGAAACATAATCAACATCTCTCTATGAAGAAATGTGATGGAAAACACCAACAAACCCCTCAAACCATAATAACAACAAAAAATCCAAACAAAAAAAAAAAGAAAACAAAACAAAAAACACCAAGAAAAGTCCCCCAAATGAAACAAAACAAAACAAAACAAAACAAGCAAACCAAAGCCAAAAAAAAAAAGCCCTCAAATCCCCAAAACCAGTTTAAGAGCTTTGTGTTAGAGCTGGCTCCATATCCAGAACACATGTATGAAACATTTTCAGATATTATTAAAAAGAAAGGATGATCCTAACACTTTGTCGGAGTTTGGATCTTGGTTTTTTTTTGGGAGGCTTTCTTTCTTTTTCTTTATATTCAGGAATTTTTCTCCCATGAGCTGTTAATCACTGAGTACTTAAGAGAACAAAAGCACATGGCCAAACCCTTTCTCCTCAACAGGGCGGAGGGCGGAGGGCAGGGGGCGGGGAAGGGCTTGGCTCTCTCTCTTTTGCCNCATATCTTTGCCTGAGAGCCTCTTGATTTTAAATTTCTAATAATTCAGAGGGAGAGGGGTTGCAGTTTTTCCATTCCAAGGAAGGCTCCTGCCTTCCCTAGCAGACACCTGTCTTTTAAACCAAGACACACTTCCCAGAAAATAAAATGCTATCCACTGCACATTTCACCAGCATTAGAATATTTTACTCACAGTTTCTGAAACATTATAGGCATGAAAGACTCTGAAACTTAAGGCCTATTGTTTTAACAGCTAATTTTTGTGTATTTTGTGTAAACACGTTTTCCCAAATGTCTTCAGTTTTTATAATTTCATCTTTTATAATTTAATTTTTGAGCTTGTTCAGCAGTCAACAAAATACAAATTGCATTATGACTCTTCCCTCAAATCCCTGAAAGCTAACCTTTTCCTTTAAAAAAATCAATTTATATGTAAATCATCACATAACTTTCTACAGTCCTAAATAGTCCCAATATAGTCCATGCAAACCTTTTCAGCACAGACCCTCAGTATACCTGAACACACTTAGAGTGCATTGGTTTTGATAATTCCAGTTTTCTTCCTTTCACCAAGACTTCCTGAATGAGGGAAACCAGCAAAATTACCAAGGCAAAAACACAAACCCCAAGAACCCCATTTTTTTTCTTTAATGTAAATACTGCTAAAATATATGTACAGAGAGAAGTGAAATGGACACTAAGCCCCCAAAGTAGCTATTGATACTAGAATCCTATGAAATAGGAAGCACAAAAGGATTCCCAGTTGCACATCATATCCCATATCAAATGCTGGATTACAATCAAATTTGATAGCAAACCATCTAACCAAGTAATCCTGAAATGAGCTCCCATGGCAGCACATTCAGAGATGCTCTCATTACTGTTAAGAAAAGTGTTGATTTCTTTGACTGCAGCTGTTCAGTCTTTACTTTCTAAGGATTTGAGAACTTACAGGGATATAATTTTGAGTTGTGGTAAATCACTAAAGGTCTACTTCAAGATAAGATATAAGGTTAGAATGATACGTTTTCTTAAAAATATAACCTTCAATAACAGTACAACATGTATGAAAGTACAAAATAAAGTACATTACAAGGAATGTAATAGAATAATAGAATAATAAAATCATAGATTCATAGAATAGCCTGGTTTGGGAGAAACCTTAAAGATCATCTAGTTCCAACCCCTCAGTTGTGCTCAGGGACCTCTTCCACTTTGATTCTCCTCCCCACTCCACTAGGGAGGTTGGGGGGTGAAGATAAATGGGGGGTTAAGTGGGTGGCTGCACGGTGTTTTATCTCCAGTTGGGATTCAAACTATGATAACTTGTCACCAAGAAAAGTTTATGGTGCAAGCTGATGTTTCAGGGAGACACTCATCAATTTGAAAGTTTCCCTCACTGCTTTGAATCAAGTCTCAGCAGAGGGAGATCCAAGATGCTTGATATAGACAAGAACTGATATGAGCTGCAAGAGCTACATCCATTTCCATCACATTACTATTATGTGATACAGCATTTTAAGTACATTAATCTAATGGGTTCAGTCTTGGATGTCAATATGTTTGTCTGCCCTAGAGTATTTAAATAACTTAAATATTCTTTCTTGGTATGTGGTTGGCAATATTATAAAACACCTATAGCATCAAGAGGTAAAGGCATAGAGCAGTATTTCTTCTTTTCAAGGTTCAAATCAACTTTTCTAAAAGAACATGGTAACAGAAAGTGCTTGGCAGTGGCCTTTTTCAGTCTGCCTCTTCATTTCATATTCATTTCCTTAAAATACATTTAAAAGGGCAAGAAGAGCAATGAAATGAACTTTGAAGATGTAACCTACTTAAAAACAAAAGGAGGTTGTTTTACCGGGAATAATTTCTTTGTACTGTCTTCCTTATAAGTGGTTCTTCACTGTCGATGTGCAAAAAAGTTTTAGCACCAAAACTAGTTTGATCTACCTTCAAAAGTAACACTGAGTGACCCCTGTGTTGCAATACCTAAGCAATCAGCAGAATGGCTCCAAGTGAACAGAGACTTTCATATTCTCATCGGTAAAGTGGGCAAGAGAGGAAAAAATTAATTTTAGTAGCATATTTCCATGTCTTAATAAATGTATATAAAGCCACAACTGACTGATATACTCAGGGAGAGTATCCATATTAAAGAATACCTGTTGTATGCTTATCATGGCAAAGCATTTTTGAAAGATAAGAAAGGGTGCTAAGCACTACTTATTGGTTACAGTGTGGTCAGGTCCCTCTCAATACAAATTAAGTTTATTTCCAGCTTTTATTTGAAAAGAATGTCAGCTATTCAGGATGAAATGTACCTTTTAAATGTACCTATCAAGTTCAAGCAACTACCCATTCTCAAAACCCAAAAAACCAAACCCTTGAAGAAAATTCAAAATGCAGGCAAATTTCCATAATAGTAGGCACTTCTGTTCTTTAGCCCTATGAAATATAGACTGCACTGAATAGAAGCTTTTTAAGGGCTGGGTCTTGGGAAGGTTTGTAGAGAGATCCAAAATCCAGCTACTCACAGTGGGAGAAGTGACACCTCTGGTAAATGATATGCAAAACACATATCCCAATTACCTTACTCAGCAGCAGGTTAATCAATGGCAAGCCCAGTGGGCTGCATTCATCTGTCTTTTGAGACATCTGAGCCAAGGCCAGAAGATTGAGTACAAGAAATCTGGAGTTGAATTGGGATTTCTGACATCATTAAATATTACATGAGAACCCTATAGTTAGGAAAATGTTTCCCAAGTAATGATGTCGAGGAATGAAAGGAGACTGAAATATCAGTCCTTTCTTATACCTCAGCCTTCCTATATGTAGATTCCCTCTCTGATTTCTCTGTACAACTACACAGGTTCAAGAGAAGAAACACCAGTCCCCTGGAACTGAAACACAACTATCCTCAGGACTTGAGCAATACAGAGCTGTACTTATGTATGCCAAAGTAGGTGCAGAAGGTAAGTTTTTCTAGGAAAGTGCTGCAACTATCAACAGTTACAGCAGAACCACTGTGATGTGGAGCAGAAATGGTCATGGCCTTTTTGGGGGAACCACATCCTATAGGTTGCATAAGGGATGCTCCACAATTAACCATTATCTGCAACTTGTGGTGATTGGGAGGAATATCTATGTTTCATGATTCTGATTTCGTCTGTGCAGTTTTGAGGGGTGTGGAAGCACAAAAGTTGAAGGTCAGAAAGTAAGGTGTATGTGCTGGAAGCTTTCTTTCTCCAATTGCAGGGCAGGAAAATTATGTAAAACCTCAGAATCACAATTCTGAATGCCCATGCTTAAATGCTGTCAAATCTTTTTATTGGATCTTGCTTTTGAACCCCAAACCACCTTGGCAAGATGTTGCATATGGTGGCTGTGACTATTCATATCTTTTATAAGTGGGCATAGGGTACTATAATGCACTTCCTCCAGTGGGTTGGTATCTTCAAGGGAAAATCATTTTGCTCTCCTTATTTTATAAGACACCATCAGTTTAAAAAAAGAACTAATATAAAAAAAGGACTAGTGTAAAAGAGTACTGTGAAAGTTCAAAAGGCATAAACTGTTCTTCATAAGTACAAAAATTTTTATCAGAAATTTGGAGCTTCTTAGGCCTCTGAGACCCTCTTGACCTGCAGTACAGTCACTGGAAATGTCAGCTCAAAGAGTACATTTTTGTATTTCAAAAATCTGCTGCCAATCTCCAGCATCTTCTACTTGTTGTCTTTTGGAATGGCTCTAACAGACATATTTTACCTGTGTCTCTGTATTCCTGAAATATCACTTTCAGCATGGAAGTTCAGACTATTTTTTAGTATAAAATTAAGATCCAGTGAACTTTACATTTAAAGATATAATCCATAGGATTTCATTCCTCTATTAACAGGTCTGTCCAAATGCTTGAATTCTCACAATGTGTATGCAAAGATTGAATACTTTGGTTTACATGAAGTCTTCTATTACAGATGAGTCATTTTCATATGATCTGTTGTTATTTACAAGTATGAAAGCACCTTTCAGTACTTCCTAGCAATGTACAACAACAGGAAGCTGATTTGTTGAATTGAAATTATTTTACCTGGATTTAGTCCAAATGGCTCAGAGGCATACCAGAGCCAGAGAAGATACACATTTCAGAAATTAACCAGGATGAAAATAACACTGTTTCTGCACAATAAGTAGTTTTGAAATGCCACTCATGAACAAGTACATGTAAGATTCCCTTCTTCATAAACTCTTTCACCAGCTAACAGTTGATTGCTAGCTGCAGAATAATTCCTAGCTATGACTCATAGTCAAAAAATGCAAATACTATACAAGCTTTGAATTCCCTGCCAAAAATTATTTCTGTATTTTTGTTCTTTATACAACACAAAAATACTACATATGCAGAAAGTAATATATTTACAGTATATGGCTCTATACTTTTTAGAGAGGGATGGAAAAGAATTATTTAATCTTAAATTCCATATTGGTGCAAAACCAGAAGAGTAACAACTGGACATATATTGATCTGGAAAGTAAATGCAACTAAGAAGCAAGGCTCTGTAAGGATCTTCCATCAGAACTGGGAATGGTTCTGAAGGGAAGGGATCATCCTGCTAGCAGCTGCTTCCTGGAGGATGGGGGCTGTATTTCAGGTCACCGGTTTTAAGCATCTAAGAATGTGGCCTTGAGAAACAAGATTAATTCCCTAGTAAATAGAAAAGATTAGACTATTTCAGTTGGAAGGGGCCCACAATGATCATCTAGTCCAAATGCAATGTTTGCATAGCTGCAAGAAGCCTCTTCCTTTTAATTCAGTGGAAAACTTCACTCACAGAATGGAAAATATTTTGAGGAACTAACCAAAACCTGAACTTTGCTATGAACGTTGGTATAGGTGCAGCATGACTAAAAAAATATTAACACTAAAATAATTTTTTTTCCCTTGCCGTAGGACTGTTTACATAATACTCCTCACTAGCTGACTTTGACTTTCTCATAGAATTAAATTCCTGTTCTTTTTATTATTAGCCATTTAGAGCACTCAGTTAAATTAGCTCTGAACAAAACGACACTGGCTCGTTTTCACTTTAATATTATACTTTGTATCTGATATGTGATAGTTACCCAATGATAAAACCCCAGCTTTTGACAGTGAAGACCTAAATTATATTTACAATCTCAGCTAAGATAATTACCAGACTAGCCCCAAAACTGTCCTTTTCTACCAAATCAGAGTGTACGTGCATGAAAATGTGTTATCTCAATAATCACCTGTTTTTACAAAAGAGGAAAGAGTTTTCTCACAGAGGTAAGGCACTCAATGTTCAGTTTTAGTCCTATTTTTTCCTTTTCTCTACTTTTTCAGAAATTCCTGAAGTCTAGTTTCCTACAATGAAAAGTGAAGACTGGAAAATATTGAAAACATGTAATTTTTTCAAAACTCTCATCTTAAGTCAGCAATGCAAATGACAGGCTGTTTTCCCAAAACTTAAACAGCAAAAGAGCTGGATCTGAACAGTTGAAATAAAATTGGTTATTTGCAGTATGACGACCAAAAAGCTTCCTACCTTCCCATAAGCTTCCATGGGATGGAATCCCTTGGAAATGACACTATTCACATACTACAACACTCTGAAATTGCTATCTTGGATGGAATGTAGTTGCTTCTCCTGAAAAATTAAGCATTTATAAAAAGTTTTATTTTCTGTCTTGACATCTGTTTTTGCTTCATTCTTCTCTACACCCCAATCAAAACCTTTATGTACAGGACCCTTGTGTCAATAACACAGAGACTATGAAAGCAAAACAACTCGAGGGATCCTGAGTTTTCTGTGAGAAGTCAGGGATTCCTCAATCATTGTCCAAGAAATCTTAAGACCAAGTAATAACTGATTTTCCAGAAAATTTTTATTTTAATACTATATTTTCACCATCTCAGCTATTAGGCCAAACAGCAAAAGATCTCTGAAAATTATGTAATTTTCCAATATTTCAAGTTCTGCTTTAACTGACCCTTTCAAGTCAAAGGTCACCTCCAAAAGACATCTCTGAAAGGAGATTCTGGAAGCTTTCTCTCAGTTATTTCAAACTCAAATCTGAGAAGTGGAAAACAAAAGACTTTGTGGGTAGCCTCAATGTGAAAAATTTACTGTGTATGCAGGTCAGAAAATCAATGTAGCCCACAATTTACTGCTGTGAACTTTCAGTCATTTAACTGTTTTGTGTTCAGATTGAATATTCATTAGGGATGTTTCACTGAATATAAAGACTCCTGTAAACCAATGGAAAACAAACTTATTCTTTCAGCAATTTATATTCTTACTAGTTGTCTATATAGAAGCCTATTCATTTACAGGTGAAATACAGTCAGATATTAACAATGTTGTAATGACATTTAATTTCTCCTTAAAGTTTCATTGTAGCTTCATTCTGAAAGGCAGATAAATACTTACTGCTTTTCCAGGACCATGCTTCGAATGTGTTCTTTATCCTGTAAACCATGATCTCATAATCAAAAACTTACAAACACTTATTTATCATCTGAATCCTACAAAGCCTCCAGCTTTTACCAGGATATATTGTCTTAAAATGGGTGTAATACACTAAGATAATCAGATTTTCAGTGAGGGTCTTTACTGACCTGAGCATTTCTGTACTCCTAGGGTGAGAACAAGTAAAATGCTTCTACTGACCTACCACACTAAGCCACGTGCTTTTGTGAATATAGGCAGCTGCCCCCCTTTCACTGCCTTCTCCCACTCCTCTTTAAAGAAAAGCTTTTAACACCATGGATTGCCCAGGGAGAAAGTGCTGTGGTTTTGACTCATATGGCGTTCTTACATGATGCTCTGCTGATACCCACTGCATCTTCTCTCTCAGAGGTCTCTCTGTGAGCACTACTCCTATATATAACCTTTTATCAACCAGTGTGCCAGCCTGGTTGTCTCACCAAGCTCAGTGCTTTTCTCTATTAAGCCAGGAAAAAAAACTTAGACCCATGATTTTCTTGTATAGAATGACAATTTACTGTGTTGGGGATATTCAGCCAGAAGCATGCAAAATCTAATGATTTAAGTTCTTTCTGTTTATATTTTTACTTTTCTGGGTCAGTGTTTCCATTAAAAATGCCTCAGACCAGCAAAACTTTTAGTGTGTCTATCTGTGAAGCTGGTCACTGCAGCTCCTGCAGAGTTTGCAACTCATTAAAACAAACTGCAGTCTCAGACATATATTGTCTCCATTTAGCTTAACAATTATATAGGTAGAAAACAAGGGGAGAAAACAACAACAACAACAACAAAACCCCCATGCACAGCTGCTGAGCTTGTCTTTTTCTCCAGCTTTATCCTGTTTCTGTGAAGGCTGCAGTTTAGGTTAGAAACTTACTTCAATTTGTAATGTGTGAAAGAGAAGGATATTAATCCTCCTTTCCATGCAAACAGAACCTCAAGTCCAGAGTTGTGGCCTAAGTTATATAATCCTTTGGGTTTAGATACTTCTGCTTTTCCAAAAAGAAAATAATATTTCCCTTCAGCAGAAAAAAGTTCCTGAAGTTGGATTGTAAAAAAGTGTGGTGATAGAATTTGAAGAAAATACAGAGGTTTTAGAAAAAGAAAAAATTCAAATATTTATGGTATCTTTCACTAATATTAATCTAAGAAGTGCTAAAGAAGAGACAAAATGCAGTATATACACAAAATGAAGCCAGCCTTCAGTGAGTCTTCATTGCGACTGGTGTCTGATTGTGTTTTTGTGTTGCCGGAGACCCTTGGTGCGAGCATTTATTTAGAAAGTAATTAAAAATACACTTACAGGTTTAGGTGAGTTGGCTGTCTGTCCTGAACTCATTCACAATATGTTGGGTTAATATGCAAAATTGACATGGATGCCCACCCAGTCTGTGAGAGTAAAACACAGCTTTCTTGATGGGAGATGCAACTGGTGTGTGATAGATTTCATTCTCCTTCAGTGCAAAGGTGAACAGCTTATTTTAAATTCTTCTCAGTCGAAATCTTCTATTAGAAATGGCTAGGATCAGCCTCCTAAGTCTCCAGTTATAACTCAAAATAACTAGTTTGACTTAGCACCAAACGGGACCGAAGCACTCTTAAGTCACTGGATATGGGATTTATCTCATCCACCTGCAGATCACCATAGACACCTACAACAACTTTAGTTTTCCACAGCTCTTTTTCTTTTTCTATTAGTGTGAAGTAGGAACTTTTATAGAGCTATTAAAGTGCTTTGTACTGGATCTCTACCTAAGAAAGGAGAGGAATGGCACTCCAGAAGTACCTATTCTTTTTCTATAAAGGAACCTTGAATGACTACTTCAGATACTGCCAATACATTAGAGATGTCTACATAAATGAGAGATCCCTTTCCTTGGATTTTTGTTGAAAGAGAAAATAGAGCTTTTGAAATTTCCTCCCACGCTTTCCTGACTGAATGAGTATTTACAGTACCTTTCACAGTAGAGTCAAGCAGGTTAATTTGAACAACTGATTTCGGAAGCTGCTCTCACTTCACCAGCAGCTCACTACTAGCACTCTCCAGCTGACACTGGGGACTGGAAATTTCAGTTACTGACTCTCTGGAACTGATTTCTCATCTGCTACCTTTACTCTTCGTGCACTTGTCTTCAGTCTTAGCATGCACCTCACTGTTACATCAGAGAACACAAGAAAAATCTTAGTGTAACTCAGAATCATCTATTACTGTATGGATATCCACCGCCTAAACCTTTTTTATTTGGAAGAAAATGTCTAGAACCAAAGATGGTAGTGTTCATTCTTCTGTATCATTACATTCTGTTTTATTACTACAGCACCACTTCTACCTCTTAAATTAGACCTGAATAAGGAGTAAAACTAATTATAAAATAAATATGAAACAGAGAAATATTATTCTCATAACTTTTTTTTTAGTAATTTCTGTTTAAATTTCTGGTTCTGGCTCTGCATTTATGACTAGGCTTGTACTAAATATGTACAGACAGGAGGTATTTTAAAATCACATCAAAGCAGACAGTTCCTTCCACCAGTATAATACTATATTGGCAACTTGGGAATAAAAGGGAATCTTGGGTAATGATCATTTAGCACTGCTTTTCTTTTAGAAATGCACCTCTTGATTCAACGAGGGAAAACAGACAAAATGTGATAAATCTCTATGTTGGTTTTATTTGGCTTATTTATTTTTTTATGCAGCCTTCAAATTGATTTATAACATTTCATTCAAATAACTTGGTGGAGGCAGCCTTTGTTGCAAAACAAATGGATCAAATTAACTATCCTGTGTACTACAACTCTGGACAACAAAGTGCCAAACAGTACATGGGTGGGTTCAGCATTTCTAAAATGCTTTGTACATACCTTAATGCTTACTTCAGCCACTGATTGATTAGACTATAGTGATCACGTAAGAGGACTGACTCCATTACAAGGAAAAAGAAGAAAAAAACCCTCCGCTATCAAGTACTTGGACCTCTATAAATACCACCTGAGAAACACTCACTATAAATGAGAGCCTGAAATGAGGGACAAAGGTGAACTTTTTGAATGCTAGTAATTAATTCTTGCTTTGCATAGGGTAATTGAGGGCAATCACACAATATTGCATGTCATTTCATTATTGGGCCATCAGATGGACTTCTACTTGCATACCCTGGTAAATGTGTTAAATACCTTGGCTGCTGTACCCATATTGAAGATAAAAGCCTCCTTAACCTTCCTGTCAGTCCCATCTTCCTTTAAATGTTGTCATTTCCCTTTCACCTTTTCTTTTTTTTTTTCAGACTTAAAAAGAAATAAACAAAATGCAAAACCTCCTGCTTTCATTTGCCTTAATATGAAAAAAGAGTAGGAATAACTAAAATAAAAACATTCTGGAACAGCACTAAGTATGAACTTACATTGTAATGAAATTCCCTGCCTGGGACGTTCATGCTGTTGTGGTCACTGCTGTTATAACCCTCAGCTTCATTTTCCTATGCCTGTGCAAATCCCTTACCCAGCTGCCCAGCACTCAAAAGTAGGCTGTGATGAAAAGGAAAGGCAGCTGGTAGGGTGACAGATAGAACTAGAAAAATACCAGTTCTGTCTTGAAAATCAACAACCAGGTTGCTCATTTCTTCATTAATTCCATGAACCCCCCTACAACATAAAGTACAATTCTAATGATAGTTTAAATCACTTGTTCTGCAAAGTTTGACACACATATTTTTAAACAGACCTTTCTGTTAGTGATCCACTCAGCTGTGACACTTCCAAGGCCACCATACATTGGTTGACTGAGTATATATACAAATTTCTTCAGTATAATTTCTGAGGCATAGAGATATGCCTGCTTCTTCAGAATTTTGACGCAAATCTTATGTCCAGTGTGATTGAGAGTACCTTCAGTTAAGTCATACAAATTATTTAAGTTACTATAATTATACATGTATGGGTCTTCAAAATAGATCATTATACACTGGCACCTGATCCACCAGTGGCACCTACCTTTCAGGAGTTTAATTGAAGAACGTAACTTCTGTAGATTTATTGCACAATATAGAGTTTCTGCAATCTGTTGAAATATAAGATCAGAATCTCTGAAGTGCATCTCTTTTTCCTCATTGACTTTGTGGGGTTCTAGGGAAGAGGTTTTCTGACTTCCGTATTTTGGAAATATACCTAAATTACATAGAATTAATCTAGGCTTCCATGCATCCATGAAGATAATAAGGATTCCTAAGAAAAAAGTCCTTCTAAAATAAATATAGCTAAAGTCTAGTGCTTTGAAAAGTTTCCACAGTGTTTGCAATATTGTGCAGAGCTGTTCTCTTAATGATCGTGCCAGACAACAAATGCTGGTGTGATCAGAGAATCACAGTTGATATCATGAATAATGAAATGAAAAATGTGGATAAAGTAGGACCTTCTTAACCATTGTAACGTAGGAATTTTCATCACAATATTTTTAGACAAAGTGAGCAATATTTGAGCCCATGCTCCCTTTGTGCCACATGGACAAAAGGCACAGCATTGGTCACTTGAGATCATAGAGTCACCAAATATCCTGAGTTGGAAGGAAACCACTAGGATCATCAAAGGCCAACTCCTGGCCCTGCACAAGACAACCGCAAGAATCACACCATGTGCATTGTCCAAACAATTCCTGAACTTCATCAGGCTTGGTGCCAGGACCACTTCTCACTGTTCCAGTGAACAAACATTTCTTAATATCCAACCTAAACCTTCCCTGACACAGTTTCATGACTTTTGCTTGGGTCTTCTGCCATTGGTCACCAGAGAGAAGAGATCTGTGCCTATCCCTCCACTTCCCCTGGAGAGGATATTTAAGACAACAACATAGTTTCCCCTCAGTCTGTTCTTCTCCAGGCTGAACAAGCCAAGTGATCTCAGACATTCCTCATAAGGCTTCCTTTGGACCATTCACCATCTTCCTAGCCCTCCTTTGGATGCTCTCTAATAGCTTTACATCTTGTTTATACTGTGGTGTCCAAAACTGCACACAGGACTCGAGGTGAGGGTGCATGAACATGGAGTAGAGCAGGACACGCAGAGATCTGCATGTTTGTGAAAGCAGCGGGTAAATTCACACTTAGGAAAGAGTTAGAAAACTTGTACTGGTGAGAGCCACGAGCACAATACTCTGTTACCACCATCCTGCCACTAGTCCCTGAGCAGGGACCTTCCCAATTCTGCAGCATACTTTGTACATAACCTTCATAGTAGACAGCAGTCCTTCTCCCTGAGGTCAGTCCTCATCAGCTGAGTGGCTGATGCCTTCACTTTGGTCAAAAACAGGCAAAAGAAATTTTCATCAAAACCAGTCACAAAGTCAAGTCCACCATGAGATGGATATTTTTGCATATATTGCACCTTTGCTGAAAATGTATAATTTTTCTTGCTGAAAATGTAAGCTTTACAGATCACATTAAATGTATCTCTGTTCTCAATGGGTTTGGATGGCTGCACTGCAGATTGCATTCTGATCTCATTTTGTATATACAGCTGCATATTTACCTGCTGTTTGTGTGATACTATGTATTTTTCTACATGGAATACAGTTTGATGCATATTAGCAAAACATCAGGATATAGGTACTAATATATTTGGCTTGATCTCTGATGACAAAAAAAAAATTCAAAGAAACAAACAATCAATCAGACCACTCCAAACTAGCTTATTCCTGTATTCTTTTCATTTCCCACAGGGCAGTTTGAGAATTCAAAAAAACCTCACAAATCAGAACAGAAAACGAGCTCATGTTTTTAATATTATCAGTAGCACACTTATTTCATCTTCAGTTAAAATAAAATCCATTTTTTCATATAATGTTAAGGGTCTTTTTGTTTTGTATTATTTAGATTCATGTAAATAATTTCATTATTCAAATTAAAACAAAAAAAACCCTAAGTAAAAACATTTTAGTAAATTTCCCAAAAGGGAATTATTCTGCAAAATTATTAACGTATCTTACATATCATACATTACATATCTTGATGATTTCAGTAATAAGAAAGAGAAGGGAATTAGCTTCATTTTCAGCACTAATCTTTTCTATTTGCTTAAAAAAATTCACAGTTTTGAAGATGTCAGAGAAGATTAACCCACCCCATTTATCACAATTACCAGAGAGGAACACTTCTTTCCTATAACTGACTCTCTATTTTTTTCTCATGTACTAAAGGCTGTTCTCCTCAGGCCTCACTAAACCTTCCAAACTGTTTTTCTGGTACTTCCAAATAGAAGGTATTATCCTTTATGATGTCCTGTATTCTCCACAACAATTTTTAAAAACCTTCATTCCCATCAGATGAATTTTCATGTACTCCAACAATACACCCTCATATACGACTAACATACCTTTTTCCCACCATAGAAATGCCATGGATTTCAATAGAAACTGAACTTTTTGAAACAGAAAACTGAATTAAACACTACACATTTTTCTAGGAAAGAACATGACTGTAATGTGAATTTATTTGCTAAATGGCATTATATTCTTCCTTAGTTATGCTATCCAAAAAGGGCTTTTGTTTGAATGTATAAAACCGAAAAATATCCCTTGATCTCTCAGACTTTGAGGCTGTGAGGTCTTATAAAACCTTAATACCCCTAGTACTCTAAGTTGCTGGGACAGACTCTTGTTAATACACTGCTGAAACATTATTTTAATTTATTTTTAAACTTAAATCGGTCATCAGTGAAAGACAGAGGAGCAGGGATAAGACTATTCGATTCAAATGTGTTTTATATCACAGGGATTTTCTGACGTGGTGGGAAGGTGCGTGTCTACAAGAAGAATGCAAACAACTTTCAAAGCATCATCATCTCTGGTATGCCTCTCTTTTGTAAATTATACAAGAAATCGATACTGAAGGTAAGGCTGTCAGAACTGCCTAGTACTGGCATACAAGTGACTCTAAATTAATCACAGATTTTCGATCATCCCATCACTGGAGCACCATCAGTAAGGAATAACCAAATAGTTTGGTTTGTCATCAGTTCTGAGAAATGAAACACAGGAAAACACACCTATCAAATGGACCTTGAATATAAATCCTTTCTGAGGACCTGCACATTATTCTCAGCCTGACAAGCCACCTTGGCTGAAGGATTTATAGAGTGTCTGCTTGCAGCAGAGGCAACGGAGCATAATTACCTGGATTGAGTATTGCTCTAAAATAGCACAACGGAGGATAACGTTTATGAATCACAATTAGTATGAACCTTTCCACACAGGTGGATCATGGAGCTGCTGTTCATCAGTGCCACAAAATAAAGGAACAAAATGATCCACAGAGTATTGCAGGCCCTCTCCCCAGTCTTGGAGAAATAAGAATAAATTACCAGAATTTTCATTGAAACCTAAACTACATCATTAATTGAATGCCAGCATTAACCACATGCTGCTGTTGATTTTTAAAAAATTGTTTAGGAGAAAAGGGACAGTACCGATTACTAAACACTTATTTCCCTGATATCAATGCAACCTCTCAGATATACACATGGATATTAACATGTGCATGCATATATATCTGCACACAAATACATACCTAAAAGCACCATTTTGTAATTAAGAAATGGCAATTCAGTCATTATAAATGGAATTAAGAAACACTCCTTGTAGTGTTCTTTGAGCTCACATGGGAGAAACTTATCAGATATCTCTTTCTAGTTTCCTTGCATAGGAAACAGTGACAAAAATAGCCTGGGAGGAAATAAATATGTGCCCTTCAGCAATGGCCAGAGGAAAGACAGTACCGGCAGCAACTCAATCTGTCATTTGCCAGAGGTGTGGTGTCTCTCTCAGAGAGTAAATAATAAGTAACAATATTACTGCAAAGTTTGCATATACTTCTTCATTTGTAAGAGTCAAAAGAGCTATCATCTGTCCCTGGCTTCACACAAATGATGTAAGGAAGAGCTTCACCCTCTCCTTTTTGTTCTTTGTAAGTAATAATTTCAGAGGTAGAGAGGCAATGGATGTCACAAGAAAGAGATGATTTTTAGGAAGCTTCAATAGAAAAGATGATTAGACACTGTATGACAGGGCATAGCTGAACTTTAATAAACACATGCACAAGTAGTCTGATTGTATAGCTACTGTCAGTTAATCATCACAAAATATCAGCGTTTAATGAGGAAAGGAAAAGAAACCAGTGGCTATTCTCAAGTCCTGTGTTCACAATACCTAAGATTACCAGAAAAAGCAAGTTAAAAAGGTCCTGAAGAGATCAGACGACTACCCTAAAAATAAATGGTGGGGATCAACAGGGGTTGAAAACTCAAGTTGATTTCCTTGGTCTCTTTTATTTAGCAATATAGATGTCTTAGATAGTGAAGGCTATGTCTAATATCATTCAACAACAGTATGTAGTACTGTGAAAAAGTAAATGTATTTTTCCATTTATGTAAAGTTGGGTATTTCCAAAATAAAACAAAAAATTAACTGTATTTCAGTCCAAATTTGATCAGAAAATTAGCATTAGCCATGGACAAAAAATATGTCAAATAAAGTTAAAATTTTTTTAAAGAAATAGGCTCAATTTATTCTTTTTTTTAAACAACATTAATTTTCATTTGCATGGAGAGAAAATAATAATAAAACCAAAATAATATGAATTAGGAAATTTTAATTTTACCTAAAAATATTTTCTCTTTCAATTAATTTTTTCAAAGCTGAGAGAAA
Organism: Drymodes brunneopygia; assembly: GCA_013400955.1. Classification (NCBI taxonomy): domain Eukaryota; kingdom Metazoa; phylum Chordata; class Aves; order Passeriformes; family Petroicidae; genus Drymodes; species Drymodes brunneopygia. The sequence continues at coordinate 149,996 of VZTZ01043125.1, forward strand.
GAGGGGGCCCATTCTTTTAACCAAAAGAAAAGAATTGCACTGTATGAACCACTACAACATCTAACACCATTAACTACAGAGAAGTCTTAATTTTCCTGTTTATAGGGCCAAAGCTCTCAAGAATAAGAATCACATCTCCCAGTACAACCTGGGATGTTCTAGGACTTCTTCCAGCCATTACTTTTTGGTAGCAGTGTAGTTTCCAGAACCTTAAGTGCTCTCCTTGAAGGCAGCAGCAGGAGCTTCAGCTCTCAGGATTAACAGCCGCTCCTCATTATCCCCATATTGAGCTGCACTAATGAGTCACCGTTTGGGCTAGCCTGAGCCATCTTCCACACTGACTGAAATTTGCCCTGAAACAGAGTGGGAGGACTCCAACAAGCTGTTATTAGGCCTCAGCTGTGGGGGCTGTAATGGTTACCTAGAGAAGCAGCAATAAACAGCTGTGAAAAGTAAATTCAAACTGTTCTAGCCAGATCTTGTTTGTTTCTGCACTAACTTAATCAGCATCATCCTAAGCACAGATGAGTTCTTAGGATTTTGTTCATCCAAAGACTGGGGAGGCTGGCCTGACCTTTCTTAGTTTATAGAACACAATGAGATCACAGTCTATTGCTTCAGGGGAAAAATAGCAAAAGATTAGTTTTATGATGGAGGTTTAATAGATTTGACATGGCCATAGGGCATACAAGGTTTCTAACTTTCATCTTACAGCACATTTTTTTCTTTACTTAAATAGTGTGCAACTATAAAAGTAAATTTTTGTTTTTTAAAGTAAAGGAAGATGTGAAGCTGCAATAGCAACAAGTTGCTATAAGTCTGTGGAGAAGATTTTGGAAAGAAACATGAATTCCTTAATTCATACCCTAGAGAAATCCCAAACCTCAAAGTTTCAAGACCTTATTTGTTAAAAGCACAGAGAAACAATAAACCTCAGCAGGGAGGAACAAGCAAGTTGTGGAACTTTAACAAGATCTCCAAGGAAGCTTAGACAAAAAGGTAAGAATTGATGTTGCTAAGACTTTAAAAAAAGTCAGAGGTAAAGTTTCATTTTCATGAGCTACATCTGAACCTTGGATAACCTGGCCAAATTTTTGAGTTCTCAACAAAATACCTTTCTTTAATTGGACAGGTTTAAAAAGACTGAAAAACCAATTTTTTAGACATTCTACTTATCAGAACATAGAGAAGCAGAACAGAATATGCTATAAATTGAAATAACTGAATTCTGTATAGCCCTGTATGCTCTTTTATTTTTACTGCAGTAGTTGATTTTTTTAGTTATCTGTTGTTCCTGCTATGATTATCTATTATTTTATGAAGACTTTAGGGCTTTCACATATAAAATACATGAATCCACCATGCAACTACCCCTCTATGTTATGCAGACTTGCAGAATTGAAAGAGTTAATCCAGAAGGTTTAACCATTTCTAAGGAATTTAACCATTTCTAAAAGGAATCTTTTAATGGTTTAAAATAAATAAATAGTGTGTCTAAGGTCTGAGAATCAAACCTTTCTTCCTTCCCATAACCCTCCCCAAACAAAATTTGTTAGTGTTAGTACAGCTAGTAGGACCATGGTATTCAAATGAGGAAAACAAAAGACACAAATATCTACTCCTTGTAATAGTATTTTACATGCACTTAAGCTCTTGGAGTTTGCCTGGAAATATAAAGATTAATGCATTCAGAATCAAACTTAAAGTAAAAAATCATGTTGTGCTATTACTGTAGGATGCACGAAATATTTTGTGACTGGAGCTTGGCAAAAAATACTTTTGTGCTTTGCTGGCAAATCACATAAAAATGAAAAATCAATTTGTACTGAATATTCCATTAATTTTTAATCAAGGAAAAATATACTTCATGTTGACAGTAAGATCTAATTTTTAAAAATTAACTCTAAATTTCAATTAATAAAAATGAAAGTAATTTAAATGAAAAATGACCTTGGAATAAAGATTAATATCAGTTAAAACCAAAAGTTTTCAGTTTAGGACCAGCCCCAAATTCTAAGTCAACTTAATGGTGTATTATCTATAAAGAAGAGAACTAAGTAAAAATCCATTCTGTCATGTATGCTTAAGTTGAACGATAATTCTTTTGAAAAATTTAGTTTAATTTAATTTGATTTTATTTGTTAAGATGCTTTTCATGAAATTCTGTGTATAGAAAATCCTATTTACTGAGACAGAAAGGTTGGTTTAGGAACTAAACTTTTGACTAAATTTCCATCCAAATTCCCATAGGTACAAAGAGGACTTCTGGATGCATTCCAATTTTAGAAGATTAGAAGGCAGTTAAACTCTTCCTTTACTCAACCTCTCCCTTTTTTCTTCTTGGTTTTAGATCTGTATGGAAGTCCCACTGGTTTATGAGGAGTTAAACAGAATTTTAACATAAGGCAACCAGTACAGTGTTTCCCGATCTGCTCAGGCTGAAGGACGGTGGCTCTGATTTCCAAAGCCCTGCTAAGATTTTCAGAGAGTAGAAAAGATCTTCCACTCCCTGTGAGGGTAGGTAGCCTCATCCCTGGGATTCAGTAATAGCTAAAGGTTAAAACCACATCTTTTCCCATCTTAGTCACCTCTGGCTGCTTACAGCACCTGAGGAAATGTAACAGGGGCCCAAAACAGTAAAGCCCACACCTGCAAATGGATTTCCTCATGTAAGACTGGAACATGGGGAGCACAAGAAACAACACTTGAGAGACTTTTCCTCTTGCATTTGCTTTTTGAGAATTGGCTGAATCAATATTGCTTACTGCACTGTCAAAATGTGTATCCTCATGCACATTAGACATTCTCAGAATACTGGATTTCTTGATTTATATGTCATTTTAAAAACTTGAAATGATGAAATTTAAATGCAGAGAGATGCAACAGCATGAAAACACATTACTGGAGCTGTATCAAGTTTTGTATATTTTTCTTTAAAAATCGCTTTACAGGCAACCTAATTTTAGGTAACCCTCTTATCATTTTTTAAGCCAGGAAAATCACGTTTCCCCTTTCAGTATTAGACATCTTCCTTCTAAACAGAGAAATAGTATTTTTTTCTCCATATACTAGATCTTAATCAACCCAACATTTTAGACTGTTATTTAGAAAACACTTTGTTCAGCTACTCTGAAAGCAGAGGAATGCACTGTTTTCTTTCCCGGCATGGTCTTGCATTGATGACTGTAGAAGACCTCAATCCTTTCTCATTTCACCTCTCCCTGTGCCAATTTTTTTGTGACTCAGAGCAATTCTAGATGATGTTTCTAAGCTCAACTACCCAGTCAATATCCTAAATGGGTGAAAGATTAATCATTCCCACTGAGATCAACTATGTCAAGATAGCAAAGGCCAATTACAGACAAAAGCTATCATGGAGTGGTCACTTCCAACCTCCTGCCAACACCAATCCCAAATGCAAAGGAAATCAGCTTCCCGCTGAACTGAATAAGCTCTAGTTTTAGTACATCCCATGTAGCCGGCATGCTGGTATCACTTTTATTCATTTCCACAGCTGAAGGATATGCTTTGCTGAACTGCATGACTCATCTTGCAAGCAGCAGCAGGCATGTGTGGTGCCCAGAGCAGTGGCACTGCTGGGTGGGAGGGCAACAGACGGCACATCAAACGCCTCTCTGGTACGCAAAGGGAGCAGAGGTTGTTGAGTAATTGTGACTTCAAAAAAACTCTTTTGCACACTGCTTGTTGACAGCTGTTATTATGACATTTAATCTATAGTCATTATTCAGGGAAGCAGCTCAGCCAGGATCCTGCAGTCATTCGGTTAAACCCACACAGTGGATTACCCTGAACTTTACTTCCCAAAATTCAAATTGCTTCCTATTTTTTTGTGTGAGAATAGAGTAAAAATCTTGATCAATGGGTGTCAGCAAAAATGCCTCAAACTGTTAAAAAAGGAAGGAGGAGAAATGAAGTTGGAGGCACAGTATGTGCCAGCAATCCTTATTAGAGCAGTCATTGCTGAAGGCTGGAGAGGCAGTGTGTGGGAATCCTGATTAAATGGACTAATTTTGAACAGTGTTGAATAAAGTTGAGTTTAATTTTTGCTATCTCAGGTGTCATACAGTATTATCTCCACAGGAGTTAACTTCTCTGCTTCAGTCCTACTACCATCACTGCTCTGATGACTGCAGGATGTGCCATTTTCAGCCATCAATATGATCTGAATAATACCAGTGTTTCCTGTTGCCTCTGGCTGGCTCAAGTCCAGTTTTGTTTTCCCATCCAGAGATGCTCCATTTGATGAAGTTATTGGATTTGAGTTGGTCTTATTTATTATGTCCATCCCTTTTTGAAGAACTTCTACATTAGATAAACTTATTAAGGATAAATTCAGTAGGCAGGGGAGTTACTTGGGACATTGATGATTCTGATTCACAAAATAATACCTGATTAAGCACATGAAATGGAACAGTTCCAGGAAAGCCTGGAAAAAACTAATCCAGAATAACAAATAAGCTGTTCATCATGGCACTCTCTTCTCATGCTGGAGACCACAATCCTACACATGAAACCCAGTTTCTCTCTCACTACTGGTTTTGGCCAGGAACTCTACCGGGGAGCTGAGAAGGCTTTGCCAGCAAAAAAGCCTTTTTATTATGGCACAAACCAATAATGAGTTTCTGTTTCAATTAACTGAATTTTCCAGCTAAAATAAACAAACAAAACTTTGTCATGAAGCTCCTTCTAAAACACACAAAACAACTCCTGGACCAATTCCATCTCCAACATTAAGACCAGATACAAGTTAATGTATTAGAGTTGACTGCATTGATTTGAACACTAATTCACAAATTTCTGTAGTAGGTTTGAAAGGTACATTGCCCAGTCACGCTGTAACATTTCCCAATAATTGTGTCACTGCAAGTATCTATTTTAGCAGTAATTGTCACAGTCCTTGATGGAATTGAGAATCATCTATCTTCCTATTCTGGGTCCTGAAAAGAGAGAGAAAATAATCTCAAATTCCTTTTCAAATCTGACCAGTTCTTTTTTACAACATCAAGATTTGGAATGCAAAACCGACTTGATTAAGGACTCTGCAGCAGTGCAAGTCAGGCCATTCACTGAATAAAAATTAGCTGAAGAAAACTCAGTTTCTGTACAGATTAACCTTAAGATAATACTACTCAAATGAAGCTTCAAGATGCAAATTCTGTATGGTAATGGCTGGTCTCCTCAAAAAAACCTCAATCACAAGATCTTGCACAGCTAAAGGCTCTCTTTTGTAACTAATGTGGGGTTTGTTGAACATGAAATCTGTGACCTTACAACCTTGCCTTTCTCAAAGAGTGCCCAAGTGAGATTTTTAATTTATGTCTAATTGAATGTAAGATGACTGCAGTGTAAATGAACAATAGTCAATTCTTTATGCTTATCATAATGTGCAATAATTTGCCCAAGAATCATATAAGAAGATTTACACTCAAGCTTTGTGGAAGAGCTTGTAAACAAGGAATACATTGATTCACAAATATTTACAAGTATCAGTGCAATGGGACCAGATAAACAAATAAAAAACAAACAGAATTCTGTCCTTTGGCAACTGGACTGCTAGATTGTAAAAAGCAGGTATGTGTGGTCTAGGGAACAACCATTTGATTAAAACTAATTACTAGAAATAGTGCCTGAATTTTACAATATTGCTGTGGTGAATTTCTATCAGCTGTATAATGGAAAATCAAGCCTCATGTCAATTCAGAGAATAATTAGACAAGCTCCCTATTGATAGGCACAGCAGTGACTGAAACACAAGTTAGGAAACAGAATTACTGTTATTCCTCCACAAGAACAAACACCAAGGCTGATGCCATGAGTGCTCTCATGTATGCCATCTTAACTTTGAACGTTGCAATTTTATCCACTGCATCAGGTTTTACAGAGTCACATAATCTAGTAAAATTAAATTTCAAGAATTGTAAATACTTTAAACTTATGTAAATGATACTTGATTTTATGTGAAATGGACAAAATGGCAAGATGCCTGTAAATAAGGTCAGTATTGCTAGGGTATATCTTAGTAGGAACTGGGGAAAACAAACTGGCCACAAAATGAAAAATATTTGGATATGTAATTCAAGCCAAACAATGGTTTGATCCAGCAAGCACTTCACCCAATGCAGAATTTGTATGTGTGAATTGTTGAGCTGAATTCAATTAAATGTTTTCGGAAATTAGAGATTACACACACTGAAGTCTGAAGGACAGATGTCACCACTTGCAATATAATACTGCTAGTTTAGGGTAGCTTTCAAAATCCATCACAATTTGCAATGCTTAATACTTCATTCGATTAATGAAACAATATGGATAGATTATATTGGGAGTCAAATCCTCTTTAACACACATATATTTGTCTTGGTTTATCTTAGTGGCAAAATCTGTGCAATTTTTAATGCCACAAAACATTTCACTGTATTTCAAAGATGATAATACTGGACTAGATGCTAAAGTGATACAGAATAACACAGTTCTGATGTTTCCAACTCCCAGCTGAAAATAATTTCGTATTTCACAAATACGTGAATGTTCATAAATTATTGACACATAACACATGAATTACGCAATACTAATAAAATGTATTATTTGAAAGATTATTTTTTCAATGTGTTGAACAGAGAAAACAGTCTTATATCGCAGTTTTTTTACATTATTTCTGTCTCTAACCTGCTGTGGTACACATGATATGAAGTCAAAACCAAGATACTCTCCTTCAACATAACCAAACCAAACTAAACCAAAACAACAACAAAATGCAAAGAACCATAATTTTAGCTGTGACCAGCTACACATTAATACAAGCAGCATGTATTTATACTGAAATGTGTGAAAAGATACTGTCCTACACCAGTCATGCACAATACAAGTGTTTCAAAGACATAACAGAAGTATTAAAAATGTTGAGGTTTGTTTTCCCTCCATTTATAACACTGAACAGGCATCCAATAAAATTTTTGATACCATTGGAAAGTTTTTAAAATTTATAATGAAAAGTAAATTATGCACTGTGGTTGTTATGATTCTGTCAAATTTTGAGGCATTTACAAGTACAAAATTATAACCCTGCTATGAAAGAAGACATAAGCTGAGGCTATTATGCTAAGCTAAAGCTATGAAAAACATGCTGATTTTTTTTTTTGCTTTGTTATAATTCTGAGTGTTAATCATTCACAGCAGGAGGTGGTTTAGTGGTGTGATGGTTTGTCCTGATCAAAACTGTCACAGAAAGAGGTGATCCCTTCCAAGCTAAAAGAGCAAATTAATTATACATTCCATTTGCTAATGGACAAAGAATAGACAGCTTTTCCAGTGGCTCTTACAGAAACAGGAATAAGCTATCACTGATTTTTACTTTTTACCCCAAAATCTGTTGTTACATATTTACTGGGGTAATATAAATTTGGTAGTGACCCAGAGGTTCAATTATTTCATTCATTTCTCAGAAACCAGAAAATTTGGAATTACTATTTACTTTAAGGATAAACCTTTTTTTCTCTGGCCTGACTTCTGCCTCTTTAATTTTTGACCCTGGGCATTCTCTTTTTTTTTTCTTTTTTCTTTTTTTAAAATAGAGATAATTTTTTCCCTCAAGATCAATCCTTTAAAAAACCCAGTTAGAAATCCTTATTTATCCTTGGACTTCACCATGAATCTCTGCTTATAGATTTCACTTTATTGTTCACAAATCTTACATGTCTCCATAAAATAGAAGGAGTCAGATTGATACCTTAATGACACAGCACTTCAAGTTGTTGAGATTTAAGGCAGTGGTGCACAGGAAAATAGAAGGACAGGGTGCTTCATTGGAGTGAAACATGGATGATGCATCTTTGCATGCTTCCTTTATCATTATTGATTTTACAAAGGGAATTTAATACTGCTTGCAGTTGGAGACACAATATCAAGCAGAACAGAAAGATCAAGTGTTTTCCTAAGCAAGTCTCAGGCTTGAGTAGAGAGGGATTTGATCAATTGGGGTTTCAAACACAACAGGCCTAGAGGGGTGTGTTTGGGGAAGAGCTAAAAGCTGCATTTAATCCCAGTGGACTCTTAGTCTTAAGAGGTTCTTAAAACAGTCATGAAACATCCTGTCCAGAAATAACTGACTTTTTAAAATATAATATTATATGTAGTAACACAGTGATTAGGATTATTACATATACCCAAGACCCATTGCATAAAATGTTTACAGGTAATAGAAGCAAGAATTCAAAATGCCAAATTAATTAAAAAAATAAATAAGGGATGTTTATGTTCAATTTCAGACTCTCTCACTGACTATTAGTAGGAGGGGAATAACAATTAAACCATTTCTTCTACACTACAATTTCAATTCTCCCTCTGATAGTTTCTTTATAACTCTTACAGGTTTCTATTAGCTTTTTTTCTTCTCTGCAAACAGTAGTCTATCCCTTCACTGCATTTTAGCAAGTACTTTGGACTTGCTTGCAAATAACCTCTCCAGGGACCACGGGGGTGTATCATATAAAGTAACTAAAAACTTTTTCATCAGTCTACCTCTGTCTCCAGTTGACAAAGGGGCTTCACTCACATTATTTGATGAACATCTCCTGCTATTTTCAGCAGAGGGAATATAATGGCAATAATTTTTCCTGGACTTTTCACCTGTCAAAGCAACAAGACCCCTTGCAGGACTTGGTGGCTTGGTGCTTTGGAGTACAGGCAGAACATTTTTCTCACTGTCTTCTCCCCTCTCTCTCAGTTTTAGCAAGCATTCTTCTGTTGGCATGCTTTTCTGTCTTGAATCCAATACCTAGGGACTGTCATTATGCTGGGTTTGTGTCAATTTTACATTGACCTAATTATAATGCTAAACTTGAGCTTATTTTTCGTTCAGCAGTTTTATCTTGGATTTGGTTGGATTATTTCCCAGTCTTTCAGAGAGACTACAGAGGAAATGGTGTCTACTCTAACTTTATTCCAATGAAGCTGTAGAGAAATTCACAGTAGAGAACTAAAGGAGACTATATTTTTGAAAAATTATTATTTTAGTTGTCCAAAGTAACAAAAAACCCCAACTCATCTACTTGCATGGAGTAATTTATAAAGTCAGTTAGCAATTACAATATGAAATCAAAGCTAAATTTTTAACATCTATCATGAAATAGCTATGAAATTGCTTACTTTAAATTGATATAAAATATGGGATCTAACAAGTGAACATAATTAAAAGGAGGAGGGAATGTACCAGTAATCAGGTAATGTGACAGTAAAAGAATGGGAATTACCCACTGTCACCTCCTGGAGTTTCTTCTCTTCAGTTTTCTCCTACCCAACCTAACACTGCTCTTCCTCACCCTCTCACTTAGAAATAACCTGACCAGATCAAAACCAAAAAGGCACATAGAGGATTGCTTCTCTTTCCCTGCCTCAGTCAGATCTCCAGCTTTATTTGAAATGTGACACTTAGGTTCCTAACTTTACTTGCTTTCCTGTATCCTTTCCATATTTATTTCATATTCCTCATCTTCAAGCCTTTCCAGTTGCAGAGTCACACCAGCAACCCTGAATATGTATTCCATCAGCATGAAAAACACTGCAGTGGAAACCACACGTGAAGTTAAGTGCAAGTAGAACAAGAAGGCAGAAAGAGTTGACCAGAGCTCTACCTGTACAACTGTGCTCACCAGCTCAGTGACTTACTGATGTGATGAACCATACCCCCAGAGTAGGGATTTTCTTCATAGACTTGGGGGCTAGAAACACTCGGCATACTCAGTTTTGTTTCTTCCTAATGGCTGAAATATCTCTTTTTCAGCTACCACAACTACATGCTGAATGGTCACACTTCTCTAACAGGCAATGTCAAAACAGATGTGTATAGCAGATTATGAGTTCTAATCCATTTCATTGCGAGTCTGCTAGCCTTAGCCTCTCAAAATGTTCTATTTTTGTTCAACTGCAATAAGCTTATCTCTAGAAAGGCAGCTAATGATAATATCTCAGAGTTTGACACTACCACAAGTTTGTCAAGTGTCAGACTAGCTGACTAGATTGTGTGTAATACCTGTCTTTCTTTCAAAAGAAATGATGCGCAATTCAGCCCTCATCACTGACGCTGTTTTTTCTGCTCTGTTTCTCTCACTTCTGCATCTGTTTGATTTATTTAGTCTTCCAGGAAACTAGACAGAATTGGAGTAGTGAATGCTGCTGTCCTCAGTTAACCTTTTGGCAATAATGACTGTCAGCATTACTACCTAAAAAATGTGGAGTAGACAGGATTTTTATTCTAGAAACTGTCGGACACAAGAATTGCAAGACTTGAGATTTTTTTTTTTTTCATGTTTAATTAAAGGGGTAAGGTGGTTTCTATGATGGCAGCCTATCACAGAGACCTGGGTCTTGGTATTTGAATTGAGTGGGTGTAGCTGCTCAGTTGTGTGGGCACAGCTGAATGAAAAGTGGTTTGATGCTGAGTCCATTTCTGCTCTCACAAACTACATGGCATCTTCTCATATACTGGAGACCTCTGCTCTGTGTCTAACAAGTGTGCTGCCTATAAAGCTGTTAAGTGTTTTGCAATATATTAGCATGATGCGGGCTATAAATGCCTTAGGAAAATCCCCACCAGCTGCACTGGGCTTAGCCTTTTTATGTTAAGACCCTGCAGTCTTACACAGAATGGTTTGCGGCTGCAGTCGAGTTATGCTCCTGTATTTGTGGCGGCTCAGGTAGTGCTCACCCAATGGGAAAGCAAACCTCAGTTGGCAAAAGCAGATTCACAAGGTGTGTTTTGAAAGATTAGCACAGTGTTACCTTGATATTTCATTAGACAGATCAACCAATGTGCTCAACTTCTTCTGTCAAGTAGATGTGGAGAGAAAGTTGTCGCTTAATTTGGAGAAAAGAGTATTTTGTAAGACTGGTTGCAAAGCCAAACCAGACCAAACAAAGCAATAAAACTAGGACACTCAGATATCTGAAGTCTGGAATGCTTTCTGTACAATGTACCAAGAGGGATAGGTCCTTCACAGCAATTAAATCAAACATTTTAGCCTGACATATACAACTATGTCATTCTTCAGATGAGAACTCCAAAGGCAGAAAAGTAGGAGGTAGGATCCATCTTCCACTTGTGATCTGATTATAAGAAAAGCAGTGAAAATATTTATACTTACATAAAATCCTACCCTACCTACTAGAATCAGAGGCAATCTGTGCTGAGATTTTGCAGCTCATGTTTCTACACATGGTTTTAAACTCCTCTAGTTATTTTCAAAATAAAAAATTAAAGATAATTTGCTTAGTGGATTTGGGGATTCTAAAATGTTTTAGGAGAGAAATTAAGATGAAGAAACTGCTAGTTGAAGGTGAGAATGGACTGTGTGATCACTGTTGGGCAGTGGGTTGAAAACAGTGTCTGAAGGCTTCAGTATGTAAGAATGTCAACAGTGTGTTAGCCGATGCACAGCAACTGTTCTGCAAACCTATGGCAAAAGGCAGGTAATTCAGTATCCTTCTGATATCACTGAGAGTAAAGTGAATTCAACCTCGAAGAGCCAACTCATTCATTAGCAGTGAGACCTTGGTCCTGATTGTTTCTTAGTAATTTTATACACCTCTATATGAAATATTACAAATAATTATAATGCTGATTTCTCTCCCTTTGTTTGATGGTGTTTCTCAAGACTGTGTCCGTAGGAGCTGACAGCTAAAAATTGCCAGATAAGCAGCAAGGTCTAAAGAATGGAATTTTTCTGTCTCATTTTTCTTCAAGGTTTGCTACTGGGGTGCATACAGTGCACATTTTAATACCTTCTTCCTGCAAACACTTATGCACATTTTTAACCTTTTATGTGAGAATAATCTGCAGTGTCTTACTGGAAATAAGTATCAGGTCCAATGGATACAATGATCTAAAAAGATCTTAAAGGTCCCTTCTAACCCAAACCATTCCCTGATTCTATCATATGCAGGTCACTTTAACAGCTAATGGTCTCAGATTTCCTCTTATGGAGGAAATGACATGGAAAATATGAAGAAATGTCACAACTTTCTTATTCCATTTTTCCCTCCATTTCATCAAACCATAGAAATATTCTGTAGTTGTACTGGATTACCACAAATACCAGCTGAAAATTCAAAGGCTGAAAATTCAAAGTACAACTGGCAGGGTTTTTCCCCCCAAATATATCTCAAAAATAGTGTTGTAATTAATTGTTTAAACAAAACATTTAAAAAATTTTTATTAATAAATATATGGTTTAATCTACCATACAACAAAATGGTGCAGTTGGTCTGTGAATATTTGCAGGTTTTCACATATATGGGAAGGCTTCATTTAATCGTAATAAATACATTTCTCACACGAACATAGCCATAGGGTCAGATTTTCTTTTACTTTAATGCAGGGAGAACATGAGAATATCATGTTCTCCCTACTTTCATATTTCTACCTTACCCACTTCTTGCTGACATTCAACACAGTTTCTAAATTCAGCTATCTGCATGCTTAAATGTACTGCTCTTCATTTTCTGCTGAGACTCAAGAAATATGATGAGGCGACTCTTATCTCAAAGGATCTGCTCAGCATTCTGTCTCTGATGCACAACATCCCAGTGGAGTATTGGATTGTTTATCTACTTGCACTCAGGCTTATCTCACATCTCATAATGTAGTACATTAAAACAAGCCTGTTGCCCCATTTGTTTGTTACTGTTTTACCACTGGCAGTGCCCTGGTCATGTGTTGTGCAACTGTAGCAATGTGCTTTCTTAAGCATACACCTTCTATAATTACTATTAATACCTATATAAATTCTCCTGGTGCTCAATTACCTCCAGAGTAGGGGCCCTGACTTTTATGGGCGCTGCACAAATGGCGAAACAGAATTATTACTAAAATCATAGAATCATTTGGGTTGGAAAAGAACTTTAGGATCATTTAGTCCAACTGTTAACCTGGGACTGACAAGTCCACCACTAAACCATGTCCATAAGTGCCACATCCACACATCTTTTAAACACCTCCAGAAATGGTGATTCAACCAGTTCCCTGGGCAGCCTGTTCCAGTGCTTGACAGCTCTTTACTTGGAGAAATTTTTCCTAACATCCAGTCCAGACCCTCCCTGCTGCAGCTTGATGTCAATAGTAGAGAAAAAAAATTGAGTAGGTCATTGTCATAACTAGATTTCTTTCAGAAAGAAGCCTGCATTTTAACCATAGAAATTAAATTGCATTGCCTCATAGACTCTAAAAAATATAATTTTAGATGTATATTATGGATCTTTGAAGAGTATGAAAATTTTTGTAACTTTAAAATGCAAATGTATATATATAAATACATATCCTTGAGCACAGTGTATTGTTCTGACCCTTGTTTGTTGGCAACCAGGCAGATTTCTAAGTTTCCAAGGCAGAGTAATTACTGCATGCCTATACAGCCCTTCACATATTTTGAAGGCATTATGCTAACGTCTTTTAGGTAGTGGCTAAAGTATGTCTTCTTATCAAAACCAGGCAACATGTACTCTTATTGTTTAATTGCAGTCCAGAAAAACTGTTTTCTGAAGTCCTATTTTGTGGAAATTTTGTCCTCCAAAATTATCATCTAGCATATGAATGACTTCTTACAGTCTTTACTGAACAAAGAATAATATAAGCATGAGTTCTAATTCTTTCCCAATTAAGAACTTTTATGAAAAAAATAGGCCTCAAAACCACTTCTTTGCCTTTTTCATCATCAGTAATACCACACAAGCTCCAGGAAGATAATTTAGACAGCTTTTTATAGAAGGTCACATTTTCTTACAATCTCCTAACCCTCTATGACAATAACAGGTCCAGTGTACCTGGCATTTCTTTAAGATAGCTATACTGGATTAGAGCACTTCTGAAAAGTAAGTGACCCATTTGCCATGTTTGCACATCATATTTAAATCCCAGAGTGTGATTAGGAAAAGACAAAGCTGAAGTGCACCCAGGCAGTGCATTGGGTGGGTTATCTAGGAGATCAAAGAGATAAGAGATGTGTGAAAACTCCACAGAGTACAGATGCTGCCCACACCAGAAAGCTGAAAGCTGCAGTGAACTGTTCATGGTTAGAGATTAACATGATTTCATATCCTTCCTTTCTCATCAAGTCCAAGATTTTTGATCTATGGGATTTAGCATGAAATAAGTGAAAGAAGCCATGGTTTAACTTTGAATGACAAGTCAGAATTTTCTTTGGTGATGGGAAGTATTTTATTTCTGTATTATGACCACTCATATTGCATGCTAACTGATAGGTTCAGGTGTGTGCAGCTAACACAGCACAAAGGTGTGCATTGCACTAGCTGGAGATTAGGACTGGGAACACCAACCATGGGGCAAATGAGCAGTGATAGCACTAATGTGGAGGATGGCTCTCCTCTGAGTAGATAAATAAAGTAACAAGCTCACCAAAGAAATAGCATTTTACTACAGAGCAATTGCATAAGCAAAACTATAGCAGGATAGGTGTGCTCTAGAGCCATTGAGGGCCCACGAGGCAGGGAATGTGCAGCAAGGCCAAGGGATTCCCTTGCCCAAAGAATGGATGTTTGCTCTCAGCAGAAGAGATGTATGCTCTCAATAAACAGAGAAACTGTTTCCTGGAGTCAGAATTCAGCAGTCATGATATATAACTATGAATATCAGCACTGTTTGATTCAAGTATTAGCTCAATCCCTTCTCTAAACTAAAAAGAAATTCATTACAGCCCTACTCAAGAGCCAAAAAGAAATCTTTACAGATGTCCCCTTATGTGAGGTACAGACACATCTCCCAAATCAGCCACAGCATCCCATGGCTCAAATATCAGAAAACATGTAATTTTTTGCATCTCTCTGTTACACATACACTACCTACAGGAAAAATATTAGCATCAAGGGGTAAAAACTGTTTGAAGACATTCAGCTGTGATTTTTTTTAAACTCCTGCTAAAATGACAATTATTTTATCCACATTGTGCATATTTTTACTCTTCTAGAACTGGGAGTCTCATGGAAATCCAACCCCGACCTGTGACGGTGTTTGCAGTCGCAGAACTCTCCTCCTGTCCTTACTACTTCTCCTTCTCCTTTTGAAGGCACCAGCAAAGCACACTGGCAAATTTTTCAGTGACATGGAGAACCACTGCATGGGCACAGCTTCTACTTTACTGGCTCCTCTTTACAGTTGTGCTACTCTTTCAAAGCTGGAGGCACTTGTATGGAATGAGGGATAGTATGGCACTTGTTAATTCCCTTCATAGTAGGTTATGACTAGTTTATGCTTTAAGATTACTAGGAAAACTTATCAGAGAGCAAATGACAGATTGCTGGCTTGTTAATATTCCCATTGTGTAGTCTCCTGTCTGACAGTGATTCCCTTACACTTGTTTTAACAAGCTGTATAAAAATCTCCCCTATGCAAATTGCTGTAGCAGTAGACAGCAGGAAATTGTGACAGGAGTGACCCACATGAAATCCAGCTTCTCAAAAGCTATTCTCTGTACAAGAGCACTCATCTGCTCCACTTTGTAAAGGCTATCACTTCCATCATTCTACCAGTGGATTGTGGCAATCATGAGAGGTGAAGCAAAGTAGAGGTCAGTGATTTGACTCCTTATGCAAGTTAATTGTCTTAATCCATTCCTGACAGTGTCATTTTCTAAAGCCCATTTATCCCATCCAGGGATAAATAGTAGTAATGTCATGGAAGTGAATTAATTCTATCAAATTTGCTAGGTCTCTTGGCAGCTAACAGCTATGCAAACAAGAGATGTCTTTCAGAAGTTCATCTTTAGTATTTTTATGTTGTAAACAAAAATAACTGGATATCAGAATTAAACATTTAATTTCAAACTTCAGTCTTTTGGAGGATGTCACTTTTTTTTTTTCTCTAGTTTAATAAGACTGCTTAGAATTTTTGAAATTGACCTCTCAGAATTTTACATCTAAATATCTGGAAACAGGAACATTAGTATATATTTCTGTACCTTGCTTCAGTCAAAGTAAAGATTGAACCTCTGATCTCTACATGGGGTAAGAACACCTTGTCATTGGAGCTTTTGGCTACTCCCCTTCTCATTCAGATATTTGTTCCTTGAGTGACACAAGGAGATAGTCTTGATTTCAAAGCACCAACATTTTTGTAAAGAAACAAACAAACCGTGATGAAATGCTCTCTTTTGGGGTGGTAGAATATTAGTGGTAATGGAGCCTGTATTTATTCCCTTCTGGACAAATGTCAAGCAAAGTATGCAGCAGAAGGGCTGCATAGGACATGAACAACCTTTGCAAAGAAGAAAATCCAAGTTTGTAACTCACTTCTTTAATTGGAATAAAGTTACTGCTATTTTCAGCATCACAGTGTTCTATGAGCAGAGTACACTCCAGACTTTCCAAAGTTAAAGTCTCTGTCCTCTCTCAAAGCCTATCCTTATGACAACAGGTATTTTGAGTTGCAGCAAATATTTATATATATATAGTCTTTTTTCCATTCCTTCACTCTTCATTTGAAGCACATATGACTTAGCAAAAAGGCTGGCCAAAGCAAGGGTAACACTTTACAGGACACTGTCAAATAGTTTAGTAAAAATGCATGGTACTGATAGGACATTTTCAGAGTGGGAAGTGTACTCAGAACAGATGTGACGAAAGCATTGCAGTAAATCTTTGAGTAGGTACATCTGCTTTTTAATTCTTACAGCCTTGACAACTTCTGGGTGAACATCAGAGAGAGCTCTTTAATATAGGGGCATTTGCTGAAAAGCAAACATACAGTATAGGGAGGAAAAAAGTCACAAAACTATTTCCTTTTAACAAATACTTGTTTTTCTCTAAAAATATAAACCTTTTAATTTGAGAAATGGTGAAATTAAGGATATGTAGATAGTTTTGTTTTCTTTTGCTGGGTTTCTGTGGCGTCATGACAAATTGCTACTACATATTTGCATAAAATATAATGAAGCTCATTCACCAGACAAATAACACTAAGGAGTGGTGTTTCATAAAAAGATAGACAAACTGTACTTATTAGAAAGCTGTTTTCACTTTCTTTTAGTCTACTTCTTGTCTGTACACTGAGGCATAGCTTGTTATCCATCTATTAAAATTATAACTGTTGTGATTGCGTCAACATTGGGGAGATAATGACTTAATTAGACTGTTGGCAATAACAGTCATCTTTTTAAATCACGCCAATTAGCATTAGAGTTTCTTCCCTCAGGTGTCCCAGGGATCCCTTTTGGCTGCCTTTATTGCTTGAAAGAAACAAAATCATTGTTTTTACCTATATCTCTGATAATTACTTCATATTATTATTATTATTATTATTATTATTATCATTGTCATAACAAGCTGGAGTTGTTGATTGCAATATGTGCTGGTTTTGACTGGGACAGGGTTGATTTTCTTCACAATTGCTTGTATGGGGCTGTGTTTTGGATTTGTGCTGGAAACTATTGGTAACAAGGGGATGCTTTAGTTATTACAGTGTTTGCACAAAATCAAGGCCTTTTCTCTCCTTAACCCACCCATGAGGAGGCTGAGGGTGCATAAGGATTTGGGAGGGGACACAGCTGGGACAGCTGACCCCGAAAGACCAAAGGGATATCCCACACCATATGGCATCATGTTCAGCTTATAAAGCTGGGGGAAGAAGAAGGAACAGGGGACATTTGGCGTGATGGAGTTTGTCTTCCCAAGTGACCATGAGCTGTGATGGAACTCTGCCTTCCTGAACATGGCCGATCACCTGCCTGTCCATGGGAAGAGGTGAAAGAATTCATTGTTTATTTTGCTTGTGCACAGCCTTTGCTCTACCTATTAAACTGTCTTTATCTCATCCCATGAGTTTTCTGATTTTGACCCTTCTGATTGTCTCCCCCATCCCACTGGTGGGGGACTGAGAGCAGCTCTCAGGGGCTTAGTTGTATGCTGGGGTTAAGCCACAAAACACTGCCAGCTGCAGAGTCTTGGAAAAGACTCTTATCCCAGCAGTATACCGAAATACCAAGTTCCTAAGCCTGTAAAGTACTGCTACCCTTCCTCCTGACCTCAATTTACAGCAGCCTATTGCCATGCTATTTAATAAAGTGTTCTGGAGTGTGTTAAAACACTGTGCTGTACTTTCTTCTTTGATATTAAAAGTTGACAGTAAAAATTATTAATAGTAAAGTTTCTGAGACATAAATTTGATGTATAGTTTGACTTGATCACTGACCATCTATCCATACATTGCAGGCAGCTCTTTGTGTAACTGGGTTTTTTGCAATAGGAGGCAGACACTGTTTTCTAAACAACTGGTGCTTCACCCAGCATGGCAAATCAAAGCATCTCAGAAACAGCACATTTGCCATACTAAAAATAACACATCAATGTGCATGTTTTTAACAAAGACAAGGGAACATCAGAAGATAGATTGATGATTCAGTTAACTGTGGGTTATTAAAAATGGAAAGCAATGTACTGAGACCAGTGTTTTGGAAACTGTGCAACAACAGTAAATATCAATAGATATAGCCATTGAAAATATGTGAGGAATGGATTTCGGGTAAGGATAGGAAAGGACACCATGTCACCCTTATTCCTGCTACCACCTGAGATTAGAATGGATGTGTTACTTGCTGATGTCAATTTTGCCAGCTAATATGGATATTTCACCAATATAATGTACTCCTTCCATGTCAATGGATTATTGCCTATTTTTTATGTTTTCAAAAAAAAACCCCATTAAGAACAAAGGATCATTTCAAATTTACAGGATCATGATGACAACTCGGAAGGGATAGGATCTGATCCACTGTTCTATATGCCAAAGTTCACATAGACACATGGTAAACTCACATGAACTTTGAAATACATTCAAGTGGAAAGAATAGAAACAGCAACATTAAGTAGTACAGTATTGTTACTATAGGTTATTTAAGCTTTTGCCTTTCTAACTCAAAGTGGGATATCCGTCAATGAGAAAGATCCCACTGAAGATAAATCCTGAGAAGGGAAAGTTTCCCATTCTATAAAAAGAAAAAACACAACTCCCCACCTCACTGGTTCTCCTCTTCCATTGTGCTGAAACCTATTTCCTTTGAAAGTCTCTAGATGGCCAGAACCATGAGATTAAGGAAATCTCATGAAGAGAAGGATGCCCAGCTATAAAGTTGGTGCTCTAAAAATTAGATCAAAATTAATACATGTATTAATTTTCAAAATATAAATTCTAAAGTCTTTCATAAGAATGTCCATAAAGTCAGTTATGACAAAGATATAAATGCAAGCTCCCAGTAGCCATGAAATAAGAGATTTGAGTTTACATCACCCACCATCTCAGTAAATGTTGGATTTTGGTTATTTTTCATATTCTCTTCCTTTAATAACCTCTTCTCACAGAAACACATACACAATGTCACTGCCAAACCTTTCATATCAGCTTTATTTGATATAGCAAAAAGTCCAACAGTATCATCTATGAAGCCTCACGTCAGCCCACGTGTGGTCTAATCTCCAGTTAAATCTCATTAGAGAACAGAAATGCACTTACCAAGACCAACTGGTTGCAAAGAACAACTTGCTTTTTGCATGCTGGTTTTCTACAGGAACTCAGTGGTGTCTCGTTAAATCAAAATCATACTAGTGAAAAAGACTAAAAGAAACCAAAGGAAGAATTTTTTCATCTAACTGCATTATACTAATACTTTCTACCTCACTTTCACTAAGTTTTTTTAAGATAAAAAACAACAAAGGGAAGTGCTAAAAGCTGCTCTACAGATTTTAAGCCTGGTTATTTTGAGCCCCTTAGCTAATTGAAATTTATTGATCTGTATTGTAAGTGCTGGCTGCTACAGAAAGAAGTAAGAGAGATTCATGCACCGCCACAGAATCCCCATGTGTGGCTTGCACAGCCTTCACATCAGATCCATGAAGGGACTTTTTCAGGTCATCCCTATCCTAACAAAACCCTCTAATCCCTAAGTCTGAGGTGGGGACCAAATACCTTCCATGAAGGGAGTGTGGAGACCCGTGGTTGCTGTTGCCTCTTGCTCCTTCTTGGTCTGCTCTCTGCAGACCTACCAAACATTCAGGAATTAGGAGGATGCTCAGGCTGCATATTCCAAATCCAGAGAGCCTCCCATGAAACTCACTGTGCCTCCTCCAATGTGCAGGGGAAGGCAAAAGAGATAAACTGGGGAAGGTAGAAGAACACGGTCACCAGAGTTGTACATGGAGAATGAGGAAAACTAGTCGTGGTAGGAGAAAACCTTGTTTAGGCTGGTGCAGCTGTGTCAGAAAAAACATTAAGGAGAATCTGTGAGGAAGATTAATTTTGTCTTTAATTGTATTCACCTCCTGTTATCTTGCTCTTCATTGAGGAAAAAAAAATCGTTAAGTCTTGCTGTGAAGCCAACCTCTTCAAGGTCAATGCCCCAACACAGGTTTCTTGCTAGCTGCCACCAGGGTTTTAAGTTAATTGGACCTGACCCTGAAAGTCTGTTAAGTGTCAAACAGGCATGTGTTCTTTGCAGACTAATATCCATATTGTCCTGATATACTCATAGAATATCTAATGAACAGGACAGGGTACCTGAGCTGGGCAGTCAATATATTTATTGCCTGAGCATGGCATGGATCTTCTGTTGTGCAGTACGCTCTGACTGGGGGAGCTACAGCACCCAAACATCTCCTTCTAGGAAAAAACAAGCTTCCAACTGGCCACAGCTGTATGGCCATGCTCTGGACTGTGCTTATTGTATTTACAATCCTGTCAGTATTATTAAAATCAAATATACATAAGACATGCTAAAAATTAGAGTATTTCAATTAATTTTTTGTATGCAGGGTTGTCCCACAACAGTTCCACTTAAGTAACCAGACAACAGACAGGAGGTCAGATTTCAGGTAGTTACTGTGGTCCATTCACAAGATGACAAATGCTAACATCTATGCTTTTTACATCAGTATTAAGCTGTATGCTTTCAACATGAGTGGAAATCACAAAGCGAATGCAAGTTATAAATATTGCATGTAAGTAAAATCAAAAGACGCAACTGTGTTGCATTCTATTATTCTCTTCTAGCTCTTCTAAATATACTGTCTTTGGTATAAACAAAATCAGATAATGCTCTCTGCTTTTACTTGGACAACTGAGGATGGATGATAAAGCTGAGATATATCAGAGTCAGTCTATTTTTTCCCTAATATCTTCTTAGCTACTGTGCTTTACAGTCCTTCGCTGAAGAACAAACAGATCCTGGTATTACATACAGGTAGTCACTAGTAAACAAATTTGAACTCTGGATAAAGTTTTACAAGTGACATGCTACAGCAACTGGCAACATGTGCTTGTCCTGGTACAACATTTTTGTTCCTTTAACTTTCCCTTTATTTTACTTTTCTGGAGTGAGTTACTGTACTGGCAGTCTCTTTGTACTGATTTCTGTGGCAATCTTCACCTCAGAATTTTCTCACTAGATTGACAGGCTGCAGTTTTAGCACTGTGAACTGCACATTCAAATGGGGGCACCAGGTCTTTTTCTTTGTCTTCTCGTCTGTGAAAAGACCTTGAAAAAGAGCCTGGATCTAGTTATTCACCCTCAGACAGCCAACTTTTAAGCTAGCTTGCCTACACAGGCAGGAGGTGAAATAATCTTTCAAATACAAAGGGCAGCATCCTCATCTGCTCAAACACAGAGTATCATAAGAGTTTCTACCCTGTTCCCTATTGACACAGCACAAGTCAGGCTGAGAAACAGAGAGCACAACCTTTACTCCAGAGGTTCCCTGGATTTCCCTTATTATGGATTAGCTCTGCCTTAAGCTTGAAGAGTTCAGAAAATAATCAAGAATTAACACAAAAAAAGTTCCATGAATTAAAGGAAGAAAAAGTATGAGGAATGTTTTGCAGTATTTTAATGTGTGCATTCACCCACAGAGACCATCACGGACTTCATTAAATAAATAAGCTTATGTACACTGTGTGCCAATTAATGCATTAATCTGCAGAAAGGATATGGTATTTAGGCTGCAGTCTCTAGGCTTCTAGGGTTTGGATGATGCAAGCTAATGATAAATTTATATGCAATGTAAACTCATCTACACTCATTATAAAAATGTTATGCATAACTCCTTGAAACTTCACAGACAAAACATATTTTACAATTATTATGGAAGCAATCCAGGAATTATAATTTGATTTTCATTTTCCAATCCTTTTTAAATCAACTTGAAAGTATGCACTACAGGTACCCAGAATAGCTTCTGAGCCATCCTCTAGTTTCAGCTTTCATAACAATTATCTCTTTTTATTAGAAAACATTTTAGTTATAATTAAATCATATGCTTATTTAATGCAGGAGAGGTTCTACAATAAGGCAAAGAAGTTCTAGTGTTATGGTATTATAAACAATAAAACAGAATGCATCCTCCATTAATCCTATTTTAAATATTCAGTTCCTACACACAATATTATGCCAAAAATACATGTAAGCAACTATCATAGGCATGCAACTTCTAGTAGTAAACAGCACAAAAACAAGGGTACTTAGGGAAATTCAGGAGGTCTCTAGTCCAATTTCCTACTCAAAGCAAGGTCAGCCATGAGGTCAGGTAAGGTTCTGGGCTCTGGGCTTTATCCAGTCTGGGTTTGAAAACCCTCACAGATGGAGATGCCACCAGGATTTATGCAATTTTGTTTAAATTATACCAAAGAAGAATTATAGAAATAGGACTAATTTTTCGGCAATTCAAAGCATATTGATAAACATCTGATTTTGCAGAAGACTGGAAAAGCAGAAAACAAACATTCTCACATCTAAAATGTGCCACAGTAGATGTGCTCACATCTTTTTTACGATGGGAGTGAACAGTGCTATACAGAAGCCTTTGTTCAAATCTTGCCCTATAAGTTATTACATCTCAGAATATTATGTCCTTTGGAGACAATCATCAGGCCCCTCTGCACCTGAACTTCTTCCATCAATACTGCAGAATTAAGTTATCTCATTATCATGCAGGGGTGTTGGGACTTGTACTTCATTAGCATCTTCAAGGCATTTTGTCACCTTCAGGAAGAAAGCACTGGCAACAGCAGCAGCACCAATACAATATACAAATCAGGTCACACTATAAGGGAGGATTAATGGCACAGTTTTACTCTTGCAAATGATAGTAAATATACTTTAATGAGAATTGGCAGACAGACCCTGCACTCCAGGTAAGAATAGGCCCAAAAGATGATATAGAAGACAAAACACTGAGGAGCAGAAATAATTTTAGAAGTTAGAAGAACAGCTGAAACTGGAAACACAGACCCCACTTCCAGCCTAGTGCAAGAAGGACATGGAGTGGCATCTGCACAGCCTTTGTGCCAGTGAGGAATTTCTGTCACTGCTAACACAAATCTGCCCATGTTCAGTCAAAATTACAGGGTTCTGAAAAATTAGGTTTTTTGTACTTTTAGTGGATGCTTAGGTTCTTCACACCTAAATTCTCAGGTGATTTAATCTCTATGGGTATGGCACAATGCAGAGTTCCTCAGGAATTCTTCAACTTCCAGCTGAAGTTCAGGGTTGCTGTGGGTAGGTGGGGGTAACTTTGGAAGTCTCCTCTGCATAATGCTCTCCAGCTGGATGTAGCAAGTTGGGTAAGGTTTGTCTCTTTACATGGTACAGTAATCATTAAACATGCAAGCACACCATATTTCACACAATCCTTGCACCAAAAAGGAGAAGATATGGAGGCGTCCTATGGAGAAAAGCCATGCTGTGTTATGATCTGCACTGCAGACATCCATCGTTCATTGTTCAGGTTCAGGAACCGAAAGGCAATCTTGCTATCTGCATACAGTGCTACCAAGTCAGGCTCCCAGAGACATCACTTCATGGCCCCATATGCTTTACATTTCGGGTAATACAAGACTCAGCTGCAAGAAGAATTGACTCCAGACCTAGGAAATATGAAATTAAATTCTCAGAGAATGTGCAGGTAAGATGATCCAGGTCTGACACTTTCCTTCACACATCCAAAAAGCTAGATTTTTGGACTTAAGGATTTTTTTCAACCTAAATGCTCCTATGATTCTATGATAAAAGATATCAGACACCTCCTCTGACATAATGGCTTTTTCAAAGAAGAGTGAGGTGGTCGCCTGCCTTTGACATAATTGTCAAATCAAATTATTTCAAGTCTGTGATATTTGGAAAATGTCTGTAGTCAGTTTGCATGCACATCAAAAGAAAAGTAATCCTAGGTGTTGTTTTAATGCCACCTTGGCTAACAGATAATGATTATCATCCAACGGTGATTTTATAAAAAACTCAGGACAAACAAAAATTGCATTTCATAAAACTGAGGAAAGTTAATGTGGATTCTTGGTCTGCCTGCACTTGAACAAGACATTAATTCCCAAGAAATAGCTAAATCAAATATTCTACATAAAGGGACAAAATACTACCTTTCTGTTAATTTCAGTCTTGTGTTGAAGTTTTCTTTTTCTTAATGAAGATATTTTTTCTGGATAGGAAGTAGACCTACTCACAAGGACTCAGAAAGCAAATGCAAAAATTCCTGATATTCTGTTACTAATACATTGTCTACATTGTCTGATACCAATATTTTTGCTTTACCATGATATGCAAACCTTGTAGGTCCTGTGGGATTTGCAATATGTGAATGTGGTGCATCCATTGATAACTTGTTATCTCAATTCTTTCCTCTACTTTTCCAAAACCACAGTCATAGACCAGTAATAACCCTGCTTTCACTGCCCTGGAATATCCTAAGTGGGAAGAGACCCTTAAGGTTGATTGAAGTTCAGCTCCTGACTTTGCCTCCTTCAAAAGCTACTTATGACAGATCATTTTTCCATAGGAAAGTGAGCCTGTATGTCAGCTGTGTTTTTCTGCCCCTTATTTAACCCCAAATACAGCATGAGAAGGAAACACATAATAAAGGGCATATAATGAGAAAAGATTTACTCAAGCCTTTCCATTGTCCCCTTTAAGGCACCAAGTTGAGGAAACAGTGTGATCAAGAATTGAGAAGAGGATGTAAGGAGTAAGAGAAGGGAGATGAGGAAAGCCAGAAGTATCTTTACAGCTGAAGGTGTCACTTGCTACAGAAAACACTTCCTACAAAGTGCTGTCTTCATGTTTCCCTATTTCAGCCAAAACCACATTTATTTTTCACAGACTTGAACCCATGTGCCAAAATCAATGCATTCTACAGCAGTAGTGAGTAAGAAACATATAGGAACATTTCAAAGATGAAAAAAAAAGCATTAACAAGCCAGGAATTTCAAGTCTATTCCCCCTATAGAAACTAGAAAAATAAGAGAAGTGAAATAGAAATGTCCAGGTTTGAAACACTTGGTTAAAATATTGTTTCAATTTTAACTCATTCACCCTTCTTGAAAAATTCCAGCCTAAAACAAGTAGAATTTCAAAATGAAGAGTTGTTTTATTTTTAACCCGACAAGGCTTTCTAGTGAAAACTGGCCCCACTCTGAAGTAAACATGCAAATATTCTAAAGTTGTACTTGAGATATGGCAATTGGCATTAAACTGCTAAGTTAACATTATGTATAACTAAATGCAGTTGTTACCATCATACAGCTGATTGCTATTCCCCCATTGCAAACAGGAAATGACTTCATGGAATCAATTGGTGACTGCTGACAACTTAATGGAGACGACTATAATGTAATTCTGTCTCTAGACAGCACAACTGTTCCCTGAAGTATATTTTCTATTGATATTTTGTAAAAATGCCTTCCACCCAGTATACTTCTGGATCTGCAAAGTGTGCTTTTTCACCTGACAGCTTCATGATGAAGTTGTATGGCGTCTGACATAGTATTTCTTAATGTTTATGAGGTGACATGCGCAAACAACAAAATGAAACCTAATCTTTTAATGAATGTCTCTTGCTAGCATGCCACTATCTCCAACAGTAGTACTTGCTGTTTTCATTTCTTGTAGCTTCATTTATTACAGGTTCTTCATTATCTAAATACCTCATATGTAATCTACTTAGAAATGAATACATATTTGACCAAAGGATATAAATATAAAGCAACCAACAAAAAGTCTGACTCTGGAGAATAATAAGCCAGGTAGGAAAGAGAAAAACTGCTTCAACACTGTAATTTCATAAGAAGCAAACACAGAAGCTCCTGAAGATGTCTCCTGAAAATCTATCAATCCAATTAACTGCTTGGATTTACTTAGAAAAAGTTGTCTCTGCCCACGACTGTTCATCAACTATGAATATCACAGGAAAAAGGTCATGGGACACGTTTCCAAGATATTCAGGATAAATTCCAAGTCATCACAGAACATTTACAAGGGATATCAGTTTCCTCTTTGCTAGAAATGAGGATAATAATAAAAAGATTCCTTTTATTTTACTCTAAAATCAAAGCAAATGTACTGTGAAAAAGGATTTCAGTACAGTATTATATCAAAGGACATTTGCCTTTTCAATCTTCATTTTACAGGCCATTTAATATTTTGTTAAATGAAAACTGACCCTAGAAAAAAAACCCAAAAACAACATGTCCTAAACTAAATTAAGATAGATGTAACATAGCATATAACCCTGTTCCTGTTCTCTCAAGCTACCATGGAAATAATACATAAAGCACATATTAATCCCATGGGCAATTGCTGAAGGACATCTTTTGAGCACTTCTAAAAGCATTAAAAGAGACTGAAAATATAAACTTCTTTTCAAAAATGAGCTATAAGTGAAACAAAGAGTGATGAGATGATAATTACTTAATTGATTGAATGGATTATCTATCTGTCAAGAATTCCTGCAAGCCATCACGATTGCTGTGCAGAACCAAGTGTTATAGTATCAAAGTTAGGAGAAGGAGGTAATCACTTCTTTACCCTCTGAACTTCTCCCTAGACGTTCTGATTCACTAAAACACTTAAGGAATTTTTAACATTAAGATCCAAACACTTTCAGAGGAAAGCTTCCAATCTGGAGTACATTCTGTGTATAATTCCATAGAGTCATTCTGAATTTTATCTCTGATTTAAGTGTTTTCTAGGATTGCAGTTATGGTAGATAAAAAAAAGAAGCTGATCTGGACAGTACAATCAGGTTTCATGCCAGGCAGATGAGAGCATTTCAGTATTTATGTATTTATACATATGTATTTATATTTTACTTAAGAGGCAATATATATCCAGGTGGTGATGAAAGACAACATGTGAACCATTATCCAACAGCACTTGGCCATCTGTGCAAAGCTATGGTTTCCTTTAGTTAATTTTATGCTTGTTACTTGTAGTGATAGATGACAAGAATTAAGTTTTCTGAAATTCCGTTATGTATGGATAAAATTAAAGAACAATAAACGATAAATGTGTTAGCTATGGCCTAAATGACAACCATATGGATAATAAGATTTAGCATATGATAAGGAAAATTTTCAGTGGGGTGAAATGTAGTCTGTTGTCTATTAACAAGGTATATTTTTTTCACTCCCTATTTCCAAAACAAGATAAGGAAGCTTAAATGAGATTCACTCACAGTGTGGGCTGGTCTCCAACTGCTAAGCTCTGTGGGGCACATGCGGGGCTAAAGTGTCTTCTAATTACTTTTGTTCTATTCCACCTTTTTTTTTTTTGCTGTAATTTCCTACCAATGGTTGTAAGTAACTTAATGAAGTTTAGTAAGTGATATAGCAAACTTATTTCCTGGCTTGAAGGCATGATATGTATTTTTGATTTGCTCCTGACCTGATTTCTGAACTCTTTGCCTGAAATGGGACCAACTATTCAAGGAACCATGAGGTTTTTCCACATTAATTAATACTGATCTAATTATAAATTAGCTTTAACTGTTTTCTGACTGAGGGATTTCTATGAGCTGGAAAGTACTGGGTTTTCATAATTTTTAAAAAATATGCAGCATCTTAGAATTAATACTTGTATTAAGAAACAAGTTTTTCATTCAGTGAAAGGTATATGAGACCTCAGA
Organism: Drymodes brunneopygia; assembly: GCA_013400955.1. Classification (NCBI taxonomy): domain Eukaryota; kingdom Metazoa; phylum Chordata; class Aves; order Passeriformes; family Petroicidae; genus Drymodes; species Drymodes brunneopygia. The sequence continues at coordinate 177,971 of VZTZ01043125.1, forward strand.
ACTTCAACAGCTGGAGTTGGACCATGACACTGATAAAAGAAATGTAGGAAATCACATAAAGGAAAAGCATGCTCTCATGCCTAATTGGTTAATTCTATGGCTAAATGACATAATTTTCATCTAATTCTAGCCTAGAACCCATCCAATTCTAGTCATCTAATGACTAGAACCTTATTTTATTATGAAATGTGGCAGACAACTCTCATGTAAAGATACAATTTATTTATGAATCTGTATTATTGTTACACAGTATTTACTATTATTTGCTGCTTATTACATTTGAAAATGCCCTGAGTATTATGAACAAAGTTACACATGAAAAGCCTAAGGAATATGATTAAAGGTATATTCAAGGAAGTTCCCCAGTCAAAGATGGGTGCCACATGTGCATTTTTCCTCTTATAGACCAATGCCAAAAGAACCTGGAGCTGACAAAAACTTTGACTTACACTTATTTAAGAGGTATGGTCTAGTAATGTTAAATTCTTATTGAATTATAGAATAAATATAAACCAGAAGAAATTTCTTAAAAGCCATGAGTGAGGTAGTAGAGGAGTTTTATATCCTGAACAATTTCAGTAAGAAAACGCAGTTTCAGAAAACTCTGTAGTAATAATTCCAATTCCCTCAAAGTTTCCAGAAGTGTGATAGCAACAAAGGGAGACCTTCAGTACGTTCAGCGAGACACACAGAAATCCATGCTATTTTATCTTCCTCTTTGAAACTGTGTTTCAAAGTCAGATGTTGAATACTATAGTATTTGTTGTATAGTCAAGTTGTTTTCACTCACATTAGCAAACAAGGCCATCTGAACATACAAGGCAATCTGTTTCCAAATAAAGCCATGTTGCAGCCACACTCCTCAGGTTTCTGAAATTCAGAATGAGCTTGGGAATCCTTGGAACTGGGTCTTGCTTTCCACTAAATTCCAAGAACTGGTTTGAAGCCTTGACATAGCAAATCCCTTGATGGTGGATGTCTTTTAGGAAGGGGCAGTCAAAGGGTGATACATGGTTAACCTTTTTGTCAGAGCACCACTTGAGTACTGGCTAAGGTGAGGAAAGTTATTTAATGCCTATTCTTCTTGTTTTTAGGGAATTTTCATTAGGAAGAATAGCAATATGAGGATCTACCATCAATACCTTCCAGAGAAAACTGAAATTTCATTTGCTCTTGTTTGGAAGAAACCCTGTTTTCCAGTTGTGAAGATACAACATTTGTTGTCTTTCTAGTCAGAATATGTTTGCCATATGGTGTAAATAGGATTAAGGAAACTGGAAAGATCACCTTGCTATTCTGATGTTATGATTAATGTTATTGGACCCATGGGGAAAAATATTTACATGAATAATATTAAGTAGTTTAAAGCTGATTATCTGTCTGATGACAAAAGGGACTAAAACACTGCAGAGTAATTTAACTGCAAAGATAACTGTAAATAAAAATTGTTATTTTTGTTATCAGAAAAATAAGCAGGTGTGTTTTCTTGACTCTGAGCTGTCTTAGCAAACAAGAGCTAATTTTTATCCTGCTCCTTCCAGTCACATAAAGACCATCTGTTCATTCTTTTAAATTCCAATTAGTGCTATTGACTGATCTTCTACAAATGCTTCTTCTAAGCTTTGCCTGCATGAGTGTTCTCCTTTGATAGAATAAACCTGGAGGAAATATGGCTGCCTCCTTGAAGAAGCTAACTGCTCTCCCCACTCAGGTGTCCTTTTCAACATCCCAAGGCACACAGTATTAAGATATTGTTCTGAAACTTGTATACTCCTTCTGCAAATGTATTGTAGCTGTACTTAAACATTCTTAAAAGGTGCATCATCAAAATGGATGTTTTGTTCAGTGCACAGATAAGCACACAGATTAATAATTTACAAAATTATTAAGGAGTTGTATAGTTCTTCAGGGAAGAAGAAACTGTGCTTTTAGTTTAAGGCTTTCTTCCACAAGCCCATGCTCCCTTTCTTATGGAACCGATATAAATGAATAAAAAATGCCCAGGAAAAGATCATGTTAACATGAAAATAATGGTATACATACAGTGAGGAATGTGCAAAAGTAAGATGCAGGGAAAAATGAGCTGCAGAATTATTGCCTTTCTTGCAAAGCATATGTCCAAAACTGGTTAGTTTGATCCACAGTTTAGGAAAACTCAGGCTGCTCACTGGTTTCATAAATGAATAATATCATCTACATTGACGAGAAGAATCTATTCTGCACTCGGTATATGATGACCTGACATCATCTGCTTGTTCCAAAAATATCTCCCCACTGTAATAAAGCAACATCTTTGCAGACAAAGGAGCCTCTGTCACTAAAGCAAATCCCTCAAGAATAAACAAGTGGTAGGTCATGCCTACAAGATTTGTGTTGCTGAGTTACACTGGAATGATAATACACATTACTGATATATAATCCTGATGTACAACAATTGCAGAAGTTGAAAACAAAACTTGTGCAACTCCTCAGCTGCCTTCTGGCAACAGGTGCACAGCAGGAAGACAATTTATTTTGACGACCAGAGACTGATGTTATTCTGCAGCTTTGATAATTAAAAAATCACCTCTTTTTTATGCAAAAGACCAACTTGTCTAAAAAACACAATCATACACGACAACTGCTGAATCCCCACATGCATTTTTTTTTTTGCAAACTACTGTTCAATCTATAGCCAGTCTTTACACAACTGAAGATTTGGTTGCTCTTCAGCAATTTATGCTGTCATTTCTCCAGGCTAGAAGGATGTCTTTCCACATTAGACATTAGAAATTTGCCACATAATTCCCTTTAGCCAAGAATATTTAAAAGAAAGATTCACCTCTCCAAAGAATAATATTTTAGAACTGAGGATATCAATATTTTTTAGATTGTAGTTATGTTTTCTAAAATAAGGCACACAATAATATTACGTTAAAAGTTTTAAAACTTGTCTTTTACCTGCTGCAACAGTTTTGCTCTGGATTTGTACACCACCACTGACATAGCACAAGTATTAGAAAATCTTTTGCTCTTTGCACCAGATTCAGTATTGAAATCTTTCCAATTTTTAAATTGATGCATTATTTACATTTCATAATGAAGCTGTATATTTTTCAGTATTTATTTGGACTAAGAAAAGAACAGAGGATATTTTAATTACTTAGTCAAATACTTATAAGTAAAAATATACACAGTATACAAAAGTAAAGTATCATAAGAAAAATATAATAAAAATATTATATGTATGTAAAGATATATATCAAGTAAACCTGAAGACTTTTAGGCATTTTTACTTTAAGTATATTTGCTACATAAGGTATTGGTCTTTTAAAAATAATTTTTCAAAAGACTCCTGTACTGTACTTTCAAGTGCTAGATCCAATTGTCAGTCATCCCTGTGCGAGCCATTCTAACCCAGAGTCCCTTCAGACTGCAAAACTGTTCAAACTGTTTGTTAAAAATGAGGTGGCCATTAGCATATCTCTCAGGAGCACTGCTTAACCTTAATAACTAAGCTGTTTGTTGAACCTAAGACCACACCATAGGGGTTTATCTGTACATTTGTTCCAATAAGATAAGATTCAACACCTGTGACAGTGCAATTGGAAATTCAGTTTCTGAATTTCCCATTCTCAAGCAAGGGCAAACTCTCTTCTGCACAAACACAGAAATACAGCAGTTACCAGCAGACTCTCAGTATATAATGTACCTTCCAAAGGAACACTTCTGAAACAGCACAGTTCTCCCAACAGGAGAAATCCAACTAGCTATTGTAAAGGACTGTGTAAAAGCCCTCAGGAATCCCATCTCCAAACAAAACAAAAAACACAAAAACATATAGCAAGAGAACTGGAGCACCTGGAGTGGGACTGACCTCAACTAAACCCAGCTAACAGCCTCCCCTGCAGCAGAATTCAGCTAATCCAAATTAGACTTTTACAGTACAATAGGATTAATTCCACTGAGTGCAAAGAGAAAATACCTACACTGCTGAATAAAACAAGGTCACAAAGTCCTCTGCCCTTCAGGACTGTCTAGGGGAAGGTGGCCTGGCCCACATCAGGTGGGTTGGAACTAGATGATCTTTGATGTCCCTTCTAACCCAACCATTCTATGTTTCTGATTTGATTTCCAAGTGCCAGAAGGCAGCATGAGGACAGGTGGGACACTACTTGTGCTGCTGCAGGACTCATGAACTGGGAAGGCTATGGAAAGCTAGGACAGGTGCAGTCCTTCTCATACCATGCCTTGGGTACTGCCCCCCAGTTCTCAAATTCTCCATAAACAGCTCTGGGGCACTGTCATGCAAAGAAAGGACTAGCTAGTGTGGGCCCAAACCATGCTAGGAATGTGTGGTAAGGATAAGCAGCACTCCAGTTTTCACACCCACCCTAAGGCCATGCTTTATACAGTACATAGTTATACAGACACAGTTACTAGTCAAAAGTAAATACTTGGGTAAATCTGTTGGCTCAATGAAAAACAGAAGCAGGAAGAAGTTAGAACTTCTCTAAGAAAGAAGTAGATATACGATGCATGAAGAAAAAGAGTGAAATAAAAAGACATAGATGCTTAGGAAAACATGCAAAGCCAATAAATCAACTTCCAACATTAATCAGACTCTCCAAATCAATTTATGTCTTCTGTGAGAGTCTCACATGTGCAATACATAATAAAGAGGGGTGCAACTAAGCCATTTACTTGAAAATGACACAATGTCCATCTGTGCACCATCACTAGCATTTGTATTGTTTAGAAATGAAGACAATTGCTTGGATCAGACCTTGTTATTTTTTATACATGCTGTGTCTGTCCTATCCACAGTTGTTTGAAGACACTAGTTAAGTCTGATATCAATGTTTTCCTGTTCTACACCCTGAAAAATTTGGAGACTGGTAAGAGATTATAGACTATTGCCCCTTTTTGATTAAAAGGACATCCTAGTAGATAGAATACTCTTTTTTTTTAAATTTTGGTTTCACTTGATTTTTTTCCTCGTTCAAATAGTAATGAGAATCTTATAGTTGGAATACAATTGATTGCACATTTTCAAATATGAAGAAACAAGACAAAATCCCAAATATGCAAATAAATATTATGAGTTATTTTTATTACCAGTTTTAAGCATTGCTGACTGTTTTCTTAAGGGTACTCTTCTTTCTGTTGCCATCACAGACCTGCAAACAGCAGTCTTACATTTAAATCCCAATAAAAATTTTAAAGTGCAAATTATCAAGACAAGAGCAGCTTAAAAACTTGGTGGTTTGCTTTTTTTTTGTTTTTTTCACAGGAAATACTGATGCTTCTGTAGTCTCCATGCAGTTAACCTCTTCAAAAGCTCCTGTCAGAAAGAGAAGGGATGAAAGATGTGCACAAACTGCTACAGTGAAATTCACAAAGGGACACATAGCAGAATTCATGTGCTCATATGTGTATTCATATACATATCTCTCTGCCTGTCTGTCATCTATCCATCTCCAGACTTGCTCAACTCTCCCCAGTCATGCCTTAAATTTTGTTTTTATTTATCAGTTTTATTGTGCTGATACCATACTGGGTAGATCAATTTCTAGAAGACTTTGTAGTGGCACTTCAGAAACCTTAAATACTCTCTACTGAATGTTAACAATCCCCTTTTGTGACGTCCTCATACTTGAAGTCTTGATTGCTATTTTCAAACCAATGCATAGTTAAATTCAATTCAAGTTTGAAATGACAAAGGAGAAATGGATCCAGAAGCCTCCCAAATGCTACTCTGTATTGATGCAGCAGGAAAGGGGTAAGGCATCTGATGACCACAGTCAAAGGTAATGTATGTGATACCAGCTCCACAAAATGTCACAGTCTGAACATGCTGTCTTGATAAGTACAGCTTTCACCTTTCAAAAATTTGTTATTTAGTAACCTTCAAAGCAGGTCTAAGAAAAAAAAAAATTATTCTCTTTAAATGAGGATCATTACTTGTCCCATCATGTATATAAAATTCTTTTCACGGCTGTCAGGACAGCTACTATTTGGGAGTAATATTTGCAGGTATAAAAATTTAAGGAAGTCGAGTGACTCTCCAGAATTCATAAGGTAGTACCATCTTTTTGTTAGGATTGCCTAATCAAACACAAAGCATTTGGCAAGCATCAGGATGGGAAAGGGAAATGAAACAAGTTTTGTCATGGAAAAGAAAAACTTAAATCATGGAATAGCCTCCAATGGCACAACACAGTTTGGAACTGAGTTTAGTGCTACCCTGTTGAAAGCCTCATCTGAGAGCTTTACACTGGTTGGAAAGTTAGTTCCTTTTCATGCCTGGTTTCAGTCCCTAAAAAAAGCAAAATAAATTTAGTTTATTTATGTGTATAAGGCCATAAAAAATGGTGTGGCATGGAGCACAGTCCCTGGTTTAGACATGTGATGGTTCACATATCCTATTTGGGAAAAAACTGCATGTGTGCTTGAGTGTAAAGCAGAGGTATACAAGCTTCCCTGAACCAGAGAGGAATTTACTGGCATGCTTTCACCTAAGTTACTTCTAACTGAACTTCAAGTCAGCTTTCAGAGTCAGCTTTACTTTAAGCATCTTTGCATATGTTTTCTTCAGTGGAAATGTCTTTCTAAATCAGGATATTGATAAATACTGTGTTTCAAGCTCATATGTTAAATGGTCATCTTAATTTAAACTTCTAACTTCTGAAAATGTGTCCTTTCCACAGAGTCATTCCAGGTAGTTAATAAACATGTTCTATGAGTTAAGCTGTGTGTAAAAGAAGATTTTATGACTTTCCCATCTATTCCATTAATCCCTAATTATTCAAAGTTTTCCAAGTCTCAGCAAGAGAAACATTTATGTCTCTGGGAAATAATGATTTCTGTCCTTTCAAGTACACACCATATTCAGGAGGTTACAAAAACGTATTAAAAAACCTATGCTTAAGAATGAGTAATTTCCCTGGATTACATTTTCATTACAGACTGTTCAGAAACTCTTACACCTTAAGCCTAGCAGCAAACTGCTGCATGCTTTTGAATACATTTTCACAGACAAAAATACCTCAGCCTCAGCTATTAGAATATTAACAGCATAAGATTAACATTTTTAATATAAATTTTAATAATTAGGCTTTTTTCTTAAACTTGCCCTTTTTTACTCAAATAGTCCCCCAAACCCAAAATATTTCTATTTTATCTACAGCACAAAGAAAAATATTTGTGTAATGAATATAAAAAGAACTTTAATTGTATTTTAGTGTTCATACAGATGACTGACCCAGTAAATAAATAAATAAATAAAAGATTGTTAGATGGCATATCTAAAGGAGTTTGTTACCAGAATTGCATTTTTAAAGATAACAAAAGGCTCCTTTCTGGTAAAAATTTCCAATGTATCTACAGCTGGTCTGTAGCCTTGCAGTCCATTCTTGCACACAAAAATGATTTCTTTAGGTGTTTCCCCTGGCGGTGAAAATCCAGGCTGAGGCCCAGTGAGAGCCAGCTGCAAGGTGGCTGCAGGGTGCCCTGGCAGGTGGCTCTGCATTTGTACAAGGTGTGTGTCAAGGAGGAGCAAAGGGGCAAGTCACAGCTTTTAAAGCAAAGATGAGGGTGTACAGTCCTGAGGCTACCAGGGCAAACTGAATCCCAGGCTTTCCCTTCAGGCTCCAAAGTGTTTAATAGAAAAGTAAATCTATGCTTCCATATAAATTATAAATGTGGAAGGCATATTTCTTCATGAGTACATTCTCATACATAGTCCATAGTCATTGCACAATGAACACAACAGAAAGAATGAGTGCATCATGGCAAGTTTTCCTGTTTATGTGTAAAAGAAACAGGAGCAAATAACTTACAACATAATCTAATGAAGATATTTATAGCTATAAATATTTTGTGGTTCATAGACAGAGTAAACCTAATTTTAAAGTAACTCCTAACTCAAATTTTTAAAATTAAGGTCCCTTTTTCCTGTACCAATCACACAGAGACCAGCAAAATCTTCCTAAAAACAGAAATAAGAAACCAATTCAACTCAGGCATGACTGAAGTAAACAGCAAAAAGCAAAGCTGGGGACTCAGCTATTTACTGTTCTTTTTTTTTTTCTGATTATTGTTAAAGCCCCTGTGAACACATAAAGAGAAATCATTGAGTATAAATTGATATACAGATTTATGCTAATGCCTCTTTTATTATTTTACATATTTATAATACACTCTGCTCTGGTACATATTTAAGGTTTTCTCTTTAGATTTTAAAAAAATCCAAGGACTGTGCAAGGACCCATGATTTGGGTTTGGTTTTTTGGTGCTTTTTCTGAGAGTTATTGAAGTAAGAATGGAAAATATTGCAGTATTCCACATCTCCTGGGCCCAAGTGGGCCCAAGTGTTTTTCCTTAATGGACATGAGGAGAAAGAAAGAGAAGGGGAAAATAATATGTAAATGCACAGACATAAAAACAGTAACTATGAAGCAGGAAATTTTATCAATTTCTCACTCATAAAATATTTTCAGTTCACATTCAATTTCAGTGAATAAAGGTGATCTACTCTTGAAGCATTCTCATTTAAAATGAACAATATATTCAATAATTTTAACTTCTCTTTCACTTTGCATTTATCTGCAAATAAAGTTCATAGTTTTAAGCTGATATTAAGTATATGTGTGGACATTTATGGAAAAAAATATCTGCCTATTAGATTAGGACCTTTATTCTGTGGTATGCAACAAAAGTCTGCTGTTCTTTCTACTTGTGTGATGATGAACACTGCAAGACATTGCCACAGTTCCCAGGATGGCAGGCAAAAGAGAGAGAGAAGAATTTTGGTAAATCACTGCGGGTGTAAAGATTTCTGCAAGCATATACACACTTCTTTTGCAGTTCTAAATTCACTTTCTCTGGGACAGCTTGAAAAAAAATATACCTATATAGTTTATAGGTTGAGAAAATCTTAATTTTTGCTTCTACCAAATATTACTATTTTTTAAGCTTGTGACTTCTACGGTATCGGACAGATTATTATGACTTATCCACAGTTTCTGATACTTTCTGTATTCCTGTATTCTACCTGTCCTTATCACACTTCTCCCCTTCCCTTTGCAGTTTTAATCCTTTCATTTGTATGTTTCAAGGGAGTAGCCTTTTCCCCTTTTTTTCTTTAATTTTTAATTTTAGTAACTTTATCAGCTCTAGCCCATTCCACTATTCCCTCTGATTTCTTCAACAGAAGTTATTACGTCTTTTGGTCTCCTCTTTTTCCTGAATCTAAGCAATTAAGTTTGAGCCAGTTAAACACCTCACATATTCTTTAAGTAGATTGCCCAGCATTTCTCAGCAGTGAACTTCTCTGAAACCATGATCCCATTTTCTTAATCTCTCTAGATTTCTTTGAGGTTCTACCCATTTCTTTTTTTTTTTTCTAAATAGCCTGAATAATTCTGTATCACCTTCAAGTATGGAAATCTTTCTTCTAAATTACTAGTCAGACATCAATGAGGTTATTTCTGAATCTTGTGCTTGACATCCTACTGCTCACAGCCACTTGTGAAGGATCTCATTGGAGTCTCTTTCAATGTGAAAATGGATTATGCCATCACGTTTCTCCTCATCCACCACTTTAATCTATTAAATGTTTATAAACAAGTGATGTAAAAACATTTGGTTTTGTTTTTCTCCAGCACTACAGATAGCACTCTGCAGTATAATACTTATATTTCTCATAATTTCACTCTCCATTAACATTTCAGCTATTTGAATAATGCTTAATTAAGATCCACAAATCTGTTACCAGAAGAAAAATTTACAAGTTTCATATATAACATTTTATAAAACAAATCTTTTTTACTACAGAAAACACTTACATACGTGTAAAACAGAAAAAAAGAGAATATACTGTGTTATAGCTAGTCAGCTCAGGAGGTTGTTTATTTTGTGAGCTCATGCTTTGTCTAGTGAAATTTAAAGATAAATAAGTAAGCCAAGGCACAAAGCTATGCGTAAGTACATATGCAGCAACATAAAGTTGTGAAGCAAGAGTGACACCTGAAAACATCACCTCTACAATCAAAACAAGGCAGCCACTGTCCTAAACATGTTCCAAGGAAGGTCTATGTAGCCTTCCCCTCATTGTTTGCCTTCTAATCAAAATCTTATCTATACAACTGTTTTTAGTTTTTAGTACAGAATTTTAAAGCAGTTTTACGGTAATCAGTGGTGATATATAATGCTGTTGCTTAGCACTACATTTAAGGAGCAATATTAATAGTCTGCTAAGATTAACTGGCCCGATGTAGTTAAAAAGGAGTGTATATTTTTACATGAATTTTGAAGCTTTTGCCAAAAACCTGCCATTCCTGATCCAGTGATGAGACCAATGTTCTTACTTCCAGAGAGACAATTCTCTCTCTACATGTCTAAGGGTTGGTTCTGGTTCAGCTTCCATAGATAAAGTGAGTCTATCATCTGAATCTGGTGAAACTTTCACTGCTACCTTTGATAAGCAAATGAACACTACTAACAGCAAAATCACAGGTGGAAGGGAAAACATCCAAGAGTTCTCTAAAAATGTAAGTCACATTTACATTATTATGAGCTTTTAAGATGTCTATGAAACTGACACTTCAGTCTTACTGCAAGAAAAAGAATCATTCCATTCTTCATGCCTGCCACATTTTTAGAACTTAAAAACCAAGCTTAGACTTTCTGTCTATAAGCATATACATATTTATAGATGTATGTACACATTTGGGCCATGTGGTTTCTGTGATACGCTCCAGGGAGTGACCCTTCCTCTAACTAAATGAGTCCTGAATGATTCAAGCCCATCCTGCTCTTTCTGAATTAGACTGCATGAATCTTCAGGCTATATATAATTTGGCTGTAATAGGTATTTCACAAGCCTTTTCAACATACTCAGCACACCATGAATATAATTTCTCTTGCTGTGTGACACCAGCTCTCATGAAGGACTTATCTGAGGTCAATTTAATTTTAGGGTATGAGGCATTGTAGCAGGATTTTTACAATTCTTTAAAAATTAATATTTCTATATGGAATAAACATGCTAAATGGCTTCCTTGATATCCATCAAATTTTTGATTTGATATCTGAAAGCTGAAAGCAACTGCTATGTACCAAAAAACATGGCAACCCTCCCAGCTTGATGGAGCCATGCTTGGGCCAGCCTGCAGAGAGACCTTGCTGACGCTTATCTGCAGACAGACACAGCTGGTCCACTCCAAAAGGGATTCCAGGAGTGATTCTGAATCCATGAAGTGTGAACAACCAGGAAGAACAGGTTTCTGGATTGAAAAATTGAATGACTCAAACTGACAGCGTAGATGCAGCTTCTGTGACAGCAGCATAAATCCATAGCAATGGCATAATTGATTCCTCTCATCGCACATCCCTTCTGCCTGATATTGAAGAAGGCTAAAATGTGTGACTCCAATCATAATTAAAATACTATAAAGTCATGCTCAAGGCTTCATTAGAATATGCAATAAAATATGTATTTATCTATAACTGTCTTGCTGTTTGGAAGAATCATAAGATCTTCTCCTATGCAATTTTTACAATATCTAAAAATTTGCTACTCCTCTTTTAAAATTATTTTAAAATTATTAAAATTACTATAAATAAAGTTATAAAATATTTTATATTTCTTAATCTTATACATAAGGGTTAATATTTAATTTATAGCAAAGATTTTATTCATTCAGTTATGGTTATTGAAAGCATATCAATGTCCACATCTGTCAGCATGGTACACCCTTTTAAATGCTTCCCTCTCAGAAGCAGGATAATGGCAAACTGGACCTGTGGGGTAACCATTACAGGGAAAGAGGAATTCAGTCCTCTAATGTAGAAATACCTATCAAGCCCTCTCAAGAGCTGAGAAGTTCATATTAATTAAAAGACAGGCAACTAAAATGAAATATTTTCAACATTTTTGAAATTTTGAAGTGTTTTCACTGCTTTCACTGTATGTAAATTATTGATAATGCAAAATGAAATGTGTCTAAGAAATAAAACATATGATTAAATGTACTGACAGCTTCTTTAGCTTAAAAGCAGATGCAGATTAGAAAAATATATTTACATCTTTCATTTTCTCTTGGTCTCCAACATCTTTATAGACATCTTGGAGCATGTACAAATTTTTCCACATCAAAGTAACGGTGGCATTTAAAAATCACCAGGAAAAAAAATTATTCAAGCAAAGAACTGGAAATGTGTTCTTCTAAAATTATTGACTCAAAAAAATCAATACTATTAACTGGATTTAAGTGAATAAAAAGCTATCAAAAGCAATCAAAAGAAAATGGAGCACACAAAATTAGTCCTGAAGTCACTGAGGAATACATAGACTATCAATGTATGGGAAAGTTAAGTGCTCTAAGATTTGAAAATTTCAGTTTCATGGAACTCTGGGACTAAAAGAATATAGTTATTTAAGAAAAAATTGAAAACAACTAACACAATAGAAAAAGAAATAGTATATTGCATTGATCCAACTGACATAGCTTGCTTTGTTTCTGTAGACATCTCATGGATCAGAAATGATGAACTTTTGAAGACTTATGAAGAAATGCTAAATGAACAATCAAATATGAAATCCTGCCAAAGAAGACAGACTGAAATACTTCTTTTCTATACAGTTAAAACATTACGAATATCCTTTCTAAAACCACATGTCTGGAATGAAAATGACAAGCCTGTAATTCAGAACAATTTGAAGGAAAAGTTTTGAAAGAATTTTAAAACGTCTTCCTGTAACTAAAAGTTTAAATTAACTTCCTGCCAAGCTGGCAACAGAAATTTTTGGACTTTTTCATGTTAATTTGGGAAATAGAAATCATCTAAGTAGGAAATGGCATTATTTATTACTGCAACTGGATCCTGAATGTTGTCCCACTGTGGAAAAGTTGGAATGGCTTCTTTTTGTTTCAAAAGAGCACAAACATGGATCCTTACTCAGGGGTCTTGAATACAGCCTATGTCTTTACATTAGTATCTTCAGTGGCCCTACTGACTTGACTTTAGGGGATGACATATGCTCCACATGTAGCCAATAATAATTTACAACAACAGCAAAAATTCAAATGGGTCTCTGGGTGGGTTACATAAAAGCTAGTTGATTCTGGAAGATGCATAACTGCTTTGGAGAAATTAAGAAGAATATGTTTCTGTGTCACCAGGAAATTGAAATCAGATCATTTGTCCTGCTCTGTGCAGCAGCACTGGGTTGCTAAGAACAAACACAGAAGGCAATGCTGCCATATTGATAGAGCCCCTGGATGGCCTGGGAGTATCATTTATAATCAGTCCCAAATTTCACAGTAAATGTGAGGACACAAAAGCTATTTTGTAAATGTAGTGTCTCTCACTGGATGTGAAGAAAACAAGGAATAGTGGTATTCAGCAAGCCCTGTAGGTTCCATCACACAGGAACTCACTCCTGCTCAAACAAGGGTGCAGAAACACCTAGAAACTCTGTGGTATTATCAGTGTATTACTTCTATTTCGCAATCAGCCTGGCAACTCAGCGATTCATCTTTCACAGTCTTCAGGTTCTCTGAAGCAAAGACTGAGCAGCTTTCAGTCCTAAGCTATGACAAACCCAGAATGCAGAATGCACGGTGACCGGCAAAGGTCTCTGACTGGTGCTAGATGGTCACACCAGTGGTGGTCATGTCAATAAATCTGTTTCTCTTTCTGACTTCAGCACCCAATATACTTCCACAGCACACTTTCAAAGCAAAGGCAAATACTGAAAACTGGTTTTACATTGACCCTTACTTCTATTTTCTCTGCCTTTCCCCCCCCAGATTTCCCATATCTGCCTCTGTTGCATGCTTTCACAACAGCTTGGGACCCCAGTTCTTGGCTCCTAAAAATAATGATGTTGAGCAGAGCGTGGTCTTACCTGAGCTATAGCAATTCGTGAATGTCATAGGTATGAAAAATTCAGACTGGTACAAAAATGGTATTTTTAGTACCACATTCCAGTTGGTTTTCTGACATAAAGTCACTGAAAAATGTAAGTTGAGAATTGATGGTCAACTTCTTAGTTCTAAACTTGTCACATAGCAAACCAGTGCTTCTCTCTTTCTTATATACTACAAGTACATATATAACTTTGTATTTTTGTATGTTAAATAAATACTTAACATGACTATTTTAAGAGAGAAATACTATATTGTGTTGATTTGCCTGACACATGACACATTTAGTTTTCATTCATTCTTCATTTTAATTTTGATATATGATTTTAAAATAATGTATAGCTCATACAAGAATCTGAAATCTGTACCTAATGGACTTCAGGAAAAATTGTGGTGTCTCCCTAAATCTGCTTCTGCAGCTGTTGACACAGCAGGAGGAACAAGCTTCCACATTCCAGTAACTGCTAATTACCACTGATGCACAGCCCTGTCCAATGGCACTGCCACCTAATTTCAAAGCAATGCAGGAATGGCTGTGGGCAGGACCCAAATGGGTGTCATCTCTGCTTTTGTGGGGCCACTGAGTCTCAGCTGGGGACATATCTTTTGCTGAAATTCAGGAGTTTTACCCAGTATGGATAACAAGGTTTGCCTTCAGATTTCCATTCGATATCCTATGGATGTGTCATCTGACCCCATGTGACTTAACAGCTCTTTTTAATACAAATGTATTTTTTCACTCCTATAAGCATTCTACCAGGGTTTCATGTTTAATACTTTATATTTAATATGTTTACTAGCAGTCACGTTCTTTGGTAGAAAGGCTTCAGTTGCAATCCAGAATGACACCATCAGCATGTAAAAAAGTCCATCTTGCACTCTCTTTCTCTTTTAACAGATCCAACATGGAGCAGTCAAAAGTTATTTAGCAATTGACATTGACATAACTTTGCCACAAGCAACTGAAGCAATTACAAGACCTGGGATGGGTGCAGCTGAAACACCTTGATAAGAAAGCAATGAAAAATGACACATCACAAAACAGAATGGTTTCATCAGTGCAACACTAAATCAACATGTATGTTTCTGGCACTCCCCATTCTTTTGATAATAGAATAATCAAAAAGAGAGGAGGACTGATATCCCCAGTTTTTTCTGACAGATTGGAAATGAACTAAAAGAAAGCATGCCTGTGCACTGTCATTTGATTGTATTTTAGCCAAGACAGTTTCAATTTAGAGCTCCATAAAACACTTCGTAGTTTAGTCTGGCTTGCCTGTGGCTCGCATAAGAAGATAATCTGTTGAATTTTCCTTCATTCCCTAAAAAAAAAATCACTCTTTACCATGATCACCAAAATCAGGCAAGATAACACAACAGCAACCGAAGAACAAATGAAATTTGGAAAACAGGTTACCTGATGTTCTGTCCCTTGTGCAGACAGCACGAAGACACACCTGAAGAGTGGCAAGAGTTAATGAAACACAACACTCTGACCACTTGGGCAGAAAAGGCATCTCCATACGATAGAATAGCTGTTTCTCCCTTCCTATTAAAAGAATGAGATCTATCCACAAGAAAGTATTTATTTCTGGGCCACTTCAGTTTACAGAATAATTTGGTATTTGTTAATTTCTCTTTCCAAGGTTAACCAAAAGTATCATCAGATGAGTAAGCTGATTTCTCAGAAGACATTCAGCACTTTTAATACTTCACTGTATTTTTCCCTTTTCACTTACAGGATCAGTAAAGTCCCTTTGTTAGCATATCCAGATGAAATGGCTTCTCATCCTTCAAATATTACCACATATGATAATTAAAGGAGCTTTTGTGAAGCAGTAAGGTGTTTTATTTTAACACAAAAGGCAAGCCTTGCTTTTAGTATTTCCATCTACTACCAGGCAAAGAGATCTTCCTACATACGCATTTCCATTACTGTAACATTATGCAGTGATATCAGCTACAATAAAAAATGAAAACTCTTTATTAGAGAAGGTTTCCAAAGGTGTGAGTAGCAAAGTCATTCTTTCAAGCTGCAAGGATCAAGCCTGATAAACGGAGGCAAAACTAAGTAAGTCCACAGAATCTATTTACTGAAGATGAGCATTTAAAGAGAGAGTGCAAGAGAGGGGCAAAGTGTAGCATGTGGTTTCAGTAAGAACACGGAAAAATTGGTTTAGTGTGTAAATTATGTTACAAATCTTCAGGAAACAATCCAGCAAAACATTCTGACACTATAAGTTTCCTCATAAGAACATTTTTACAGTTTTTTTCTTTTGAAGTCAAATGTACCTGTTTTTTAGGTATTTCAGCAGGAAAGCACATAGGAAACACTGCACATATTTTGATAGTTATCTATAATAAGGTATTTTCCCACTTATTGAATTTTGCTGCTATTAAAATAAGAAAATAAGAAAACCTTCATCCTTCTCATAAGGAGAGTAGTACTTCAAATTCAAGAGTGCAAGGCATTGAAAGGGCCATAAATAAAGCTTAATAAAACTTCTAAAACACTAATATATGCCTTTAGCAGGAACCAAATGTTGGCTGATGTCTCACAGCTACTCAACCTACTGAAAACACAGACTGTATAGGAAACTTTAGAACCACTGTCAGCTCTGACTATAATAAATGCAGCCAGAAACCATATAATTTCTAGTACTCACTTTATTTATATGTAACCCTTTTTATATTTACCTCTGTATACAAAGCAGCTATTGATTTCTGCTGAAGATTCACTCAACTGACATTCCCCTTGCTTGGGCACTGAGCAATATAAATATTAGATCTTACGACTGGGCAAGAAACAATCTCTGTCATTGTTTATTACATTATCAGTTACAACTGAAGACTTTTTTCCTTTTAAAAATGCTCTTGCCTCATTGTACCAAACTGGTGTATAGGATTTATGAGAAAGAATGCTAAAAGGGAGCATTGAGAGTGTACTTAACATGAGAGATTAAGATCATTTTAGCTACCATTTATTCCTGAGGCTTGTTTTATCATCATTACCATCTTTCTCTTTAATGCAATGATTATGATAACACATCACAGTTTTAGTTCAACCCCTTGAGATTTACACTCATCAGAAAGACAGATTGTTTGTATCTTCAGTGTTAATTTCTCTGGTATGACAAGCAATGTCTAAAACTGCCATTTATGCTTTTTGTACAAAAAACCCCCCTCTCATGACAAACAGTGATGTTTGAATTTAAGTGCACAAAATCACTACGGGACTGTATATAGAATAGCAGTGTTTTCCTTTATAGGAAAGGATTCCAGGAACTTACATTAACTACACTCTGCAAAAGAAAAGAATAGCAGCTCACAGTGAGATGTAGGCAGGAAAACTTGGAAAGGGCACAATACTGGAAAAAGAGAGAATAAATCCTCCATTCTGTGATAGAGGAGCACAAGAAACTCTCTAACATAAACAATTGCCTTAAGGAGTACTCCATGCCCCATTCTGGATCATTTATAACCTAAATTCTGTAAGTCTGATCACATTGCTCTTGGCATAATTTTCAAGGTTGCCCAATTCAGGTGTGGAGATAATACATATGAATAATGAAGTGATAATACATATGGAAATTAGTGTGGAACTGACTCCAACTCATTTGAGTGGCCTTTAGGCACCTAAATTATGCCTTGGGCATACTATTTCCAGTATCTAGGGACATGTATGCTACCCACTTAAAACTGAACTAGTAACCTAAACTCTCCTCAGAGTCTCTGCAGACAAATAGATTCAGCTCAAATGAAATTAATTTATTCTAAAGTAAAGGTTCAAATAGGGAAAGGCTTTTAGACATACGTGCCTTAAACTTGCATTCTTTACCTGAATACCTCCCATAAATTTGGAATAATATCTCCAAGTCAGATAATCCTGCACAGAGGAAATAAATTACCAGTACACTCATAAACACTATTAAGTGATCTGGGAAGAGTCTTCCTCAGTCTCTTCTGATAAAAAGCATGCTACTATTCATAAAGATGATCCCATCTTTGAATCAACTACTTCAACACTAGGAATGCGTATGAGAGAAAAAAAAAAAGAGGAAAGAAAAGGAAATGGCCTAGTCCTAGGTTACCTTAGCGTAGCCAGAATCTCTTTGCTAACAGAAAAATCATCCTTTGGTCCAGGTAGCAGGTGAATAGAAAAATCACACAGTCCATTACACATATTTATAACAAGTCCTCTAATTTTCCTACCTTTTATTGCTTTTTTTATATTATTATTAATACTGTTATCATTGCAGGCACTCACATTCACTCAATCTCACCCACCTGAATTGTTTGAAAGTAATACCACATTGACACAATGTGGTACAGATATTTTGCATGAAAACTTCTTAATACAATTTGCAGAAAACCTAACACACATTTTAAGAAAATGTTAAAAGTATTTATCATTTCTATAAGCACTTTGGCAAACACACAGCCAGCATGTTATCATTATAGAGTTAATTAGCTATTTTGATGCCTACACTGATTATTCATTATCATGGTATTTCTGGGGAAACTCAGATCCTTATAATATGTGCTAAGAGAGAATCTATTTTTGTGATTTAGGATGGGATTTCTGACCTAAGATATGTAGATTTCTATCTGTGCTAGTCACTGCAGAATTCTGGTCGGGTTGATGGGGAGAAACAGGCAGTGTAATCCTACAGTCAGATTTAGAAGACTATTTTAGGATGCAGTGAATCACACTCAAGTTCTGTTGTTCTCCACAGATTATAAGAGGAAGCATGATTAACTCAGATGCAGACATCTATACTTTAGATTTCTGTGTTCAGTTACATGAATTCACCCACAAGTGGTGCACATATACATTTATACATCTGGGTGGTTTTCCAGAGCTGCATAAATCAGCCAAAAACATTTCAGCTCCTAATTAATGAACAGAGGAAGCCCATTTATTTTTCTTAAAGCAGTATTTAATCATGCATTGATAGTCTAATCTATGACAAACATATTTGTGAGCACTCAATTCGTCCCATTTCCTTTAGCATATCTGTATTTTTAAATGGAGCATGGCACAGAAGCATGCAAAACATCCCTAAAGGAGACAGATGAAATGAAGTTGGTGCAGCACTAGCTCAAAAAAAAGAAAATAAAATCCAAACACCTGAAGTCCCAAAAGCACTCTAAATTCATTAGCATGGTCCTACTTAACTTTGCGTTTTAGAAGGAGTTTTGATGAGTTTGGATTCAGTTCTAAAGCAGTACAACTGTATTGCTTCCAGTTGTGGAACAAGTTAAGTCAGTTCTACATTGCAGTTCCCTGCTCCATAATTAATTGTATGGCAGAGGAAAGCTTAGTGACAAGCACAGCAAAATGGCCCACTGCACCAAAACCTAGCAACAGACAAATATTTCAGATGATAAAGTCTGTGTTCATCAAACCTTTCTACACTCTTAAACTAAAAACTAGCACATTCTAGACCTCTACTTCTATTTCTCCCATATTTATTTCATCTTGGAGAACACAGAACACATTTTCAACTCTAAGTTCTTCTGCTGCAAAATTCATATTGCTGTGAGTCAAGATCTGTCTGAAGAAAGTTAACCAAAAGGGAGAGAAATTTCTGAAGCCATCAATTGGTATAATCTTAGTATAGCTCTAGAAAGCTTAGCTGTGGATAGATGGAGGATACAGGGTCAGACAGGATGATACCACAAAAGAGGGAAAAGAAATGGTTTGAGTAGCAGGAAAGGAAGCAGGTACTCTGATCTGCTCTTCACTTCATTATTATGAAGGTAGTTAGGCACTGTGCATTTATATGGGTACAGGATGCATAAGCCAGACATCACTCTGCTAAGTCTGACTCATCTCTTTTCCTGATGCCATTTTCCCTTTATCTCCCTACATGCAGTCAGCAGTGGAGGCTGCCTTTTTGGAAAGGATATTTCTGCCATTTTGGATGTCTTTTTGCTCCCATACACTTTGTGGGATTTAGCAGTTTTGTATCTAGCAATTATTCGCTGCTATTTTTTTGCCTGTTGCTGTTTTGTACATTAGGAAATGATTGGTTTTTTTCACTTCTATCTACTTGTATTCATTCCTTATTGGTGGAAAGGGATTGGCTGAAACTAAGGGGAGGTAACTCATTTTAGAGTGTCCACCTCTTTAAATTGTCTTAAACCAATACAGACACATACACATGCTCATTTTTATCACAACTCAAAAGCATGGGAGGAAAGAAACGATGAGATTCCTCTCAGTAAATGAAAAACTAAACTTTGTAAACGGTAATAAAATTAAAGACGTTGTCATAATGAGAACTTTTAAAAGGAATAGCTTCAGTTCAAACTGCTGATACAGACATATAGAATTCTTTTCCTTTTAGAGAGCATTTTCATGATTTTGAGCAGATCTGTATCTAGCTTGCATCTGTTCTATTGTATTTTGACAAGACCTTTGAAGTTTTCTCTATATTATACAAGCCCAAATTTAATTTGAAGAGACAAATCCATATAAGCAGATTTAGAGAGGTCTGTGCTCTTCAAACTTACCATAAAGTCTATACAGCTGAGCAATTAGGAATACTATTTTCTCAGAATAAATAACATAAAACAATTTTGTCAAGTAGAAAAGAATTGAAATTCATAAACTCATGTTTTTATTTTTATTAAATAGGTTTTTCTTTCATATTTTATTACAGTAAAAAAAACCCAAAAAACCAACCCAAACTCCAAATCCACCTCCTGCTGTAGTATTTAGCCTGAAAATGATCACAGAATGATTGTATAAATAAAGCCTGCATGAACTTTATTATAAGATTGTTTGAAGACTTCAATTACTTCTGGTATATTTTCTGGTCTCTTGAAAACTTTATTAAATGTATTCAGACATTTCATGATTTAGTCTCTTTTCCTATACTTCTGGCATACACAGTGTCTTGACAGTCCCTTTACTCACAGCATTTGTACATCATCTCAAGATAAAAGGAAATCCAGAAGTATTTCAGGAGACCCTAGTTTGGAAAAATTGATTGAGTGTTAAAATTGCATGTTTTATATATGAAAGAAAAATCTTTATCCGCAGAAAGGCCAGGGAAAACATCCTCTCTGTTTTTACCTCTGAGAGCTCTCAGCTCAGAAAAGTGATTTGTCCCTTTCTCCCCCTCTCTGATCACTGCATTTGTATTCTCAGTAGCTAATGTCGTATGATTGGTGGTCCAATTTTAAATTCCCTTTGACTTCTTTTTCTTATTGAAATTTCACACAGTGCATCATGATTGAAATATTTCTTTATCTGCATTAGGGTTTCAAATGAAAGCCATGCAGATGAAAGCAGATATAAAGTAAAAGTGATTTGCATAAGCCTATTTTTTCTTTTTAAAGGTAATTGATGATGAAGAAAAAAATTCCATTGTGCAAAAACTTCACTAGGTATAAAGTCAATTTTTTCAATAATCATAATTTTTTCTATATCTAGGGTTTGAAAACAAATTATTATATCAGTGGCATATTGTTTTCTGTTAGAAGCAGAGAAAGAAAAGGGATAGATTACACCTCCTGAATTTTTGTCCAGAATGTAGGTCCCTGTGTAGTTTTGCCGTGTATGTTACACACTTCTTGCAATTGACTTTGGAAGCATTTCTAGGGATCCTTTCTCCCACAATCAAGTAGATGAGTCACTCTCTTGATTTTAAAGGCAGGTTTTTAATACCAATTGAGAAACCCTGCCATATCAAGAATAGTCACAAGAGACCATGGTTCAAGATCTATAAAAACACCCTGGAGAAACAGGTGTGAGAGCAGGTTTCAAAGAACAGATCATGTGGCGTTTGATCTTGTGGTTAGGTAACCAAACTATTCCTGGATTTTGATTAACTATGACATAATTTAGATTTGACTTTATTCAAATGTGTGCATTTGCCTTTAGACACCCCCATCTATCCAAGGTAGAGACGCATTACAAGACTGCAGAAGCTGTCACTCAGGTTTTAGAAGCAGGCTGCATTGTCACAGAGGTGCACTCATAGATGACTCCTTCCAGAGCATCAGAGTTCGACCAGTATGTTTAGCCCCTAAAAAGCAGGGGGTTGCTTGCATTATGTATATATCATAGCATAACTCACAGAATATATAACAAAGCTGACTGCAGTTTTCCTGTTTATCAAGACAGATTTTTAATGATCTTGGAATTAAAAATACAAATATTCCAAAGTTTGGGCACATACAACAGGCTTTTATATGCATTTTGAAGTAAGATGAAGTCTTATATCTGTGATTTATTTTTATGTTGTGTTTCAGTAAAAATCAGGACTTTAATTTGTAGGCATGGAAATTAATTTCTAAGGCATGGAATTTCTGCTTGGCTTACGAGCAACCTGGTATTGGGATATCAAACTTCTAATACCTGGCTTCACTCATAATTGACATGCAGCATTTATGTTAAACAGTATATTCTTCATATACATTTAAATTCAGTCTCATGAAAGCAGGGTGGGCTATGATTTCACGTGAACAACAAATGATAGCATTTGAGAATAACAATGAAGTTGATATCTGCAAAATAGGATTTGATTTATATCATCAAAGAACATATTGACAACATTTACACTCCTATAATTTTTCTATCTACAGTGTAACTGGGTATAGCTGGAAAGGTCAAATCTGTAGTCATTTACTGTTCGTAACAAGAATGATATAGTAGCTGCAAGGTCCCATCAAACTAAATGCCCATGACATTTTCATTTCAGTCCTGGCAGTATAAAGACAAATACTGATTAAATTAAAAGCCTACTGTTATTTAGAGCACATGCTTTTAATCTGAATAAAGAGGTCATACAGACGGTCCCAAAACATACTTAGTGATACATTAATCATATATACATCATCATCTCCTTATCATAGTCAACATCTGTCTCTTGTACTTCCCCCTCTTTAATCTGAAAATTAGCACACCTGTATCTTCCTCTAAAAAGGCACCACCTCTCACAAACCACCTCCACCAAAAGCTGCAGCATGCTCCTTGTATATTAAGTGTACAGTTTCAAACAGGTTCAGAAAGGACACAGTTCTGTAGGGATGGTATTATGTAACCAGATTAAGGGACCTTACATTGTACCTTTTAATGAAAATGAATCCTTCAGTGCCTATTTTAGGTACTTATCTGCTGTTTAAGTGAACTTACTATTAAGTCTCAGAGTATTGAAAATCTATTACAAGAAAATAGAATCCGATTTTCACTTTTTAAAGGAAATTCAAAACGCAATCTAATCATGATTTTCACAAGGCAGCTACTTTTCCCATAGCTGTAAAATATTTTACGTTCAACTTATCTCTGTGATCTAATTATAGCTCCTTCTGTATAATGCTAGTACCCTATGATTTTCATGAGTTGTGGCAGAGTCCCATAGACTCTCATTTATGGACTGAGGGAAAAGTCTGTCACTGCAATAGATCATGTAATTCCTTAGCATTCTGTGTTATTTTTCACAGTCAGAGAAAAAGTCTGAGCTGCTGCATGACACTGTCTCACATTTCAGCTGGCTTAATTAGTGAAACCATCCCAAAGGAATGAAATTATACCCAACAGGGAATGTCTTATTTCAGTCAAAAATATTCAAGTGGCTGAAATATCCAAATCAGAAATGTTTTCTGTAATACTATTAAAAGTTCTTTCCATTTTAAAATTTTTTCACAAACAAATCTTTAAACTTAGACTCTCTGCTCACTTCCTACATTGGCTGAAAGCAAAACAGCACTAAGTATTTAAGACTTTAATAATTTTCAGACCCCTTACAGTATCAATTAGCATATTAATGCAATGGTTCATTTGTCTTATTCAAGAAGTTAAACTTCTAAATGACTAAATAAAAAGCTTCTATTATATGACTATGGGAAGAATGGTATTAATTGCAAAGGAACAGGGACAAGAGTGAAAAAATGCAAACCCTGCATTTGATTAATTGTTCAGTCGAATGATTTCAAAGGTCTCTTGTCTTTCTGTAATTAGTCTAGCAATTAAAAATTGATCTACATACTGAAAATTATATTTGACTTCATAATTATGTTTTAATTTGCTAGTGTCCTATTCAAAAAGATAATTTCATTAATTTCTACATATACTCATTATTATGTGTGTCTAAAAACATTCAGTATGCTTTCCCTGAGTTCTCTCAAAGGAAAAAAAAACCAAGCAAACAACTGTACTTGTTCAGATTTGGTGGGCGAGAGATTTTCCTGATACAAGAACTCAGTGCTGGAAAATAATACGGGTGGAAATAAGAGAGAACTGCTGTGTTTGATTTACTGACCAGCACAAATTGGCTACAGTACCCATAAAAGTAATACAGCATTCCCTGAACCCCTGAGTTGCGGAAATCCTCATGAAATTGATGAATCTTAGGAGGAAGATTCTGAAACTTGGCTGTCTTTGGTTATACAAAATGCTCTACATGTCACTGCTACCCCACAGGCAGGAAGAGCGCTGGCCAGCTTTCTGAGTGCACAGCTGTGATTTCCCATAAAAGCCAGATCTAGCAGCTCTCACTGTCATTCAGGGCTACAAAGCTGTGCATAAGAGACACTCTAAACCCTGCAAATTAATCAACTGCACCGTAACATTTTTATCCTGGACTACAGAGGAGACATCAAGACCAGGGATGCTACCTGGAAGAAAATTTCCAAGAGTATGTGCTGTTCCAAGCACAGTACATGGCACTTGCTATGATGAGTACCTTAGAAACACAAAAGACTAAAGGGCAATGTCGATGTTTAAACCTTAAAAGTTAATTTCCTGTATCAAAGGAAGAGATGTAGTAGAGGAAGGAATTTTTCTCTACATTAGTGTAGCTGCAGGTTATGAGGCTAGTGCTGCTGCTGGAGCTGTAGAACGTCCTTTTGCAGGCAGAGCTACATAACAAGACTTCTTCGAACTGGAAACACCTGGTTCTGCCCTGACCTTTTATTATGATAGTTTCATCATTGATTACTGAGAAATCTTTACAAGACAAAGAAGGGTGCTCATACAGGTCTCTATTCTCTACAGAGAACACAGACTTGTAGTTGCAGAAAATGGTGGATTTGCTTTTTAATAATTAGATTTCTATTTCTCTTATGAACAAAATTATCCAGTCTGCTTCACAAGGCTGTGGATTTTTTTTTTTTTGGTTGTTGTTGTTGTTGTCGTTTTGTTTGTTTGTTTTTTTCTTCATTGAATTGTTTCCTTATTTTCATCCCAAATTATTACATTTTATCCAAGTAAATGTTTGGAAAATGAAGAGCTAATATTGCCAAATTGTTCATTAACAGCTGAATGTATACTCTCTGCTCTACAGATTGTTTTAACCCTTATGAGTCTATGGAAAACAAACACTACCTATTAGGACCTGAAACTACAATCCTAGAGATGGGAAAGGCTTAACAGGTAACAGGTTACCAAACCCAGGCAGTTCTTCTAATGTGATGAAGCATACTCTAGGTTCTATGAAGAGAATCCTTAAGACACCATAGCCAAAAGTAGGTATATAAGTTGGAAATGCACACCAGCAGAGGTAT
Organism: Drymodes brunneopygia; assembly: GCA_013400955.1. Taxonomy (NCBI): domain Eukaryota; kingdom Metazoa; phylum Chordata; class Aves; order Passeriformes; family Petroicidae; genus Drymodes; species Drymodes brunneopygia. Next base: position 203,401 of record VZTZ01043125.1, read on the forward strand.
GCGCAGGAGCACAGAGGGTGAAGTACACCCAGACACTACGGAGCCTCAGAAAATGAAATCACAGTTGGTATGGAGTCAAGCTGTCATGGTAGCAACAGCCAAACTTCTTCTGTTGAAATGTGTCCAAGTACTGGAGGTAGGGATGTGCACCATCAAGTGATGTGACTGGCAAAGAGACTACCTAGGAAGAAGAGGAGTTTCTGGGAAAGCCTGAAAAGAGGAGCCAGCTGCAGCTGTTGATGTAAACATTAGTGTCCCTCTGAGGCCAGGGGTAAGGGCATAAATAAAGGGTCAAGCAAGTCATGTCATCAGACACCAGATTGTCTTGTTGCTGTTAGTCTACTTTCTGATTCCATTTTGGAATGATCAAAACAGTTTTTTTGCAAGAAAGGAATGAAATGGGAGGCAGGAAAGTCATAGGCAGTAGAGCTGTCAGGCAGTCCACGTCATTTGTTCTCAGGGACAAGAAGTGCTCTTCTTCTATTCAGCCGTCTTGGTCTGTCTGTAAGACCCAGCCTAGGTCTCCCCCAGGCCAGGGTGGCACAGGATGGCCCATCCCTGTCATTTCTCACCAGTCCACCACTCGTCAGGCTCTGGCCCTGATGTTGTTCTGTCCATAAACCTGATAAAGAAGGGCCTCAGTGTGACTTTTATAGAATTTGACCAAATTTTATTCTCTTTGGAGCAGTTGATCAACTGCTCACAGGGTTGTCATTTCACAGTTTTAAGAAGATGTAAGTGCAGGATTACTCAAGTTTCTAAACAGCTTGTGAGGGAACACATGATTCATTGGTGGAAATCAATGAATAAAGATGCTGAAATTGCTCTTCCTCCTCCTCCTCTCCCCCACTAGCAGCAATGAAGTTCAGAGTTTTTCACACATCCATTCCCTGCCATAAGCAACAAATTAGCTCTGTCTTCATGCCTCTCCTAAGGATTTTTGTCTAAATGACCACACTTCTTTTAAGTCAAAAACAGCTACGACTCCCTCTCTGGCCAGCTGTTTTAAAGGTTTCTCTAGTTAAGAGTGAAGAACCCTTATGCTAGAGGCAAAGTTGCATTACATGGATGAAATAATAATAAAAAAAGATAAATACAAAAGTATATTGCCTCCATGACAACTTAGTTTACCATAGAAGTTCAGCTCCTTGGAAGCCTGTGACCATAATAAAAATAACAGATGGAAGATAAATAAACTAGAAAAATAGTTATGTGAAGAGTAACTCATGAAAAGGAATCCACCACAGGCACTAATTAACATGAAAAGTTTGTGACACTGCTAAATGGCAGTAATTTCCAATATCTCTATGAAGTTACCAAATCTTTCAATCGGTAGCAACTTCTAAGTTCTTTCTGTAAGAAAATTCAAACGAGACACAAATTACATATTCATTTCTTTTCTTCTTTTTTAATTCCCAAGTACTTTTTCCCCCCCCTTCAAAACCATGAATATAAACTAAGGTTCATTTCTTCAGATGCTGCTTACAGAAATTGAGTCTTGGGGGAGCTAGCCAGTTTTCTGTTAATATCTCATCCTACTCTTTTCTGGGTATTGGACCAGGTCCTTAAAGAATAGAGACAATCCAATACTGCTGCCAGAACTAAGCATTTTAAAGTACCAGATTAAAAAAGAATACAGGATTACATGTTTAAAAGAAACATATGCCTGATATATAGACCATACCTGATTAGTTAGCACCAACTTATTCTCTGTTTCAAATTGCCTGTCTACATTAATCTGCATAAAGTTTTAAATGTATTTTTCAAATCCCTATCTACTTCAGAAACTGCCCAGGAAAACACCATATCACAGTCAAATATGTTGAAACAAGAGATGATATGTTCACATACGCTAATAACCCTCAGACTCTTGTCATGTTCCTACTATCAGTACACAATTTGCTTGATGTACAATTTTAACAAGCATTGTTGGTTTCAGAGGAGTTTGGCAGTTGGTGTTTGAAAGTAGCTATAACACAAAAACATCTGTACCACTCTATTTCAAGAGGAACACTCATTTTACCTCCCTTACATCCTGCAGGAATAACCCACTAAAGCTCAGTGCACTTGCTAGACAAATACAACTCAGTTGACCAAAAGTCAAGAGCTCTCTACTGTGTTTGGTTGCCTTCTATTTCAGGAATATAGTATAAAACAACACCAAAGATAGAAGCAAGACATCTGTAAATGGTACTGGCTGTCACAAATCTTGACAGCTTCCACTGACCTACAGCATTAATATATCAGCTTTTCACTTTTTAAGACTTGAAGTGTAAAGAGCAGTTTCCACGCTCCCTTTTGCAAAGTACGTTCTAGTCAGCCCACAGGGGAAAAAATGACAGTTACCCAAATTGAAGGTCAGTGCTTAACTCTGTAGCTTTCCATGCACACAGCTCAGCTACTGAATATTGCCTGTTTCTGTTTTCTCATCACTACAGCCAAAGCACATAACTAAAAAACCTGGTATTTGATTCTGTTATCTTCTGTCAATTATGCTTTCGACTGACTGAGGCATTGCACTGATCTAATACACAACTGCACAGTGTCAAAGCTTGCACTCTTCATTGAATTGATTCAACTGCATCTAATCCTGTTCACCCACCTGTGAGATCTTCAGACTTTCTTCTTCTCTTCAAACATCTGATGAACTATGGGGATCAGACCAAGTAAGAAATCACTTGCTACTAGTAATATTAATAACAGACAGACTTCAGCCAGCTCAACCTATCTGAACCTTCAAAACACGAGTGGATTTCAGAGGTACTTCTGGGATACCATGCACAGCCACAAAAGACATGCTCTCTCCCTATTCTTCTGCCACCAGAAAGGTTCCAGCTACTGACTACTGTATATAGGGCACGTGGTGTGGTGGGGTTAGCACAGAAAATATGTAGGATTTTTCCCAACTTGTTTCACAAGGCCTGTTATCGCCCAGCTGGTATGCACCAGCACACATCATGATGTCAGTCTGCTGCTGCTGGTTTTGGTCAGCAGGAAAAAAATATAATCTCACAGTTGCATTTAATTAAAGAGAACATGAAAATAAATGTAAAAAACAATTTTGGATACTGATGTGTGCATGTTGCACTAAGGGCAAAGGGGCAGGAACTGGAAAAAGGCACTGTTTTAAGTCACTTAATTTTTAAATCTGAGGTCAAATAGCACATGGATTTGCAAAAACTGCATGGTTCCTCCTGGTATAAGTCTCACTCAGCACCACATTTTCAGTAACCAACTCACTGACTTTAGTTTCAGAGGGAAAAAAAGTTGCACAAGTTTCTAATTTCTCATGAAGAACAGTTTAATATGTCAAAGACCTCCGGCCAAAGCTATCCTTCATTTCATGTTGTCTCGGCATAAGTATGTCCCCATTTTCCACTAGGTGATATATTTTCAAGGAAAACTGCATGATACTATGTAAATTTACCACATCTGCTTTGATATATGTTCAAGGTCATGTTGGTTCTTTCTGACTCAAGGGACTATTGCTACAAAAGGGCTGAGTACAGGAAGAAAGAGATGTATTTAAAAGGGCAAGTAAAAATAGAAGAAAAAATGGCAAGAATGCTTTTAAAATTATGAAGTCTCATCTTCAATATAAAAATAGAACTAAATATCTTTCTAGATGTCAGAATATGTAATTTTAAGAGCTTTTTTAACATGAACATGAACAGTGGACTCTTCATTAATCTTCAGCATTATTTGATTGAACAAGGACTTTCAGTTCTGTACTTTCTGTCTGACTGTACATGGCATATATGTATATGTCTATACAAAGTACAAAAGTGTGGACATGCTCTTAGGTGAAACAGCACATAAACTGAGAATGTGTACTTTAATTTTTTATAGAGTAAACAGTGCATCTATTTCCCATCAATATTTACTACTACTCAGAACTGAGGAAAAAGTGAGGAGGCTGAAAACTAAGCCAGACATTTCCCAGTGACAGTATTTTGAAGAGTGGGGTTGATGAAGCAAAGCCCTATGCCACTGGGGGAGAGGGGGGTGGGGAAGGGGGAGGAGAAAGGGTTTTTACATTACCAAAACATACAAACTTCCTGTAAAGAGAATGTAGGGTGTGTTTCTACATTTTCACAGAAGAAAATAAGACCAACAGAAGGCAAGTTCAGCAAAAAAAAAGTGTCAATGATTTTGAATTTATTAAAAGTTGGTGGAAAGATGCAATTTTCAGCATCACTGAAAGGATGCTTCTACCTGTTGTTACTTTGCCATGGAAAGTAATACCTCACTATATTTCTGTCAGCTAACGTCTAAATCTGCTGCTACTGATAACAACATAATCATACTTGCCCTTATGCATTACAGAGCACAAGACTGCCGGAGTATGAGATTTTGGTGACTGCTGCAGATCAGCTGTTCCCTGGATAGAGAGTGCGTGTCATTGACAGAATCAGTCAGAAGGGCTTCAGAAACACAGTACATAGCCCAGATCTCCATTCAGTCATGTCTGCCTTCTTTCTTCTATTCCTTATTTTTTAATTCTTTTCTAAATGTGAAAAATCTTACAAAATGGAGGGTGGGAGCTAAAATGTCACGTGCCTTTTGAGGTAACTTTAGTGGAACTTACTCTTGCCCTCATTTACCTGTTAAAAATCATTACTTGTTTTTTTTTTTTTTTTAATTTTGACTTTTTTTTTAATAGGGTTTTGTTCATATTGCTCTTTTTCTTATTTGGAATGAAGATGATAAGGGTATATCCTTTTAAAAAATGATATTATAACCATACAGAGATATTGATTTCACTGTAAATTTCTCTTGTTTCCTCCATAGGCATGGAAGAAATCAAAGGATACTGTCATCTTTCTGCTGATGATTTAAAAACTCCTGCTAATGGATAGTGCAGTGAAATTACATTTTCTCTCCCTCTTCCTCTTTGTCGAAGTAATATTAACAGGTGCTGGATTTCTTTGGTAGGGAGAAGAAGGGCCACTATAATGAATGCATTAATTTTTTGTCATCTGATTTGTTTTCTTCTTGTGAAGCTATGGTTTTGGCAATGATAAAAACATTCCTAGTAGTAGAGCACAGTTAGGGAGCATTGCTATTCATTGGTAAATACAGAGTTGATTATCACAAGAATTTAGATGTGTTTGCTGTACATAAACATAGATCTACATCACTTATTTTCCATATGTTTATTTACACTACTGATGCTTTTTAGACAGACTGAATGGAACTAAATTATATGAACATGAAATACATTATTCCAACACAGGACAACTCAGAGAACACAGTATGTTATCTTCTTTAGTTCTGGAGATAAACACCCATTTCACTGAGACAATTACACTGATCTGAAATCAGCCCAAAAAAGGAGCATCATATTTAGGGTCCTAAGGTGTTAAAATCTTTGGAACTTTTAAGCTCTTTTAAACTCTGATCTGACTACAGGCAAAATGCAGGCAAAAACCTTCATTTTGTATTAGGCTGTACTTCATTTATGCTACTGCACAAATGCAGCCTCTTGCTACCAAAAGGGAACTCACAAATCATATATAAAATTGGATAGTTAATTGCTACTTTTCACAGCTGAGAAAAATGTACATTAGTTAATGTTACGGGAAATTTGCTATATCAGTTACTCTCTGCAATTTTTATCATACCTCTGTTGATTATAGCATAAAGTTGGTATTTCAAAAAGTCATGAGAGGCAGCTAACAGACTGCTTTAAAATGATTCAAATGTCAAATTTCTGATTTACTGTAATGCAGATGCTAGTTTTAAAAGTTGGTAGGAGAGTGAATTTTTACATGTTCATACATTAACAAGCAGTATTTTCTACCTCAATTAATGACATATAGTACTAAATAGCTTCTTGAAAACAGTGCACTGCAGCCTTCAATGTCCCAAATATTCCCAATTCAATGTTGACAAGAAAACATTTCAGAAGCCCTGCAAAAGCTATTAGTCTACAGCTATTTGGTAGGAACCCTTGCATATTCTGAAACCAGCTAGCAAATGTTTCCAAGGGAGCCAATTGCACCCATGGGAAAGGAATTGGGGTTACACCACCACTGACCTCATTCATCACTTACTGACAGTGGCCTAGATAAAGTTTGCAGTTTTTCCTGTAAATGGTGCTTTGGGAAGTATAAATGCACCAGGTGCGGTGACTCAGTTTCAGACTAACCCATTGTTTCAAACCAATGAGTATAGAGCTTTTACCAGTTGCATGCAGTCCATATGAACATATAAAAAATCAGATAAAGAAATCTACTTATGTGATGATGATTACTTCATTTTGGATCCCAAGCATATGATTATATGCTTTCATTATAAATTTTACCTGTATCATGTCCTAGACCTGGGCCCTCAAATCTTCTTTTGAACTGTTTAATTAGAACACCCTTGAATTCTCTCATTTTCTGCAATACTAACACTATTTAATTACTTGGATATACCAATAACTCCAGTATAAAGACTTAGTAATGACATATTCACAAATGAAAATAGGAACAAAATGTGTGTCTTTGCTCAGTTCCCCACCTACAATGCTGATTGAAGAAAAAGAGTTTTCTCTTTGCTCTTACCTCCTTATTAACCCAGAAACTGTTAATCCAGAGTTTCTTATATAAAGGAAGTGGAGTCCTTCCCACACTGAAGGATTTTAATAGCAATTATATTTGCATTCTTAGGCTAATGCCCATCACAATGTTATCTAAGTGTTCTCCAAAGATTCAAAGTGACGTATGACAAGAATTATAATTTCCACTTTTCTGACTCAGTATCTTCTTTGCTGATAAAGTATTTTTAACCTGCTTTCTATTTCCTTGTGCCTTTTTACTTCTATTTTTTTGTGCATTTATTTTAGCATGTCTTAAAGGAATAAAAATAGAAGAGAACACGACCCTTTTTACAAGGATATTTATGGAGAACATAAATGTTCTCCATGCACAACTAAAAACACTTAAACCATAGAAAAAATGCGACTGTATAGGATGTGAAGGCAGTTTGCCAAACAGAATGTATTCAGTTAGAGATGAGTCTATGCATGTGTTAAAATTTTAGCATATTTAACCACTTGGTGCTAAAGGTAGGTAAGCAGATAAAAGCTTTTTGCTTTTGAAGAACTGTGAATACAGAGTTCAGTGTATGAAATGAGTTGAGACTTCCTCCTTGCATCCTTTCATGTCTCCTTATAGACTACCCTGAAATACAGAATCATAAGCACCACAAATTACATACCTCTCCTCCCTTTCTATCTCCTACGCTCCAGATAGTGGTCCCAGAGTGAAAGATAAAGTAAAATACTAGCCACGTTTTAGTCAGGATTTCACCACTGAAGAAAATGAAGATGGAAACTGTAGTTTGACTGTACAGTTTCTCCTCTGTGGGAAACAGAAAAAGTGCAACTTCTATGCAGCCTTAACCACATCCCTTCCACCACACAGTGCAAACATTTCTGACAGATGAATTGTCAATGGGACAGGGCTGTTGTTCCTGAAACATCCTACTCCATAAATCAGCGTAAATGGAGCATACATGAGTCATATTCTGAAAATGTAAAAGAATGGCTTTTCCTGATAATGCCCAGCATATATTTAACTGTATTCTAGTCTGAATTAAGCATTTCTCTGAAACTTCAGTATGATGGCACTTGGTTTGTTCACCTTTGCTTCATTACAGGATTGCAAAATGGTGCTGTGATTTTGTTTACACACAATTTGATTCTGTTACCTTAAAGTTTTTGTTTGTTTGTGTTTCTTTGTTGTTTGTTTTCAGTTGCTTTCAAGTCAATTTTTATTCAGTTTCATTTGAATAAGTGGTAATTAAAAGAAACAAAAGCCATAAAAGTATTTTTCTTCTTTTTTTTTTAATAAGCAAATCTAGAAATGCCACACTTTTGCCTGCTTACTTACTATTCATGTGGCATTTTTCATATGAAATTACTATTTTTATTTTGGTTTTCCTTAGCCTTTTTATCCAGCCTGATTTCACAACTGTTTGTCATTTTGTCTTTCTGAACTGATAATTACCTCTTTGTAGGTTCATCTTTTGTATTGCAGGTTGGCATTCCTTTATTCTTTAAACATTCAGGAATTCACATAGCTACTAAACTCATTGTGTGACAGTAAAGACTTCTTGCTCTCATGTTTTTCTTTTGCAAGATGTAAAACCTCTCCTACAATGTTAGAAGGCTACTTCTTCAACATCCAGCATGATAATAAACCATTACGTCTAAAGTTAATGTGTGGTTCCATTAAAAGGAAAATCAAATCTTGGGAAAAATACATCCAAAAAGAATGTAAATGAAAGTCAAATGTGAATATTATCATAAATGTTGGGAGATAAATCTCTGTAATTCAGCTACCCCTAAAAACAGTGCCATAAAATACTCCAATAGTATCTTAAGTAAAGATGTCATATATGGATATAAATCACGCTTTTGAAAACTTCATTCCTGTGTGAGATTCAAGTTTCAAAAGAATGCATTGGTGCACATTGATCAACAACACAGATTTGGATTAATCTTTGCTAATTTTACTTTTCCTTTAATTGATGGTAGTCACCCCAAACTGATCATGTAGGCTTCATATTTATTCACGAAAGAAAGACTGACACCTCCAAAGCAATTTTACACTATTGACAGTATTAGAGAATCTGCTTTGGAGCAACAGAAAGGTTTTAACAATATTTAGTGTTTACTTTTAAGGCAGTGGATTGAAAGAATTCCCTGACATCTCAGATCAAAATCTTTTCTTGATCGTTTCCTGCTGACTTACTTGATTAAATGTCTATGTCAATCTAATGCTAAAATGTATAAAACTTACTCTGCAAAACTGAAGGTAAGCATCCCCCTCACCACAACTCTATACACAAAAGGTTTGCAAAAGCTAACAGCTCCTGAAAGCAAGCATTGCATCAGGCTCTATCCACAGCCACACCAAGCACAATGCATTCTTGGGTTAAAACTTCCTTCTATTGCTTTGTATCACTGCTCTTAGCAGCTATTTCAATGAAGAGAAAGACATTTCAATCATTGTGTTTCACGGTTTTTTTTGCTTCTGTATTATAACTATTTTGTAGTTAAACAGAAGACTTCATTCTATAGGACTATTGTCATTTTTGCAACAAGTTTCAGTTACCTAAATACTTGACTTTCATAGCTAGTAATTTTTACAATTTCCAAGGTTTCAATAATTCAATAATTTCAATAATTTAATTTTTTGCTTGTTTTGCTGGATATGAATCCTACAGTTTATTCATATTTTCTGGCTATAAGAAGGAATATGACTAGCACAAAGAGACTGCAGAGAAAGAATGCAGTATCATTTCTTTTTGTCTACTGAGAAAAATTCCACCACTTCTGCATACTTCCTTTTCAAAAGCAAGGTCATAAGATTATTATCAGAACAGGGAGATAGCTATGAACCCCATCTTCAAAACTGTCTTCTCTGTCAGGGTGGTCAAAGAAGTTTTTGTAATCTTTGAAATCAGAATAGTGGCACTGATTTGTAAATCCTTCCTTACTTTTGGAGAATGTTCTGGGTGTTGAAAACAATATAATGTATGAGGTTCTGCTTACTAGTATTCCATTAACTCAAAGGGAGATGGTCTCTTTAAAACTAGTAAACAAATTCAGAATAATAAATTCAGCCTAATCAAGTTATCTTTGCACCTTCAAAAGGCAATATCACACCTTCAGCTCACTGGGAAGAAATATTTCACTTTACTATCACCTCATCTCTCATCATCAACTGACAATTCATGGAAGGCAAGCAATTCCTGGGGGTTGTTTCACTGTTTTTAATCTCTGGATATTGTGGCAGCCTTATCTGTGAATTTTCCTACATTGTCTAGCTCCTCAAAATCTTCAAAATGATTTCAGCATAGATTTTGATTGATATTTTAATTTCCTTTATTAAAATATAATATATAAAGGGAAAGGAATCTTTTAAGCTCCCAACCAAAATGAAATTATACCTACATCATCATAGGGAGCCAACTTCCTATTACTACAATTGTATTTGACATTTCCATTAAAAAATCTTCTCATGTTACATTATTATGTCTGTGACAGCTCACTGTGGGTTCTATGGTTACATACCGATTTTAGATTATCACTTTACTGCACTTCTTTTAACATACATAAGATGTTCACTTTAGAGAAACATTAATTTGTTTTTGCTCTAAAGGGGTAATGAAAAGATATTTACTGAATTCAATTAAACTTTTGCATAGTAAGTGTGATGCTTTTAATTTAAAGGAATTTAAAGAACCTCATGCTTAAGGGAAAATTGAAATTAAGATCTAAAGTGGTATAAAACATTTTGCTAATTTTATTACCCAGATAAATGTAGGCTTTTGGACAATGTAAAGGAATACATCTCAAGAGACACTATGAAACACAGGAAGCCAGGCATAAGTGAAAAAGGAATATGCAAGGAAAGGAACTAGACTGGCCAGACAAAATCCCAGAAGCAGCTAAGCTTTGCTTAAATTCTCAAGAATATGCTTTCTGTCATATTCCCATCATAAAACACTTCTAAGCACACACACCAGCACAGTAAGCAAAGCCTTAGGTTTCAAAATCGTGAGACCTTTATACGTGTATAGCAAAATAATTTTTGACTTTAGTAGCAACATATGATTTCAAGTAATACCTTATAAAGCAACTCAGACAACAATTTAAAGAGTGTTAATAGTAACATCACAAGGTCAGGTAGGTATCCCAATAGCAAAAATTAGTTTTCATGGAGTATCATTAATACACAAATTATTTATTCAGCTACATGATATATTCTGCCTGGGAGCTTGACCTCTGCATTGCCATCTGGTGATTGCAAATTTTGTGAAAAAAAACCAACCTATCTGCGCCAACCTCAGATTTTTGCTTGTTCAGAAGATTATCCTTTCTGCATTATTTAGCTACCTGTCATTTGACCTTGTCTTGAAAATCATTGTATGCTTCTCATGTCACTGCATTGACAGCTGGTGTTTATCACCAGAAGCTGTGGGGGGAAAATTACTCAGTGTACAGCCTAGCCCAGTTACAAAAGCAGATCAAATGAAAAATAAATAGAAATGAGGAGTCCCCAAATACCAGCAACTAACACTTTGCCAAATAGGGGGAATGTACAGTGGTTAGATCAGCTTTCAGTGTACAGCTGCTGTCAGCATTCCTACTGCTCAAGAAAACAGCTGAAGTGGTACCTGTGGTTTCTAAAGCGCTAGCTTTTAAATATGTCAAAATGCAGCATGTTAGTCTGCAGTACAGTTATTTTCTGTGGTGGGCTAAAACCTAAACAAGGTAGTGAGTGATCACTGTTTGTCCCACACTTGTAATCATCCATTACTGGCAACTGTCAGGACAAATTCTGGGCTAGACAGACCTCTGCGCTCAGCCGTATGGCTGCTGCTCTGTTGTGATAAAACACCTGTCAGATGCAGAAAGTAGCATCAGGATGGTGATGTGGAGGACATCTTACTTCAGGTGTGAAATACAATCCCAGAGCTGGCCAAGCTTGCATAGTAAAACTACACTGCATATTTTCATTTGAAGGCATCAGCTCTTGTATCATAGACAAATACAGGGATTTACCCTTTGGTAACAGCAAATATACTTGGTTGCAGCTCAGTGGGGTATCCAGCTGAGTTCCTGCCAATCTTTTTGTGCTGATGACATGGGCTGCTGGAATAGCCACATTTCAGTGAAGGTACAATAGAAGATTATACTTAGTTTTCATATTTATAAGTTTGGTTTATTTTGAAAGCTCACTAGTGTTGTGTAGGAACAGAAGGAAAAGCTTTTAAAACAGTTTCCCTAAATTCTGCTTCCTGTACTTGGGAGGTCCCTCTCCTTCATTTGCACTAATCAATGTTCATTATCTTCTTTAGAACCTGTTGACCCAATTTTACCTGTCCATCATCTGAAAGATATGAATTACATATGCAAAAGGCCAAAAAGAACCCTACAGTGGAAATAAAAATCCACTAAGTGACATAATGCAAAGAAAATACCCTCCTCTTATGTAGTACCTGATTATGGATCAGAGGGTTGTTGGGAAACAATGTGAAGTATTGCAAAAGCTTGATCTAAAAGAGTATAAAACAAATTCTATTCTTCCATGAATGCCCAATTCATGATGGCTAGGCAGTTCTTTCTTTTGACACAATAAAGCTTTTGACACATTAAAGAGAATGTGAAATTATATTCTCTCCAATAAGCTTTAGTTCCACTTTCTTGACTCATCTTGTTTATATTACACCTGATTTAGACTTACAAACTGTTTCTGACACCGTGAAGCCCGCCTTGCTTCCACAGAACAACAAAAGACTAATTCTATATCCAACCATAAAATGAATTAGGCTTTACGAACAATTCTTGGATTATCACACAAATAATTAAGCTGGGATGGGCCGACATTACTTTGAACATACAAAGCTGCAGAACTATAGAAGGGTGTGCACTGCATGGCTTTCTTGTAGCAGTGCTAACTCTGAGGGGCTCAGCCACAGAAACAGGCAATCCTGTGTATAATAACAATCAACAGCACTCATCCCTAGCTGGTAAAACTAGAACAAAGAAGAGATAAAGAAATGACTGATGAGTATTCTTGCACATTACTGGGTTCACTCACATGTGGCTTTCAATAGATTTTTCAATCTTGTGGATTGTGGGCTTGTGGAAAGTGAACAAGCAGCACAGCATGCAATTCCTGTTGTAGCAATTAAATAGAAGGTTTTAATGCCTTTTTTAAAATATACTAATCCAAATAGCACGATCTTTGGGATGATCCTATGTATCTGCTTCTGTCATTAAATACGCTAGAAGTATTCCATAAGAGAGAAAATAGCTATTAATTAACTAGATTTTTAAAATATCATTGGCAAAAACATCCCACTGCCTTTTCATTTGCCTACAGAAAAGAAGTTTTGGAAACCTGCGTCACTAGCAAAAAATTTGCATTTCATACAATGCTTCAAACATACTTTTAAAAGAGGAAATAACACTTGTATGTTTCCTTGAAATGAATTTAAGTCTTCTAAAACAACATTTTGATTAATTACATATAAATGAATTCTAAGTTTATAAAGGGATTTCTTCAGTTGTCAAGGTGATTTGTAATTAGCATAAAACGGGAGTCTTTTTCCTGGTTTGCATCAATACTTATGATGCTACTGGAGAAACTACAGCTCATCTTCATAAGGCTCACTTAATGCTCCAAGTATTTATGCAGTTTATCCAAATATAGAAATTAGGAAAATAAACACTACAGAACTTGTGTGGTTTTATGTAAGAAATAGTGCTATCAATTCACAGCATCTAAATTCATGTTGGATGGATCATGAGCAACGTAATAAAAATTTAGTTATTTTTCCTCTATAAATTGTGGCTGGACACAGCAGCAACACCATCTGAAAGTTCAAGTTTGACCAGACAGCTCCAGCTTCCTGAGAAAACCTTCAAATGCCTCAGCTTATCTTTCTAGGAAATTTTCAACATGAAATTATTTCATTCAACTAAAAGAAACCCCATCTGACATCTGATAATTGTGATATTTTTCTTACAAATATGAATCCAATTTTGTTTTTAACTAACACAAGTAATAAAGGCAGATCTAGAAGCAGATTTAATTAGATGACAACATTACATACTGCTGAGCTCTGATGATCAGCAAAAAGCAGTCACTTTTTGTATGTATTTGAGCTATAATTAAAAAGCTTAGGCATGTGGGATGAAATTAGCAAATACAAGGGAATGTTTGTCTTCTTCAGCAGACCAATATTTCATGCACTTTTTCTTCACGGAGTTTAAATTCCCATGTCAGTTCCAAATTCTGTGAACTCTTTTTTCAGTGTCCTCTTCACAAAGGTTTAAGATTTAAAGGCCAGAATGAACTCTTACATTCATCTGGTCTTTTCATAACACAGGCTATAAAAAAGTCATGCAGTAATTCAGGAATTAAGGGCTTCATTTCTTAGGGTTATTGTATGTGTCTGAGAAGAATGTCATGGCTTGAATTTGAAGTCATGGTGTAACTACCATATCACTGAACACATTTTCTCAGAGACTTCATGTGAAAGTATATTGCCTTTACCTCGGCTGATTTTTTAACAAAGTCTCAGTTTCCATGTACATGCTATTTTTACTTCTGCTATATTACAGAGCTGTTTATTGCCTGAAATAATTTGGATCAAATTCTTTTGGAGCCTTAGAATGCGACACCCTTCACTTTCTATTTGCTAAACTAGAGAGTTATTTTAAATTCATAATATGGGAGATAAATCTGAATTTTACCATTCTTTTAATCCTCTCATAATTCATCTCCATCAACAGCTTTTACAGCATCATCACCAGAACTGAATGTAGTACTTCACCAAAAATGTCACTGATGCTGAATACTAAGTAATGCTCCTTCTGTAGTCCTGCATTCGTAACTAATTTTCAAGGCTGACCTCAAGATTTTTTCAGTGTCATTACATATGAGGATACATCTACCAGGTACAACATTCAGTGTTAATTTTAATCAGTTTTTAAAATATATGTAACTGCACTATAGCAGATACTCCTCAAATAAAACTGCAGTTCTAAGTCCAAAGATAACTGATCATTCCATGGTTATTGCTTCTCTTTATTTTGTATTTCTCTTTTTTTTTCTTCTTTACTTTTTCTGTTTCATTTTCTCTAAGGTTATAGAAAAAGTTACTGAATAATGTAGAATCACACGCCCCATTTTATAATACACCACTTTTGTAACATCTAAGATCATCCAAATTCTATTTCAGAATTTATTAGTTAAAAAAAAGTTGTTTTTTTTTTTAAATAAACTGCCTTTTTAGGAGGAGCACTATAGCCCTTCTGCCTGCCCACTTGTTGGAAGGAATTTGACAGGACTCTCCATCCATGCTTTTTCGTTGTCAAAGCAATCCTCACACTAAAACCCTCCTGCTACTGCAATACCTTCTTCTCCCCAGGGGATAAACTGTGAGCCACAGTAACCTCAATCCCCCAAAAACTTGGGGATGGCACTTTAGCAGCAAAAAAAGGCTTGACATATATTTCATCCTCACCAATTCCACATATGAAACCTGTCTGAGCAAGACAAGTTTAGAAGCACATCCCTTGCCCCAAAATTCAGTGAAATAATATGTTTTTCCTACATGGTGGATCAAGAGGTACTTGAGAAACCAGATAAAGATCACAGTCAGATTCAAAATGAATGTAATTTACTAAGTACACCAGTCTGCAATTTATCTGGTTGAAATATCAGTAATTTCTTCTTACAGGAACTAAGCCTGTGCCAATACATAGTATGACTGACTTCAGTTATTTAAAGAACTGGGCAACTTTTCAGGTTTTATGCAAGTATCTTCATTTATTATTTTTGTTTGATTTCTGTAATAGTCATCTCAATGGCATTAAGATACATTTTTTTACATCCAATCCCTTTCTCTAAGTAGGGAGAAAAGTTGTTTCTTTAGAAAAATACTCTGATGCTTTTTATAGCTGTACCATGACTAATTGCTGTTTGTACAGCAGCATCTCTATAGGGGCATCTACGTAGCCATGAAAATCTGACTGCAGGATTATGGTCCAATTCCACTATTTATTAATTATTTTTTATATTTTCTTGTGGTTGTTTATTTTTTAATCCCCTGAGCTCAACATTTTTGAAGACCCTTCCACAAAGGGAAACAAAAAAGCAATTCTGTTTGCCAGCATAGGTTTTTAGAATGTCACCTGCTCTAGGAAATGTTAGATATCAAACAATGGTAAGATGACAGTCTCACAGAAGATTTTGGTACCCATATATTAGGTGTCATTATGCATTATTTCCTGTGGACAATTTTATGAGCTTTAATTCCTGTTACTAGAATATTAAAAGACAAGGAGATCCAAGCCAACCAGCACGCTGAAGCTCAGTCTGAGCCAGGTTGTGGCAAACACTGTGCAGTGGGCACCTCTGCAGTACTTTCTCATCCTTTTTTGTACAGAACTCAGATACTATGCTCTGAACTTTGGGAAAAACTCTTTGTTCACTTGCTACCACCAGTATACAAATATATCCTTGGCAAACCTTTCAGAGAACTCATTTTTCTTTTAAACTGGTTAGAAATAGTTATTGATTTTTATATTTTCTTCCATGACTTTTATTTTTGTAATATACAGAAGTTAATCCTTGCATCAAGCACCACAAAAAGGTCCTTTATTATAGATTCATTCCTTAATTACTGTGTCACAGGTTCATGTTTCCTTTTATACTCTTTCTTTAGCTTAACAGCACTTGAAGAAATTTTTTTAACAATGAAAGTACTCTAAGAGAAGGAGTGAAAATTTTCGACACCCAGCCCACATCCCAGTCAGCTTTTGTTCCCTCCTCTGAAACCCTCATTCCTGCTAAGCTTCACTCTGCTATATAAAAGGTGCTGCCACACATTATGCATCACCGATCATACCTCTCTGTGTTTGAAACATACTTTGAGATTTTCTAAGGATAGAAGGAGTACAGAGCCTCTGGAAAACATTTTGTTTCTCCATCAGACATTGAGGTGTATTTATGGAGCATAGATATGGAAGAGATCCGTGCCCATGAGGATCCTGCTTTGCACAGGCTGTAAGAAACCAAAGCAGACTGAAGAGTTTCAGACTAGGGAGGCAGTTGAAACAAGGCTCTCTGCTCTCTGACACTGAAACTCCTTCAACTTGCTGTATGTGGTTGGTAGCTCTCCCATGTGTCTAAAATACCAACAACATCTGAACCTCTCAGGAAGTTGGAGCTCAATAAATGACTCGATAAATCTTCCAATAACTCATCTTCCTTTTTGAAAATATAAGAAGCATAAGTTTCTATACTTCTAGGGTGGCTGGAGAAAAATAAATCTTTTCAGTGATGTATTTTTATGTATTAAGAAATAGAGAAAACAGAACATAAATAAAAAATATTTTATTGAACTTTGTCTCTAATACTAGAATATCTGTATGTTAGAGTCAATAAGTGCAGTAGCTCATTTCAGAAGCTAATTTCAAATACAACATTTGAGGTGCAGTTGAGCAATGGGTTCTATACATTAAAGGAGAGTAAATAAAATTTTCAATAAATGAACCGCTAATACCGGTTCTTTTAAATAGATAAAAATGTAAAGATAGGAAGATGCAGATCCTGATCAACATTCATTCCTCAAAATTATATTTAGAATTTTTGTCTTTGAGTTAAGATGCCATTTAACTGAAAAATACAATGCACAGAGGTACCTCTAGTAGTTTTTATGAAAGGAATGATGAGTTTCCAAATCTTCTGTAGTCTTTCGGAAAAGAAATGAGATGCCAAGCACACAAAATAGTGGGACATTTTTCTTTGAAAATTCCCTTCCCCTTCCCCTCCCTTCCCTTCCC
>VZTZ01043131.1:14326-30404 GCA_013400955.1 Drymodes brunneopygia
CAATCTGGATGGAAGAGGCTGCTAAGTTTTCACCCCAAACAGGTGCACATCACAGAGGTATTGCATATGAATCTTAAATTATTTTAATTTTAAATCTGTATGTGGTTACCCATGCTTGGATCATATATACTAGTTATAATAAGGATATTGCAGTAGTACTTTGTCAGAGTAACTGACTGACAGTCATCCTTTGATTTTGTTGAGGCAAACTGTGGAACAGAAACTTAGAAACGTGTTTGTGGCAAAGAAGTTAAATTAATCAGTATCAATGCAAAGTACAAAAGGCAATCAGTAGAAAGAAATAACAGTCATCTCTGAATGATAAGGTAAGGGGAAAAGAACCGCAAATTGATTTACATCACAGTTGTGATGGCAAAGAGAAAAAAATCATTATTAGTCCAGAGAAGAGTAGGAAGAGTTTGTTCATACAGACAAAAAGCAAACCGTGATGATGGGGATACACCAGTGGGAGAAACTTTTGGTTCTAGGAAACAGACAAAGACAAATGTTAATGTTTTGGTTTTTGGTTGGGATGGAGTGAGGAGCTTTCCCCAGGGCATCCTTCCTGGAAGGGCAATGGGAGATGAGGCCCTGCTGTGCTAGCTGAAAACACAACCAATACAACTTCTGGGTGTTATTATACATATATACAAATAACCAGAGACAGAATGGCGTTTAAGTAGTGAATTGCAGATATAAATCTTAATCCCAGAGATTTTACAATGAGACTAAAAGTATTCATATGATCTGCTGCAAAGTAACAGAGACATTCTCTACTGTTTCAATTTATAAGAGAGAAGAACTAACTCATCTGATACTGAAACTTTTGCAAGCCTGGAAAGAACCACTTTCTCACTTTAACCAGCATATTGAGCACCATCAAGAGCTACCTGATGACAGCCTTAGCAAAGCTAAGCAAATCAGCAATATGGTACATGAGCTGAAGACTGGAGTCGAGAAAGTAACAGAAAAGGCAAGACTTTCTATATAGCTTTTATTTATACCAGTTATGTGGCATGAGTGACTTCAGGGAGGAAACTGTGTCTGCTCCCATTTGGGCAAGGAGGCTCTTATTCAGCAAAATGCAGAACTTTGTTTCAGATGCAGTCATCCTTCTGTCAAAGGATGTGATTTAGCTATAGACTGGCAGACATGTAGATAGCATTATAGGGGTCCATATCTACGAGGCAGTATTTTATTAATAAGAAATATGTGAAAGACACACACAAATACAAAGACTAGAGCCTTTTGTAGCTTCATATATGAGCCAGTAATGACTTGAGTTTTCTAGGCCAGTAGAGAAGATGTAGGTAGATCATGAAAAATGCTTAAGAATTGTGTTAAGTTTTACTTGGATTTACATTCTAAGTAATCCAAGTATCACTGCTGTCTGATTCCTAAGGCAATAATTTTATGCTGGCATAAATTCTTCAAGACAACAGTGGCACTGCTTAAGTCTGATGTCAGTCATAAAACAATCTGAAAACTCCATTCCAAATTATGGCAGATCATATATAAATTATTGGATAAAATTATTTGTTATTTCCATTTCTGTCTTCTCATTACTAGCTAGAAGTCCTGACCCTTCCACTTTTTGTGCATTTATATCTAAAAGTAACTGTGGTTTTGGCTGAACAAATGAAATGTGTGCCCATTTCCTAGAATGGTTACATTGCCAAGCTGTCTGTTTCACTAAAAAAAGTGATTAATAAACTAGTATCTTACACTAGTAAGCTGAGNGCATAAATTCTTCAAGACAACAGTGGCACTGCTTAAGTCTGATGTCAGTCATAAAACAATCTGAAAACTCCATTCCAAATTATGGCAGATAATATATAAATCATTGGATGAAATTCTTTGTTATTTCCATTTCTGTCTTCTCATTACTAGCTAGAAGTCCTGACCTTTGCATTTTTTGTGCATTTATATCTAAAATTAACTGTGGTTTTGGCTGAAAAAAATGAAATCTGTGTGCCCATTCTCTAAAATGGTTACACTGCCAAGGTGTCTGTTTCACTAAAAAAAGTGATTAATAAACTAGTATCTTACACTAGTAAGCTGAGCACAGGTGGGGAAAACAAGTTTTAAAACAGTAAGCAGCTCATCACTAGAATAGGCCAAACTGTCCCCTACTCTAAAATGCAGCCCTGGTTAGAGTTACTCAGAGTTACAAATGGAAACTCCCATCATCCAAACGCAGCCATGGTTCTGCGTTAAAATGGCCTTAAAGTTCAGAAGTGTTCATCCTCAAAGCTTGACCTTTGCTTCATTCTGTAGCTGAAGCAAACGCTAAACTAGCTACACCCTTTTGGTATATTTACCTGCTTTACTTTTTCTAAAACACCTTTGAAGGTATTACTAAGAGGGATACCTTTGAAGGATTGACTTCTCTGTATCATGGATATATCACAGGGTAGAAATACAATTACAAAAATTAATGTATTCCATATTTTGCACCTGTGTTTTTCTGTTAAGACAGAAAAATTCTAAACTTGCTTTTGTTGTGAAACACCTACTCTGAGAGGTGATCACAGTCTGCAGAATTCACCAGGTTAAATATAAACAGCACTGGTGGATGCTCATGTTAGGAGCTTCCCTTCACAGAAAGTATTAAAATAAATGGCTAAAAAAATCTCAAGACTGATTTGCTATAATATTTCAAGAGGAAATAAGGATTACCAAACAGGGGTTCCTCTACCTAACTCAGATGAAGTATTCATTACTAGTGTTATTCTGTGTAAGGACCTTTACACATATGTTCAGCAAGTATGTGAAAGATCTGGAGTAGCACAGCCCAACATAGTGACACCTCAGTTGACTTCTGCAGTAGTATTTTCAAGATCTGTTGCATGTGTAGTCACAAGTTGTACTTCTTTTCCTGTTTTCAATACAGATGCAGTCAATGGGGATCATCAGCAANTAGGTTATGGTGACTCAGATTTACAAATGGAAACTCCATCATCCAAAGGCAGCCATGGTTCTGGGTTGAAATGGCCTTAAAGTTCAGAATTTGTTTGAGTCAACCTCAAAGCTTGACCTTTGCTTCATTCTGTAGCTGAAGCAAACTCCAAAGTAGCTACAAACTATTGGTATACTTACCTGCTTTATTTTTTCTAAAACACCTTTGAAGATATTACTAAGAGGGAAATCTTTGAAGTAGTGACTTCTCTGTACCATGGATATACCACAGGGTAGAAATATAATTACAAAAATTAATGCATTCCATATTTTGCATCTGTGTTTTTCTGTTAAGACAGAAAAATTCTAAACTTGCTTTTGTTGTGAAACACCTACTCTGAGAGGTGATCACAGTCTGCAGAATTCACCAGGTTAAATATNTAAATGTAGGATTATGCCAGAAAATACTTGCTAAATTGTAATCTCTTTACAAGTAGTCTTCAGCATGTTACTTATAAAGATTTAAAAAAATAGAACTTCTAAATTATCACTTTCACAGTAATTTTAATAGGAAAGCGGTTTTGAAATCCTTTTGGAGCTAACACAGTTGACTAATGCAGATGAAATACTAAATAAAGCATCATGTGTGTATGTTGGTTAATGCACCGATAAAAAGGAGTACTCTTGCATTAGATAAATAAATGTTCTTGCACGTTACACTGTGGCAGACTATACTATGGCTGATTCACACAGTTCAGATATATGCACAAAATTACAGAATGGCCTGGGTTGGNATGTTAGGAGCTTCCCTTCACAGAAAGTATTAAAATAAATGGCTAAAAAAATCTCAAGACTGATTTGCTATAATACTTCAAGAGGAAATAAGGATTACCAAACAGGGGTTCCTCTACTTAAACTCAGATGAAGTATTTATTACTAGTGTATCAAATAATTTCAGGTTAGTTTAAAAGTTGCAGAGATACCATAAGGATAAAAAGACAATGTTATTCTATATAAGGACCTTTACATATATCTTCAGTAAGTATGTGAAAGATCTGGAGTAGCACAGCCCAACATAGTGACACCTCAGTTGACTTCTGCAGTAGTATTTTCAAGATCTGTTGCATGTGTAGTCACAAGTTGTACTTCTTTTCCTGTTTTCAATACAGATGCAGTCAATGGGGATCATCAGCAATTCATTAAATGGAATGGCATCATCTGAAGGCACTGGTTTATCAATTAGTAATGAAGCAAACATGATGAGTGACTCAGACTTCATTCACTGCTTTAGGAGAGATTCCAATAAAGTACAAAGCTACTTAAAAATTCTTAAATGTAGGATTATGCCAGAAAATACTTGCTAAATTGTAATCTCTTTACAAGTAGTCTTCAGCATGTTACTTATAAAGATTTAAAAAAATAGAACTTCTAAATTATCACTTTCACAGTAATTTTAATAGGAAAGCGGTTTTGAAATCCTTTTGGAGCTAACACAGTTGACTAATGCAGATGAAATACTAAATAAAGCATCATGTGTGTATGTTGGTTAATGCACCGATAAAAAGGAGTACTCTTGCATTAGATAAATAAATGTTCTTGCACGTTACACTGTGGCAGACTATACTATGGCTGATTCACACAGTTCAGATATATGCACAAAATTACAGAATGGCCTGGGTTGGAAGGGACCTTAATGTTCATCGAGTTCCAACCACCACTCTGCCATTGGCAGGGATGCCCTCCACTAGATCAGGTTGGTGAGGGCCCCACCCAAGCTGGCCTTGAACACTTCTGGGGATGAGCCATCCACAACTTCTCTGGGCAACATATTCCAGAGCCTCACCATGCTCTTGAGCAAACTCTCCTACTGTAGTTTAAAACATTCCCACTTATGCTATCACTCTTTACCCAAAGCCACTCTCCCTCTTTTTTATGAGCGATCTTTAAGTCCTGTAAGGCTGCAATGAGGTTTCCCCGGAGCCTTCTCTTTTATAGGCTGAACAACACCAACTCTCTCGGACTGTCTTCTTGTGGGCCCACTTCTTAATCTTGTCCAGGTTCCCCTGGATAACATCCCCTCCTTCTGTTGTGTCAGCTGCATTTCTCAGCTGCATATCTGCAAACCTGCTGAGGGTGCACTCCATGCCACCGGCTGTGTCATTGAGAAAGATACCGAAGAGCACCAGTCCCAAGACAGAGCCTTGAGGGACACCACTTGTCACTGGCCTCCACCTGGCCATAAGAGCCACTGCCCACAGTTGTCTGGTTGCATCCAACCAGCCAATTCCTTTACCACCAAATAGTCCAACCTTCAAACCCATCTTTCTCCAATTTGGAGGTAAGGATGTCAAGTGGGACCCTGTGTAAAGCCTTACAGAAGTTGAAACATAGTTACAACATAGCTGAAAGTAAGATTCAATTTGTTAAACCTTGGTACATCTATATACTATCAATAAAGTTCATTTTTACATAAAGAAAATGTTTTCCCCCATTTCTACATACATATCTACCTGCAGAATAACGTTTAACACTGAAGAGTGGCATTGATGTTGATCAGCTCATTTAACTGCAGGGCTTAAGCCAGACTTTTATATTGGTGTCATACTTCTTACTGATTTCTGAGGGCTTTCTTATGTGTCCCATAAAATCTAGTAATTTTATTCATTTTAAATGCTCTTTTATATGTGTAATGGCTTCACTGATTTCAGTAGAAACTCCTAAAGAAAAAGTTTGTGAAAAGTAAGTCAGAATTCTGGTCCAAATAGCATTTCAGTCTAAGGGCTGAGCAGGGAGTAGCAATAAGTATCTTTCCCATTCCACATGTTGACACAGGACTTGGGTTTTACAGTAATGATGACAGACTCCATAGCAAATAAAAACATGAAGTTCTCAGATACTTTATGGAAATCACATTTTCCTAGCAGCAGGGTAGTCCTGCTGGCTGTGCATAGAACAAAACTTCTTTGCATTCAGAGCCTAACTGAGCCATTTGAAGAAGGAAATATAATCAACATGGATTTATCTTTAATATTCTTGACTATATCACCACTGAATGCTCTTTTCTGGCCTTCCACGATCTCGATGGTTGCTGACAGTAGCAGAAGCTCAGGCAGCCAAGAACACAGAGTAAAATGCTGATGTTTACTTAATAATGACACTGAATTTAGGCTTGAGGAACCTAGCAGAGAAACACGTCAAAGAAGCATTTATGTAGACCAGAGAAACAACATTTTCAGTAACATCCCCATAACTGCAAATAACCTCAGATATCTTCTGTCTGGTAGACAGCTGATGTACATTTGCAGCTAGAAGCTGTGAGTGTTCACAATTCGTGCGTGGTCCCTGCTGCGCAGGCATAGTAAAAAGGAAAACGGGTTACATTGTGCTTGCCCTGAAGAAGTTACTAGCTGCAGTTCCTTAAGCAGTTAAGATACCACGAACACATAATGAAATAGCAGCATTCATGGGCAGATTTTCAGGAAATTCTGGAAAGAAAACACAGCTCCAAAGAGAGCAAAGGAAGGCTCTTCTGAGCAAGCAGACAGAACCAGAGGGGGATGCCCTCACTGCCTGCATCTACCTGTGATCACAGAAGATGTAGAATCATTAACAGCTGTAGCATTAATGCGGCCCCCGGGTGTAGCTGCAGTCCGGGAGCACAGCAGCCCGCTGGCTCTGCGTGCCTCCCATGCCAGCGAGAGGTCACTGCTGGCTCCCAAACGCTGCAGCGGGGAGCCGCGCCTTCATTGAGGCGACAAGCGGTGCCAGGGCAACGCCGCCGCGTGCCGGCACAGACACGACAGCCACCCTGCGTCAGAGGCGACGGGTGACAGACACGGGCAGGGGCACTGCGTCCAAGAGGCTGACGGCAGGAAGCTCCCTCCGGACCTGATGTGTCCCGCCCCGCTCCCCGGGGCACCGCGGACGGGGCTGACGTGTTGCGCCCCGCCCTGCCACAGGCTGGGAGGTGGCTGTGTTCCCATCGGAGGTGGCCGTGGCCCCCAGGGTCCTGCTTGGTGGCAAGTAATTGCAAGCGAATTGCATGGGACTCAGAAATCAGCCGTACCCGCAGCTGGCAGGACCTCCCGAGGTGTGCAGCTGAGGGTCGGGTGGAAAACGTCGCAAACGGAGCAGGACATACAAAAAACTCTCATCTCCTCCAAAGCGCAAAACCCTGGGAACGTCTGGCTGCACAGAAATGTGAAAACAGAGAAAATGAGATAGTGGGTGGCACACGAGGAACAACAGTGGAGAAGTATTATCCACAGTCATTCATCCTCATTAGTGTTATATTTCAGTTTTGCCTTTGGCTGAAGCGAGGCATGTTGGTAAAACAAAAGCCTTCCTATGTTCCTAGCATTGCCTTGCTTCCTCTTGTGATTGAGGAAACGACTGAGCAGTGGGCTGAGAAGGGCATGCTTTTCTCTGTGACCGCTGATGCCTCAAACAGAAATACAGTGACGGTTGCTTTCTGCACAGGGGAATACTTCATCTCCTGCATAATTTCCTCCAAGAAACCAGTGTAACTAGTTAGGAGAATTTGATAATGTAAAATCATGTGCTACTATCAAATGCTTTGGAGTTTGAGAATCCATCACTTTTATATCAGTATATTAATTCAGGAGAAACAATTCTGTAAATTAATGGAAAATCAGAAAATCAGGATTGGCTTCCAGTTAAGCACGGGCACCACATGCAACAAAGTAGGTAAGTCATGGTATAATTTCCATTTGTGAAACAATCTGTTTCCATTAAAATTTCTTGTCAACCAAATAAATTTAAGAATTAAAAATATCTCCATTGTTCTTCAGACCTTATTCCATGAAACACTGCAAGATAATCCCAGAGTACTGACATTTTTGTACTGTCCAATTTTTTTTTCAGTTACTAGAACCAGTTTTTGCACATCAGATATTTCCTCATCATAATGCTTCCATTTTTTAGAATGATGAAGGATGCAACAGAGGCACTCCCAGTAACTAAAAGTGCATTTTGTTCCTTTCACAATGCACTAAATGGTTTTGATAGTGTACCTTAAATTTAGACTGAATCTTGTATGAGCTGATGTTTCCATGGTAGATTAAGTGGCTAATGTCACTTGTAGTTTAGCTCTTATCTAAACCCATATGACAGCAAAACAGAAACAAATTGAAACAGTCTTCTTTGCACAATATACATCCATGTTCAGCTACCTACACTCAAATATTGACCCTACATAAAAATCACTTGGAAAAACTGAAGAATTCCTCAAAGGTTGGATGCTTATAAAAGGTGGCATTTCTGTGTGCTTTAGCAAGCCCCAGAAGATCACTATAGAGATGTTACTGTCTGACATCCCTGTCCACCATGCCCAGCTTCAGTGCTCAGAATTACAACCAATACAAAAACAAGGAGTTGCCATTTTCTCCCAGTTTATCTTACACAGCCGCAGTCACCAGGTATATTGCATAGAAGCACACTCATTTAAAGATTTCTTCAGTTCATGACAATTTTGTCCACTATGAACCTTTCTCTGTAGGGGCTTTTTGAACCGCGTGGTTCAAAGCTGAGTCTCAAGTTAACTGGACCCTAATTCCTCTCTGATCCTTTCTAAAGGCACTGGATTTAGAGCTATCATCATGCAATTGGTTTGTCTTTCCTTCTAGCATGTGAAAATCAGTAACAGTCTAGTTGGTGGCGGGTGCTGAAGCATGTGAATGCACTTAATTTATGTCAGTCTTTTGACTGCAGAACATATATTCATCAGAGAAGCTGTGTCGCTACAGTGATGGCAACTGGTATTTAAAACCCAGTACTAGTAAATCACAGCAGATAAAACAAATCTGATGTATTACTGCTGCTCAGGAGTGACATTTGACCTTTGTACTACTGTTCTGACACTGAAGTAAGTAATGCAGTTTTGTGCCTTAAAGCAGCCCTGTTCTCCTCAGCAGATCACAACACTCATTTCCTGTTTGACAAAGGATCGATAAAAAAAAGACAACTTTCAGAAAATCATTCTATATTGTACAACCAAAGTTTAAATGGTGACACAGCTGTGGTCAGCAAATCCAGCTTTTAACAATGTTATATGAGGTCCATGGAGGAGCTAGCTGGCCTTTCATGTTCACAAGCTCACATGCAGTAAAACATGACAGTGGCTGTGCCCAGTATAGACTGCAAAAATCTGCATTGTGATACATTTTAAAAGTCCAAGAGCCAGGCCAAGAAGGAAATTGCCAGCCTCTTCTTAGGTACCAGGGACTTTAAGAACATATGTTCAAGATCCACATTCAGACCCATATGGAGGATCTTCAATAGGTGGGATGAAAAAAGCCTCTTCTGTTCCTGAGACTGCTGGGTTGAGCAGTGAGATCCCTGTGTCAGCAGCACAGCCTCAGAGCATGGAAGTCTGCAGCTCAGTTTACAGAGTACTGAGTCTCTGCCTTTCTTCCCTCTCCTTGCTGTATTCTGTATTACATTAGCATTGGTAAATTGCCAGAACAAGCAGAGAGGTGCCCAGTGAGTATAAGTGTTTGCTTTGTTTGTGGTCTTTGAAGAGATGAGGTTTTTAACTGTGGTTTGCAATTTGAGGTACCCAAACTCCCCCCAGTCCCAGGATCCCCATAAACGTCCTTCATAATACTCCACAGCCAGTAACTATAGTCTCCAAATGCTACACTCAGGAAATGCCTCAGATACCCTATAACCATGCTGCAAGATCATCCATCAGGTCAAAGTCTTGAAGTCCAAGTAGCACCTTGCTGGTTTTAACCTTGATGGCACTGGTATCTATCATGTCACTGCCTTATACCAGCTGCACTGCACCTTTCACCTCTGCACTGAATCTGTTATGAAGCAGTTCAAATATCTGCTGGGCATTGGCATGCTTGTGCTCTCTTTGTTCTAAAACTAGTATGCATACTGTATTTGAAGAAACCAAATACTACTTGATCCATCACAAAGAAGAGATTGGCACTGTAAATACATTTTTGTATTTGTACTGGGTGTTATTTCTCATTTACCACGTTTTCACAGTATGGACTGAAGGGAAACTTCTCTTTTATATAGCACAAAATCAGAGGAATCAACCTTGCATGTTTAATGGGCCTAAATCTTAACTGAATCAGACTATTTTAGATACAATTCAAAATTTACATGTATACTTTTAGGGTTTTTTAAAAAAGCTTAATCAGCATTTTCAGGTAAAGCATGTTTTATCTGGCATACTGAAACTTTATTCTAGCCGTGGAATAAGAATACTGGTAAGAGGTGTTAAGAGATTTGGAGGGCCCAGAAATGGTTTAACAGGCTACAGTGAAATCAGAACTTTTTAAATTTAAAACACCTGCAATATTACAACGGTGAAACCAATTCTGCATGAGCCTTGCTTGATTCTTGCCTCAGTGAGACAGCCTTCAGATGTATTCTATTCAGCACCTCAGTTCACGGTTTTGACAGTGGTCCACATTTTGTGCTTGCAACACCATGAATGGAAAGCATTTCCCAGGGAGCATTCTGAACTGCATCTCCCATCTCCAAATTGTTGCTTCTAACACTGGTGCTTCATCAACTTGCGGTAAAAGAATATGAGCAGCTGGGAAGACTCCCTTTCTATTAAAGGTGAGATTAAACCCCACTCCCCCTGCCCCCAGCAGAGATTTCCTCCAAAATGGGAAGCACTGATGAATATATGAACACATATATACCACCACCTGATCATTTGATGGTACTCTGGAAATACCTGCAATGCCATTACACAATTATCTGGGTTACTAACACTTGCTGGTCCCTCAGGCAGGAGCTGCTCAAACAGGGCAGGATTTCAACACCAAATTTATTCCCATGTGTACACAATCTGTCTGTTCCCCCCCATCCAAAGGTTTTTCGCAGAATCTGAGCTGGTTCTGGGATTTCAATTGCACGACAGGAATAAACTCCTCACGTTACTGAACAGTATGTAACATGTTTTCAAGGGCTTTCTGAGGGTAGGTACTGAGGTAGCTTACACTAATGAAGGTTTGTAAATGCAGGAAGAGATAATTTCTTAATTCTACTGTAATTTTTCTTTCTTTAAATCAAGCAGAGGAAATCACCTGCAAGGAATGCCACATAATGCATATTTGGCCACTAAGAAGGCAGGACATGCACAAGGCAAGATACAAAACTCACCTGATTGTGCATAAATTTTATGATACAAGCATCATCATGGCAATCTCAAGTTTTTTAGCTGCAAATGTGTCCAAACTTCACCTCCCAGATAAGACAATGTAACAAGAGGAATAGTAGATCCTCTATCAAAAGGTAAAACACTAAATAACAATTTACTCCACAGCGATTGCATGGCTTTTTGAAAGATGTACAATACAGTTCAAAAGATTTGGAGCTCAAGGCAAGAATAATCAGAAACATTCAATTCATATATGATAAGAAAAGGCAGATTAGATTATCATAATCTTTTGCCTATAAAATGTATGAATGCTAGAAAGAAAATAGTCCCCATAAAATTGTAAAGTTCTCCAAAAGGTTTTGGCTGTAACATAAAATATCTTTAGTCTCTCTTCTCAATAAAGGCATCTATAAATGTATGAAAAAGAAAATGAATGTTGTGCTCCCATTTTGAGCTATAAAGCTTTGCAAATAAAATGAAGATACACCTAAATTCATAGAGTGATCTCCTTAAATTGGATTAAGGAAGCAAATTATTTTAAGTAGCTTTAATAATATTTGAGGCTACTTGTATTACACAGAATACTGTCCTGTCTTTGATACAGGTATATGCTAAGGTGTCCTTACTGGCACCAGTTTAAACAGCAGTAAGTCAGGAATAATGCTACTGTAGTATGTCATCTCCATAAGAAATTTTTTGAACTGGCTGTAGTAGCACTTTTTCCAGTTATGAGTCTGTTGCTTAGTGCATTTTGGCTACAATTCTGCATACTGTCATTACAGTTTTGAAATACAAAAGATTCTACCAACAGCCCAAAAAAAGACTCTGCAATTCAGAGTTAAGAATTCTAGTAGATTCATGCATGGGCAAAAAGACAGAAGTCAGTGAATTGTACTTCCCAGTACACACTCTCATCAAAGTTTCTTAAACATGGAATATTTTATAGACTAAGTTGGTTGCTTTTTAATATTGCATACTTTACCAGGGTTATCAGCTGACCTGTGACCATACTACTTAAAGCTAATTGAATACTGACATGGGTGAGGACAGATGGAGAAAACACATCAAAACTGCTTATACTTGTCCATATGAATCTATTGTGTTATTTCATGAATTTCTAAAAGAACCCAAAACTACTTACTGTCTTGAGAGAAACAGAGTTCTTCTCATCTCATGTACAGAAGAAATTAATTGGTCTGACTACAATGAGATATAAAAGTGATTCTCTATTAGTGTGTTTTTAATGAGCATCACATACAGTGCAGATGTATAAATCAGAGCACAAATTCAGCTTCATGCTCTTCACTTCATTTTACTTACCATCAGTTCCTATTTTACTTTTAAGGTCAGTACAAGACTGCAAAAGACACAAGAAAAGACTGAGTATTGAAGAATACTTCTTAAGTCATTAGTTGTTTGTAATTTTAATGGTGTTAGACTTTAGCATATTTTTGAAGCACAAACTAGTTACAATGTTCAAATACTGTTAAGCTTAAAAGACTGCTCATTTGAAGCCTGCACTCTCCCACTCTGTTTACAAACTGCCCCTACTCCCTTACATTTGATGATGCCATGTTTGGAGTGTCTTGGTCAGGATACAAATAGAGTGGGCTCTGCGATGAATTTGCTCTTGGAGGTGGTTGTGTACTAGTCAGTCTTTCAGAATTTCCTGGAGAATTCTCCCTCCACCTTGGACTTGCCTGCTCTTCAGACACTTCCCATACAGATGGGCATGGGGAGGTAAAATTCATGGCGGATCGTGAGAGGTAGTTCTCCTGAAGACCTTCTTGGAGGCACCTGTTAGAAAGCACTTCTTTTTCTTTGGAGTTTCGCCATTTCATCCTTCGATTCTGAAACCAAATTTTCACCTGTTTGCAAGTTAATGAGAGTTTATTATCATTCTTTTCTTTAAAAAACTTTGCCCTAACAAGTGTTTTTTTCCTTTCCATCCTCCTAGTTTCACATTCCTTCCTTACTCATTGTTACAGCAGAGATCCAGTGAAGCTAACTGACCAACATTATCTGAGGATTTTCCCATCACTATTTACTACACCTGAACCAAACACTCTCCTTGACTTTCACCACCTACAACAGGTGATAATTCAGCCTGGACTGGAAAATGGACAGGCCTATAAATAGGGATAGAAGAGTTTCCTACAGCTACATTCTTCTAGACAGAAGAGAATTCCTAGAGAAAATTAGTATCATAATTAAGAAAACTAAGTGATATTACTGGTGGTATGAAGGCCCCTATTAAATAGAGGCTGTAAGAAGCATGACTGTCCCTTTCACAAATATAGTTAAAATCAGCTTGGGCACACAGCTTTGAAAAGAGTGTTGCGGCATAGGACATGGGATTGAGGATTTAAAGACATTTTGTTTGCCTGACTACAGTTTTCCAGGAGCTGCCTAGAATCCACGTGATTTTGAGAGAGAATCAACTTTTCAAAAACTTTGAGTCACAATTCTTAAATACAAGCATTCAAAGGCATTTATGAAATGCTGGGAAAAGCTTGAGGGGATATACAACCAGGAACTGGTTTTACATGAAGAGAAGAAAGGTAAGGTGATCAATCAGATTGTTCAGATTGTGTTCTCTTTTCCCTTAAACATCTGCGTTTAGGTCTAGTATTCAGATAGTTGGTATGAAGACAAAGAGGCTATGGTTTCAAAGGTTTGAGAATAATTGTCTTAGATGACAGGTACTGTTCCTCCAGTACAACTGGTCAGAAAATTGAAGAAGTAAGCTTCACAGCAACTTATCTTCCTTTCATGACGGGAGTAAAAAAAAGACAAATCTGGTCTGTCACCATCATGAAATTATATTCTTGCAGTTGTAGTTGTTATCTATTCAACATTACTATGTTTTTTACACCCCCAAGCTCTCTTGAATAACATGAGCACAGAAAATAATCTCCAGGAAATAACTGTAATAGGAATTTGACTCCATTTTGTGAAATTTCTTAGGCAGCCCACTGGTGAGTGCAATTACACATTTTTTAATAAGTTTTCCTGCACAGATTACAGTTCTGCATATCACACAGAGAAACACCACACTCTGCTTGTTTTTGTTTACTGTTGCAGTGCTAGCAGCAGTGTCAGAGTCATCAGGTTGCAAGGGACCACCACAGACCACCAGATCTAATCTCCTGTGCAAACAGGAGCCAACTGCAAAGTTAGATCAAATTGCTGAGAGCCTTTTCAAGTTCTGAAAATCTCCAAGACAAAGATGATGAGAGCCGCCACCACCATTCCCAAGCTTTTCTGTCCCCCAGACAGTTTCTGCACATATACCTTAAGCACTTTCACTCCTACTGTATGCAAAGAAACAAAATTGTACTGTCACCCTCTCAGTATTTCAGCTGCAATCTAGAGGGCTGCATCCATCCCAGCCCCTTCAGAATCCCACCTGTCAGCAACTAACATGTTCATTTTCTGCTGTTAAATGCCTTCACAAACTTTTTTTTTTCCCATTTCTTTCAGGTTTCGTGCTCTTCAAGCCAGGCACGTCTCCTTTTTTTTTGTCAGCAGATAGGTGAGGGCCCTGAGATTCCACATTGGGCTACTGCTGCTCAGCACCATTATTAATGTAGCTGTTCAGTCACAATAGCTCATGGGAGGCATTAGACGCTCAGCTAAACTCTAAAATCCTACAATAGACCAACTCAGACTCATGTGAAAAATCCCATGAAATGCGAAATGGTAAGTAAAGTGGGAGTGTTTTAGAAGGCCACCCTGCCAAGTTTTCCTTCCTATGGTATCTCAGTTCTGAAAATCTCTTTCCTTGTGCATTCAAGTGTCTTTCCATAGGAATGGCTGCCTGTCTCTTGGAGCAGAACAGCTCCAGAGGAAGTGCTGTTGACTGCCTTGTCCCTAGCTGTTCATTTTAAGGGCAAAGGGTGCTCAGTGGAATGAAGGAACGATCTATGCTCTCACATTTTTTCCACAGCCTTTAAAGCAACAGGATGGAGCATAGTTTCCTACCCCAAAGCTTCCGAGGGGGCTCTGTCAGCCAGCAAAAAAAAGGAGTTGGAAATGAAATGCAGAGGTCACATTTCTTCATGTGAAAATGGAGCAATCAATTTTTGAATGTATACATATAGGAAATAAACCAGGAAACTGTTCAAGTATTCCCTGGTTTAAACTGCTATTGATTTACTGAGGTCNGAAAGCAGGCTTTCCTCTGGGTTTTTGTTTGGTTGTTTTTGGGTTTTTTTGCTAATGAAAGGCTTTCAGAGTGAGCTATTTCAGAACATCCCTGGTCATTCACTTAGTTATTCTGGAAACTGCAGCAATTTCTTTATTCGAGGATTTGGAGAGTACTTGGACTCATTCTTTTCATTGTAGTTTCTCATCCTTTGACATCTCATAGCAAGTCCTGGGAGGGCAGTTTTCAATTAATCCAATCACATCCCCTTAATGCTCCTAGAGGGAGCCCTACCCTGGAAAACAGCCCCAAAGCTGTGGTACAGAGGTGCAGTGAAGAACTAGAAGTGTTCACACAAAGGGCACAGAAACCCCAAGATAAATCTCTCATGTTCCTCACACCCAATAAAACCTAAAGCCATAGGTGCCTTCCCATGCTCCCTCTCCCCCAGAAGGATATGGTGTATGAGAAGCAGTCCTTGGTGATGCTTCATATGCTTCCAGTGCTCCCAGCTTCCTCAAATACTCCTACAGGAAGCAGGAGCAAGGGCCGGTTGAATAGCGCCCAGCATCAAGGGCAGCATGGGATAATTGGGGCAGATGCAAGCAGGCCAGCAAACAGCTGCACTTTGGCTCAGAAACCTGTGCCATGGCTGTAACAGCCACTGACACTACAACCTTTCTGTAGGAGTGGCAATTCACATGCAAGCTGCCCTCTTGTTGTCCACCTTCTCATGTCCATGGGCCTAGATTGCCCTCCCAGCTTATAGTTACAGCAGCTGCAATTGCAACTGCAAAAGACCAGTTGCTGCTCAATTCCTACGAAGGATCTGATCATTTTCATTTCAAAGTCAAAGGCAAATTCCCTCCAAACAGCAGATTCTC
>VZTZ01043138.1:0-38754 GCA_013400955.1 Drymodes brunneopygia
TAATAAAATATTTCGCTAATGTTCCACTTGCGTCTCCACGTAACTGCTGCAAACCAGCAGCTGAAGCAGCGTGGGGTACAGACCCCACAGGAAATCCTGGAGCACGCCCAGAGGCACCATCCCACACCTCATAGTGGCTTTTCCAGGCTCTGTGCCTGGCCCCTGGAAGCAGCCCTGAGGGGACACNGAGGGGACACACAGCAGTTATCCAACAGAAGTGGCAGCAAGGGGCAGAGCAGTGGGAGCATCCCCGCTGGAACCACTGAGCCTGGCCAGGTAGCTCTTCACAGGTGCCTCTTGGCGGGATGAGCCAGACACAGCATGCATGGTGTGAATAAAATGGGAGAGGTCTGCATTGCTATTAAGTTATGCATGGGCTGGGGGAAAGGAAGGAGGGAGGAGATGGAGGAGTGGGAATATAAGATGGTGAACCCAGTGCACCACGGGCAATTCAGAACTGGCAGCTCATTTGCATGGGAAGTGAAAACAAACATTACTCCCTGCTACTCTGGAGGAAGCACTGAGAGCAAACACAGCCTGGAAGCAGCCGGCAGAGCAGCTCCCAGGGCCCTCCACCCCTGGCACTGCAGCTCCCGGGGAACCCCAGCTCTGCCCTGCAGCACCAATGCTACAAGGGGCAGCTCCGGCCAGGCTCGTGGGCTCAGGCTGCAGGGGTGTTTTAGCTGGGTGTAAACATGCACACAGCTACAACACGCCTGGTGCTCTAGGCGTCCCTCACAGCTGGGCTGCTTCTCATTCCATGCACATCTCACTGCCAAGTCTCCAGAATTTCAGCTGTTCAGAACTGTGCAGGAATTGCAAAATGCATTTCCTCTGAAAGAAGCATGTGAAGTGCCCAGCCCTGCACACCCCATACTGCGTGGTCTCCCTTTTCTTTAGACTCTCCTGGCTGTGTGCTGAGTGGCACTGTGCCCCCAGGCTCAAGTCCTGCTCCATCATGGGGGCTCTTTCCCTATGCCAGCTCAACACACACTTCCTGATGCTTTCCCCCGCTGCAGGAAGTCAAGTCTTGAAGGAACAAACCCCTAAACATAAGCAGAGCCCTTGTCAAGTCAAAAAGGTTCTGCCTTGGCTTCAGTGCAAGTGAGTCGCTTGCAAGGTCAGAGGCGAGATCCAAGGACAACAAACAAATATATCTCAACAAAAATGGGGAAGAAATCAGAAATAATAAATAATATGCAACAGCATATGGTTCAGAGAGAGTTTAAGTCAAATAACAGCAGCAAGTGACCTTTAAAGAGAAGGTTATACTTTCCTTTGTTCAGTACAAGAACTAATTTCTGTCACAGCAAGAATCTGGCCATTGTTTCCCAGGATCTTTGAGCTTTTATATTCCTGTATTTCACTTGATCATGCTATGGTTAAGCTGCTTAAATATATATATGCACGTTTAAACTGACAGAGTGCAGGGATAGATTGGATATCAGGAAGAAATTCTTCCCTGTGAGGGTGGCCAGGAACCTGTGGCTGCCCCACCCCTGGAAGTGTCCAAGGTCAGGTTAAATGGAACTTGGAGCAGCCTGGCATAGTGCAAGGTGTCCCTGTCCATGGCAGGGGGTGGCACTGGATGGGCTTTAAGGTCCCTTCCAACCCAAACCTTTCTGGGATTCTGCAGCAGATTTTGTTCTGCTCTGTGCCCCTGTCCCCCATCCTGAGCAGCAATTGCTCCCCATGAAAGGCAGCACAGGGAGGGATAGCCAGAACTGCAGTGTTACAGCTTTCACAGACCTAAGCACAGCTGGGGTTGGATCAAGATGTTTCCCCTGACAAATGCAGTGCTTCTGCAAAGTGATCCATTATCAGCCACACACTCTGGTCAGAAATAGCTGGCACAAGGAAGGTTCTTAGCAAAACCAGAGCAAGAAGAGAACAAATCCCTGGCTGGCTCCTGTCCTCACATGAACTGCCAGAAATTCCTAATAACTTACTGGCTTAATTACAGCTATTCTGGAGTTCCTGGACTTCTTTTGATTTGGAGCAGAATACAGCCCCACTTTCATTAACTTTATTTTAGGGAACAAATATTTATATTGTGTTCATATCCATGGGCAGACTAACCAAAAAAGGCAACTTTACAAGAAGCACTTCTATGAAGCCACCTGGAAAGGAAGAGATGCTGCTGTCATCTCTCTTCTTGAGAGGAGAAGGGAGGGACTTTTTAATCTGTCAGCATCCCAAGTACTGGATGCAGGGATAACCTGAGCTC
This sequence comes from Drymodes brunneopygia, assembly GCA_013400955.1. Classification (NCBI taxonomy): domain Eukaryota; kingdom Metazoa; phylum Chordata; class Aves; order Passeriformes; family Petroicidae; genus Drymodes; species Drymodes brunneopygia. The sequence continues at coordinate 2,228 of VZTZ01043138.1, forward strand.
AAAGAAGGGGAACAAATCCCATCTGCTTCAGTCTTAGCCTCATTGTAGGGGTGGCTGGGAACCTGCATTGAAGCATACAAAAAAAACCCAGCCTCCTGCAAAGAAGCAAACTTTTGGATTTTGCCAAAAACACAATAAAAGTTGTGTCTTAAACGCATGGCCCAGGAACAGAGGCAGCTTCAGTATGTGCCAGCCAAAGCCAGCATTGCCCAGCAAGCAGCAGGGTGATGCCATTGTGGCACAGGGACAGCACCCTGGGCCAGAAGAGGGGGAGCTTCAGACAGAGGTCCTGGAGTCACAGAACCCTCGGGGCTGGAGAAGCCCTCGGAGGTCAGCGAGCCCAGCCCCCAGCCCAGCACTGCCCTCCTGCCAAAGGAGGCTCTGCCACCCCGGCCCTCCCAGCCCAGAGGCTGCCTGGCCTCTGCCTCCCACAGGCCATCAGTGCAGGGATTTACTGCCTGCAAATGAATTCCAGCATTTAAACTGTCCTGGCTCATCTGCAGAGCAGCTCTAATACGCTTTAAGCTCCCTCGAATGTATAAATGCTTAAAGCTATTACAATCTCTTTGTTATTTTACATTAGGCATCCCATTAACTATTTTCTTACTTTGATATAATCAGTGTTTACCATTATTTGGAGATTAATTCTGGATAATGAGGACACACGGCCTCTCTCCTCTAGAGGTCATGGTTGGCAAGGCAGGGCAGCCCTGCCATGACAGGGAGCCCTGTCCTGACACCCTGGGGAGCATAGGACAGGACCCCAAAGCATGCCAGGATTTTCCATTAAAGCTTACATGACACACAGAGGATCTACTCCTTTCCCCTCTCAGCCACAGCAGAAGCAAAGACATCCTTTCCTTTCCCATTTCCATCCCAACACAAGGTGATTAAAGTGCTCAGGCACTTACACCTTATGTAAATTATATTTAGCGAATCGGAGAGAGTTCCATACTTCAGACATCCATCATTTTACTCTTTGCATATAAAGCTGGCAGGGAAAATTTCCATTCCAAGATTGCAAGGTTAAAATGCTACACCTACCTAAAGCACGTATAAAAGGGAAATTAGAGCAATCCTTTACTTTGATAGAGCAATGAAAGCACATTAGAAGGCAATTCTTAAGGGTGTAAACATTAGCATAGGCAGGATTTTTAGGTGACAAAGCAGCACGGGCTGAGGATGATAGCCAGCCTTTTCCAAGGCATCCCAACATCTCTGGCTTCAGCTTGTCTTGGGATCAGCCACAAGTCCAGCTTTTCTGGAAGAGAGTTGCAGTCAGCTCTCAGCCTGGCTGAAACCCACAGCACAGGGCACTAACCTGTGCCCTTTGAATGTCATCGCATCTCCTCGAGCCCTTTTCTCAGTTTATTGGGATTTCTGAACACCACTCTGTTCCTCCAAAAGTACCCGGGACCCTCAGCTCACACCACCTGCACACCTGACAGGTCTCCAGAGTTACTTGCCAATGGTCTGGGCATAATTTAATCCAATCTTTCAGCTACTGCACTGTGAAGTTCATCACGTCCAGGCTCAACTGGGAGGTTTCTCAGCCTACTGATTAACCTGCCACCAGCAATTCCCTTACTCCAGGCTGAGATTTCACTGATTTTCTCAGTGTTACATGCATTCATCATGCCCTTGGCAACAGACATCTCAGAGACGACTAAGACACGTGCTGGCCCAAGAAATGGGATGAATCATGTTAATTCTAAAAAGAGTCAGGGCAACTGCACACCATTCTGCTGAGAAGAGTCATCTGGGAACTGGGGATGGCTGTGGAAAGGAGAGGATGCAGCAAGCAAGATCCTTCATGGATGGGAACCACCATGGTTTTCCAGCAATTAGCACTGACTAAGGATCTCTAATTGACTTCAGTCTGCTGCAAAGTGACTCCAGCAGCAAGGCTGACACAACACCCTTTGGAATCAGTGCCCTCAGAGGGCTGAGGTCAGTGAAACTGGGGGTTCTGGCTCTCCACCACAGCCCTGACAGAGCACACACTTTCTGTTCCCCACATCTCAGTTTCTGAATTGCACAGGAAGCTCGAGAGATTTTTGTCTCCTTTGTAATTAGCTATACAGTGCCACTCTTCCTTCTTGCTCTCATTTTGTCCAGAAGAGTGTCCCTGATGGAGGAGCTCAGTGCTGCTCAGGGGACCGAGCCAGAGAGCAAGCACATCAGGGTCCACACCTTTGCAAAACCCAGGCTTTGCTCTGAGATCCCAGGAGCCCAAGCAGGACAGAGGGCCAAGGCCCATCCTGTGTCACATGGCAGAGCTGGGTCCTGCCCTTTCCTCTGGGGTCCCACTAGTAGATTTCAGTTTTGCCCTCCTATTTTGCTCCCAGCTGGTTTCTGCACACCAGACAAAGGTTCGGTTTATTCTGTGACTGTGGGGAAAAGTGAACATGCACCACATGCAGATGAAACAAAGTACACGGCAGGTCCCTCTGCAGTTATGCATTTTGCTTTATGGTGACAGGCAGGCTTAGAGCCCAATCTCCAGCATAAAAATCACATCAATCAATGTCAACACACTATTCATACATCAGAAAGACAACACTGGTTTTAAATAGGTACCAGCGGTTGCAGTAGACAAGGCGCTTCCAGAACTCCATCTCTGAAGAGCCTTTCATCTCACCCAGAAACTGAAAGCCCCTAAATATAGGACTACTGTTAAAAATTCATGAGCTTCAGCAGCTATTTATCAAAGTCGTGGGAATAGGATATTTTCATGATGGTGAATGACTTGACATTCATTACTAATAAGCAAATATGCCCTTTATTACCATTTTATAACAGAACATCGCTACCGATACCCAAGGAACATTGCATTATCACCGGGCGTTAGCATTAGCTTTGCTACAATGCACGCATCATTCCTGCCATCTGGATGCCTCACGCTTTATTAGTTCTCAAATGATGATGTGCATGAGGCCAGCTTTGTGGAGCTTGACCGCACAAGGCTGCTGGGAAGGTCTGTCCCAAAGGTGGATGGTGCCGTGGTGCTCCTCTCCACAGCCCATGTCCCAGACCACACCTACAGTGATCCCTCCCTCAAGGCCCCTGGATGCTCACAGTAGAGCCTGCTGGAGAGTCCCAGCTCCTCAATGGCAATGGCCACTGGACACAGGCAGCACCCCCTGCTCACTGCAGGGCTGCAGATCAGCAGCAGTGACACTGGTGTGGCTACAGCCCCAAGCAGGTGACAATGCTGACTGGGACATCATCAATGGCAGCTCCTTTCACACCTCGATCACAGCCTCCACAATCACTTGACCTTAAAGGATCAATCAGAATGCAGCCTGACTTCCATGCAGAAAGAGAAAGAACACTTCCTCTCTGTGATGGTTTAAGTTTGTCAGGTGTTTTATATATGCAAACTTTTATATATGCGAACTTTTATGCACTTTCTATGCTGACATGAAAAAAGCACTCCTTGCTGTCTGCTGGGAGAAAGGAGAAGCAGAGAGGAAGGAGGAACCCCCTCACATGACAAGAGAAAGCTGGACACAAAAACGGGGTGGTTTGATTTCAGTGGATCCCTGAGAATTTGTTCTTCCAAACAATCAGAGGGAGCTACAAGGGCAGCTGTAATTACATATAAATCCCCTCACAGGCAGGACTCTGCTTTACAAGTGGCTGGAGAAAGGACCATCTGTTTTATTAAGGTACTATTAGGCTCTTTTTTCATTTTCTTTTTTATCCTAATTATATTCTTTTCCTTCCCTTCCTCCCTAAATGGAAGCATTGCCTTGGTAATATCAAGAGTCTTAAAATAAGACTATCTTTTCAAATGAGAGAGTCTTTAAAGTGGGATTATACCTTACAACAGCAAACTAGTCTTTCAATCAACTCCAGAGGATGCACTTCATTACGACTTCATTACTCAGGAAGAGCCTACATTTACCAGGAAACAAATGAGAAGCATTTAGAGGGAAGTGTCTGCAGACTCTCCTTCACTCAGCACCCCAGAACCGCACTCTGGTGCCCCCCCGGAGCTTCAGACCTGCTAGAGGAGGAGGAAGGGTGTGGTCCTGGCTTCAGAGGTGTCACCAGTCACCAGGAAGCTGAGGATGGACAGGCCAGCTGGCAGGAAGGGGACCATGACACAGCAGTCTGTGGGGGCTTTTCAACTATTTCACCTTCTACAACCCCTCCTAGCTCTGTTTTCTACAGCAAAATCAATATCAATTATCACCCACCTCGTCACCCTATCCCTCATCCTGCCACCCTGCCTTCCAAGATGGAAAGACAAGAAGGCAGTATTCCTGTCCTCAAGGAAAGTCTCTTTGTGTGAAGGGCTGATCCCTGACACATTTTGCTCTCGGCAAGGCTGGAGCTGGAGAAGGGTCATATCACTGACAAGAATCTCCCACTGCACATTGTTGCTTCTCACTGAGCAAATTCCAGAGATTACAGAAGAAGCACATGTGTAGACCAGGCTCACGTCCTGCCTTCTCTGGCAGCTGTGGATGCAATCCTGGGATCAGGGGATGAGGGACCCACCTGCACCCCACTGAGTCCAGGACAGGCTCCCACACAGGGGTATTGACCACCTTCAGCTGCTGGGCCCAAGTATTTACTGTGCGCTGCTGCCTGTGCCCTTTCACATGAAATCCATCAATCCCATCCCATCCCATCCCATCCCATCACACAATTACAAGCACACTTCATTAAAACCGGGGTGATCCCTTGCTGCCTGCTGCACAGACACCTCGGGAGGACAGTGCTGGTTCCTCTCTGATCCACTCTGGAAACTTGCTCCTCAGCTATGACTGGGACCTTCCTGACCCACAGGAAAAATGCAAATACTTAAACATCAGGCATTCTATATTGTAAATTCACAGTCCAGCTCCACTTCCTAACAATGCACATACACACTGCAGCAAGAAGTGGCCCAGAGCCCCTGAAAGCATTAATATAGGGAAAATCCACTTGCACAACACGTGGCTTTTAGTTTTAATGGCTGCAAGGAGAAAAAACACATTTAAAGCAAAGCCAGGGAAGATGGCAAGCATCTCCTTGCGTTTCATCAGGCTACAGAAAAGCACTGTACCACTGACAATGCTGAGCCAGAGGCCTTGCAAAGGCACAGGGAGCAGGAACAGCCAAGCATCCTAGCTAAGGACACAAACCAGCTCGGGATGTGAGCAGGGACACAGAGGGGACACTCCAGAACCAGCCAGGCTATGAGCAGGGACACAGGGGGACAGTCCAGAACCAGCTGCAGTGAGCAGGCACACAGAGGGGACACTCCAGAACCAGCCAGGCTGTGAGCAGGGACACAGAGGGGACATGCTAGAAACAGCTGCAGTGAGCAGGGACACAGAGGGGCCATTCCAGAACCAGCTGCAGTGAGCCAGCTGGGCTGTGAGCTGCTCCTGGTGATTCATCCTGCCAGGAGGAGGCTTCCCTCAGCCACACAACAATCCAGGCTAATTTCCTCTGCTGACCTATACACTGATGTGTCTCACTCGGGGAACACATGCTAGACACTTTCAAAGATCTTTGGGGAGGTTTAGTCAGAAGGGCAGTGGATTTCAGTGGCAATCACACAGTGAAATACCACCTTTCCCTTGGTGGCATAACCTTTGCATAACTGTTACACTTCCCTGCTGTGAATAATCTGCAAACAGCCTCAAAAAGGCTGCTCATCTCCCTTGCATGAACCATTTCAGGGGCACACCTGCTAAGGGACCCCGTGAACCCCAGTGCAGTCTCCGAGGGCATTATTTCAAGGTGTCATTCCAGCCACGCAGAGGCCAAAGCACAGCACCTCTCTCTGCCTGGTCGCTGGTCAGAACCAGGGGTGAGGACCCAGCAGGGATCCAGAGATGTGTGTGCACAACCACTGGAAGTCCTGTCAGCAGGGGAAACTCAGGGTGTTTGCAGAAGACTGAGGGCACAACACAACGCCACGCACTGCTAAGCTTTGGGGCCCTTGGCTGCCACACGGATCCTGGGGAAGTGGGCACGAATCAGTGAATGCTGTGGCTGCAGAGGTCTGGGCAAAGGGGAGTGCTGGGAGCCAGGCAGGGCACGCCGGTGCATGCTAACAACCTGCTGCATGGCAGGGCCCTCCACAGCGCCCAGGCGCCGCCGCAGGACAAGCGCTGCTGAAAGGCAGGAGGCTTTCCTGGGAGCTTGGAGCAAATTCCTCCCCGGGAGCTGCAGGGGCTGAACGCCAACTCTGCCATCAGCCAGGTCACCCCAGCGAGCTGGGCCAGACAGGGTGAGCGCCACAGGGCTGCCCTGGCCCAGCTCTGCTCTCCCTGGAGCCACTGGAATGGACCTCAGCAGCACACACTGCCCCACACCTCCAGCACACACACTGGCACAGCAGCTCTGCCTGCCCTGCCCAGCCACACAAGCGTCAGGGGACTCTCCACAGCAGCACCTTTGCACCCACAGTTTCATACCCAAGGCTCTTCCTTGGGCCTTACACCCCTCACAGCCCTGCCAAGGGAAGTGGAGGACAAATCCCAGCCAGCACAGCCATGAATGATACCCCAGACAAGAACACAGCAGGAAACAAACAGGTCCCAACTCAGACAGGTCTTCTGGGTAAAGCAAGGAAAAGCTCTACAGCATTTTCTCTGCACACTGCTGTTGGCATCTCTGGGGCTAAACTGGATTTCCCAAAGCTCAGGGGGCAGCAGCAGAGTTCATTGTCACACAAGTGAGATGCAGGGACATCTCAGAGAAAACAAGATGACAACACCACAGTGCTTGGCAATCTCCTGCTCTGTTCTCCGAATCAGCCTGAGTTTTTAGAGGCTTTAAAAGCCAACAAGCTGAGACCACTGTACATCCAATGCCTTTGGCTCGCCAGGAAGCAGGGCAGATGCAGAGGGAATGCAGAAGCAAGGCTGAGAAAGGAAAAAGGCCCAAATAACAGAGGCAATGGCCACAACTCCTGACCCCTCCCCTGTGCTCAGGGCTGCCTTCGGGAAGTTCACGTGGTGAGGAATACTCATCATCCCAAATACTCTACAGGTTGGGTTTGCAATGAAGGGCTTTGATTAAAGCTGGCATCTCCTGCTGCCAGCTGCCTCAGCCCTTCCAGGAGACAGGCTGTATGGCAAACACAATATGGAAACCCCCACGAGTGAATTGGATAATGCTGCTGTAATCCGGGATGAGCGCAGAACTACTTACACAGGGCACTGGTAAAGAAATAATTACTGGAATTAGTTGAGCACAAGATCTGCAGGAAAGCTTTTTTCTGGAGACCCAAGGCTACATTTTTTCAGTGCACACGGAAGCCTTTGCACCTTTGTCTTTAGATTCCTTCAGCATTAACTTTTGGAGATAACCACAAACACCTCCAACCCAGGAATACCAGGAGCAGTATCACCCTCGCCGGGGTGCAAACATCAACAACAACAAACTGTGAGAAGGCTGTTGAAACAAACACAGCCCTAAATGACAGCAAAACCCCAGAGACCCTTGAAACAGCCCCAGCACCCAGCACTGCTGGCCAGCTCAGGGCTCTGCTGGAACCACAGCACTGCTGAACAAGAGATCATTACAAGGATGACCACTGTCCTATAGGATGACACAGCCCTAAATCTGGCACCAATGCTCAATAACCAGCCACAGTGAAAGTGCTTCTTATGGCCTGGTCAAAAAGTAAAATATTGCACAGATATTGTCAGGCACCCAACAGTAGGAATTGACAGTACCTCTGCTACAGGCCCTGACAGAACAACCACAGCCACATTTCCAAGGAAGGTTTAGCAAAGCAAAATATCACCAAAGAGCAGCTGAATATTAATTAATGAGACTGGAAGCCACAGTTCTTCACCGAGAATCCTCTCAGCTACTTTGTGGAACATGATAAACACAGCCAGATATAGTATCTGCTTTATTTCCCTGCACTGTTAGTTCCCAGCAGCAAACAGGAGAGGAAAGCAGTTCTGGGCAGAGGAGCCTGCCAGCCCTGACCCTCCAGCCCTTTCCTGAAGGAGGCACAGAAGCTCCTGAGCTGGAAAACAGGAATGTTTCTGGATCATGGACCCAAACATCCCCATTCCAACAGACAGCATAGCTGGAGGAAGCCACATCTCCCTGCCCTAGCTCTGGGTAACTTGTTCCCCCGCTTCTCAGCCCCAGGCACCCTACCCTCCAGAGAAACACCACAGAATTGGGGTTGAACTAGGTAACCATCAAGACTCTCCTCCAACCCAAATGATTTTATGATTCCACGAGAATTGACACAGATAACAGAACAGAAACCTGCCATGTGACAGCAGTGACCAGAGTGACCCAGCACACCTCTGCTGACTCCCCGGACACAGAGCCAAACAAGGAGACCAAGGTCACCAAACCAGGAGGGGAACAGCCCCTGCAGCCATGGGGCTGGCCAGGATTAGTGCATTCCTCCACAAAACCGGCTCCAAAAGTGATGGACAGCTGTGCGGTGCATGAGGGCACACAGCAGCTGCTGGCAGCTACAGATTTGGGATTGGGCGAGAAGTGACAAAGTATTTGGATCCCAAACACTAATTTGTCCCACTTCTGAGGGCTCCTCTCCATGCGATCTCCCCAAACTGCTGTGAAGAGCTGACTAATCCTCTCACAGCACAGGCACCAACCCTATCACTTCAGGGGTGAAGGGACTCGCCAGATGCCAAGGCAGCACAGAACCCAGGGACTGCCTTCCACACTCACACACCGAAATACTTTCTCTCATTTCCACCAGGCTCAGCATCACACCAGAAACCACCCCACCCCTTCCAAACCCCAGTAAAAACCCTTCCAGCCTTATGGGACTCAAACAACACAGCTTTTATGGAAAACTAAATGATTTTTGTTAAATGTCTCCCTCCTGCCTCCTAAAGCCCTGATTTTATTCAGCTCTCTGCTGAGAATTTCCCAACCATAATTTGGCTCAGCCAGAGCAAACCAAAACCAAGGAAAGTTTTTCTGCTGACTACCTTAATACACCTGAAGCCCCAAATACACAGGGCAGGCTGGTTGCTAGGGAAAATGGTGCAAGCTGGGAATAACAGAGGCCTGGACCCCTTGGAGGGACCTGGACATGGAATACAGCTCAGGCACTGAAGGACAGAGGATCTGACCCATCCCAGTGCTCGGTTACTCTGACAGAAATCTGGGATGGACACTTCAGCTTGCTGTCAATGCCATAATTCAGTGTCAAGACTGAGAGCAGGATCTGGCCCCCCTGAACCACTCCCAGTCACCTCCATTTGCACAGGCAGGGCAGCACAATTTCCCTCCTCCCTTTCCATGCCTGCCTTCTGCCTGGCCCGCTGTGCAGGTGCCTGCAGGTGGCTGGGACAGAGCCACGGGTCCCACACAGCAAACACTGTGTGACTGACACAGTGCCACAGCCATGAAAACAGGGCACGCTTTGTGCTTTTACCACAGCAAGGCTCCATCGAGCAGATGAGCAGAATATCTCTGCCCCAGCCACAGAGAAAGAATTAATGTGCAAAGCAGCACACCCTTGCATGATGCCTGGGGAAGGCATGACCATCCCCACCCAATGCATTTTCCGATGAGCTTCCTGAAAGGCTTCCCGGCCCGTGACAGGTCAGCCCTGCACGGGGTGGCTTTTCCTGCGCAGGATGAGGCTCTCTGGCATTCCACCACAGCTGCCTGCTCTCTGTCCAAGCACTGCAGAGGCCAAGTTTTCCTTTCTCAGTTGTTTGATATACGCAGTTGGAGCTCTGATATGTGGATAGGATTTCCAGGGAGGGTTTGTGGTTGGCTGGGAACATTTCCTAAGGTGTTTTTGAAATCTCTTTTAACTCCGAGATTTTTCCCTCTTCCCTATTGTTCCTCTTACTGCTGCCAAGCTGAAACATAATGAGTTCATTTAAGCTGGAAGTGGAAAGGCTTGCAAGGGATCTGCGAAGCTTTAGCTGTTCCCATGTCAGGGACAACGATGAGCAGGTCTGGCTGAAATGTCTCTAACAACAGGTGTGTTTAAAGCAGAAGAAAGAACCAACCAAACTCCTCAACACTGAAATTTGCATTTAAGCAGTATTTCAGTGCTTGTCAAGCTCCCTAACGAGGCTTTACCCGAGCTGACCTTTGATGAGCTCCCTGGCACCAGGCCATGGAGGGAATCCCCAGACTCTCTGCTAGGGTCCCATCAGTCACAGCAAAAAAACCATCGGTTCACAAACGCTGGAGAAACACCAGGAATACAAAAGCAATCCCAAATCTCACCTCTGTCCGGTCCTCTCTTGCCCACTGTGCAATTTGCAAATCTGCCTTTAATGCCTGGCCACCCTCAGCTGGCACAGGAGCGCACAGTCAGCAGCAGCAACCTGCCTTTTGCTGTCACCTCACAGACAAGATAGGGATTTGCTAATCAGCCACTACTGCACACTGCGTTTTCCAGGTTAGACCTTTCCTCACCCAGAACAGGCCATGATACTCCATGAGGACAAGAAAACCACATGGGTAACATCCTCACTGCTCAGGAAAGAGTCAGGAGGCTTCACCTAAGATCCACCCATGCTGCGCTGGGCCCAGCACGAACAGCAGGATCAACCTGCACCTTCTCAGTGAACAAAACAGTCCTGCAGAAGGGGTCTCCCAGTCTCACCCAGCTGGCTGCTGGCAGATCTGGAACAATAAGCTCCAAGATTGCCGCTCTGCTCACTGATTTAGGCTGCCAGTCCTACATCTGATGTGCCCTGTGTGACACGAAGAGCTGCCCCATCTCTCTGGGATTTCAGAGATGGCTAACACTCATTATGCTGGCGTTGAACTTCAGTGGACTGCAGACACCAAAAGATTTAGATTAATTTAAACCAAAAAGTTTAAATTCATTTAAAAAGCACATTAGACTAACTCATAGGAGACAGGTCCTGTCAATGCCTATCAGACTCCTCAATTTGGATGCAACTGCTGAACAGCAACTGGTTCTGCTGGAGCTGAGATAGTAAAACAAACTTCTGGCCTAGCCCACTGCAGAAACTCTCTATACCTCCTAAATATACCAAGACACTCACCTGCAGCACTTTCTCTGTGGGGCAAGATCCAAAAATAGCCAGATTCTGCATATAACGCCTTCTGAGCTGGCATCCAGCAATGGCAGAGGTCAAGTGTGCTTTGGTTTGGCACTGCTTAAACAAGCCTGCCCCTTTCCAGAGAGGGCAGCCAGACCAAAGATCCTATTTCCAACACCAGCCACGAAGTTTATGTTTCACCTCCATCCTTGGCAGCTGTTTGCAGTTTTTACTGTTTACCCTCATATTTATTCCAAAAACAATACAATGTGCTCAACAAAGATATGTCAGGAGAAGGCAGCACACAGAATAATATCAGCAGGCAGGTCACTGGAAGTTTAATGGCTGGGTGCCAATCAGATAATGATTTGCAAGCTGTTTCTCAACACGTGGGTGAGCACATGGGACCCTGGGCTGCAAGCTAAAGGCATGTTTTTTCTTGAAGATGAAGCACTCTCAGCACACAAAGGTACCAGCCCACAGAGTGATGGGGTTACTTGAAGCTGTGCTCAGCATTTTGTCTCATGGCAGCTCATTAAACAGAGGAGAAACGCGTTCCCACCTGAGTACTGAGCTCCCAGCGCTCTCTCCTGGTGCCCCAAGGATACCATTCAGCTCAGGAATGAAACATGGCAGAGCACCCACAGGGTCCTTGAGACCCCTCAGCTCCTGAGGTAGGGACTCCTCCACCCGAGCAAGCTGCTCCACTGGGGCTCCAGTCTGGCACCTCCACCAACAAACATCTCCCTGTGCTCCTGTAAAGCCTTTCTGCATGACACTGCATTTGAGCTGAGACCTCACTGCTCCCAGCTGGGGGCTGGGCTGGTTTTTCCTCACAACCCTTTCTAGGGAGCTCTTCCACATCACTCATCTTGTGGCTACAAATGTCTTGTTTCCAGTCTGTGTTTATCCACTGTTCATTCCTATCCCCTGTTGTAGTGCCAACCATGCCCACCAGTTTAGTGCTAACCCCTGGCTATGTACAGATAGCACTCTATTTTTTTTTTAACTTACTGCATCAAGCAAGACCAAGGTGTTGTTTCCATGTTCTGAGCCTCTCCAGTCCCGAGTATCCCAGCGTTTTACGTTTACCTGCTGCAGCCTGCATTACTTCCTCAGTGTGCTGACAAGCAGTCCTGACGAGCTCTGGGTAGAGCTGTGGGCTGGAGCATGAACATTTTCTGATCCCTGCTGGAAACACTTCACGTGCCAGAACTCAGGAGCTGGCTGCCCCCTGTGCAGGAGCCGTGCTGTGGATCCCCTCTCACAGCTCATTCTCACAGCAGCCTGGTTCTCCTCCACCCTGACTCACAGCTGCTTGCCTTCCAACCTCTGCACACAAACCATCAGCAAATATATGAAAAAAGACCAATCTGAAGACCCAAATCAGGACAAACTCCTCTACTAAGTTGTTTCCAAGCTGCCTGCCTCTGCAGGGGCATAAAATTTTAGGGTCATGCAGTCGGGCGGTGCAAATCCTACCTGAGGGATTCATCTGCTCCCTCGGTGGTTTCCCACAGAGCTCAGAAACGGAATAGACTCACGCTGTGCATCCTTTCCCTGCTTCACATGTCCACAAGACCTTGGAGTGCATTTTATCCAATAAATTCCACTTCACATGACCCTCTCCCTGTGCTGTGGGAAGAGGCTGGGGGAGTGGGATCATGCTTCAGAGCCACCCAAGCTCGGTGACAGTGACACGGGCCCAAGAGCCACCACTGGAGTGGGCATTCATTTCTTTTCCCAAGAGCCAGCACTGGGGTGGGCATTCACTCCTTCTGGCCATCCACATGAAAACACGGCCAAGGTCTGCCTGCCAGGAGAATGGCTCAGACCACATCCCACCATGGAGCTGTCCCCTTTCTGATCCATCCCTGACACTGCCTGCCACGAGAATGGCTCAGACCACATCCCACCGTGGAGCTGTCCCCTCTCTGATCCATCCCTGACACTGCCTGCCAGGAGAATGGCTCAGACCACGTCCCACCATGGAGCTGTCCCCTCTCTGATCCATCCCTGACACTGCCTGCCACGAGAATGGCTCAGACCACGTCCCACTGTGGAGCTGTCCCCTCTCTGATCCATCCCTGACACTGCCTGCCATGAGAATGGCTCAGACCACATCCCACCGTGGAGCTATCCCCTCTCTGATCCATCCCTCACACAATGGTGAGGGCTGAGGAACCAGCAGAGGCCAGACAACACCACTGAGGATGTCCAGGCTGCAGTAAAACCCACCTGGCTCTTCCCCAAGTTACTCCTCCTCGTGTTCCTGTCAGGAGTGAGGAACTGCATCTGTTGCTGATGGCAACAGAGGGAAGTGGACAGACCACACAAACACAAGAGCACACCAGAAAGGAGCTGGCACAGGATGTCAGAGTAAAGTGGCTTCTGAAGGGGAAGCTTGGAGAGGTTACAACTGACCCCAGTCTTACTGAACACATCTAACCTCCTGCTCAACAAGGTGGATGCATTTATTTTTGGCTACAATTATTGAATTGCAACATTTTCAACTCCTTAAAAAAAGCAGCCTGATCTTCCCTAAGCAGGATCTCTTGCAGAAAAGAAAGGCTGCAGCCTTCTTGCTACCTGCACAGGTAACTCCCCCAGTGGAGGCAGTGACAGGAATTTCTTGTTAGGAAAACAAAATTTTGTATGTGGACTCTAGTGATATTAGTTAAGTAAAAAGGGGGGGTTAATAATTTTTCCTTAAAAAAACTGTTGTCTTTCATACACAATTACAGGTAAAAGACAGATTAGGAGATTAACTCTCCAGAGGCAGAAAAATGCCATCTGGTTTATGAATCATTCTAGGTATAACACTCTTCCTGCAGATGATACATCTTTTGACGTACACAAATGTGTTTTGCTAAAATAAATAAATAAATAAATAAAATATAAATAACGCTTAAAAGCTGCCTTCCCTCAGATAACACTCCATAAACCCCCAAAGCTGCAACTGAACCCTTCATTCCTTAATCAGGGCTAAGGGGTGATGGTTTTAAGCTGAAGGAGGGTGAGTTTACGTCAGATATTAGAAAAAAGTTGTTTACAATGAGGATGGTGAGGCCCTGGCACAGGTTGCTCAGAGAAGCTGTGGCTGCCCCTGGATCCCTGGAAGTGTCCAAGACCCCTTTTCATGCTGCACCTCCCCCCAGCAAGATAAGTCACTCCTTTCCAGCCCAGGCAATCTTTTTGTTCCAGGGAGTCCTAGAAGTAACTTGCCTTTCATTGCTGTAAATCATCACCATTAGGAATGCTGAGTCAGGAACCCTGAGTCTGGAGCAGTTGCACTGTGGTTAAAAACAAATCCATCATCTTTCAAGACTTTGCCTGCTTTATCTGCAGGGTTTACTAGATATTATTACATTATTTCAAAATTTCCTGCAAGGTGCTTCAGTCTTGAATGTCTCACAAAAACACCAAGTTACATTTAACAGAAAACCACAGAGCATTTTCCTCAAGTTCATGTATAAGGAAAAGTTATTGGGCAGAACGATGAACACAAACAGCTACTGGGAAATGACTACAGATACCTAGGAACAAGATGAAGGTTTTTCTTTTGCTCCAAGCAAAAAAGCCTTGACTCAGCTGCACAATCATTTATAAAGGTGGGTGTGAGTGTGAGTGGCTGTGCCCCAGCCCAGCCAAGCAGCCCCTGCTGCCCCAGCCCAGGGGGCTCTGCCTTCCCTAAGGCTCCTGGGCTTGCAGAGCCTGTCCAGGCTGACCACGGAACCGCTGCTGCCACGGCCACTGCCGGCCACTTTTGGATTGGGGTGCTTCGCTTTTCTAAAAATTTAATTCGACTAAGACCCTGAATACTGATTAGATCCAAGCCCCAGCCTAACCCCTCCAAAGTTATGTAATCCCCGAAATCCAAAAAGCCTTGGAAAGCTTAAATGTGACAGCGCTGGTGATGTCATGCAGCTGAAAGGTTTCCATGGAAACCACTCCCAGCACTGCCATATGCCTGTGGCTCTCAGCATCCTCTGAGCAGTGCCCCCAACACCACAGCTGGGGAGAATTGGGGGAAAAGGCTAAAGCCCCCCAGGTGCCCTTCAGCCCCCCATCCTGCCACGCTGCCAAGCTGTGAGTGCAGCTCCGTCACCTCCGCAGGACAAAAGCCACCAGTGGCCAAGAGGCCTACCCAGCAAACAGAGCTCTCCAGAGGGCCAGCCCCCAGACCAGGCAGTGCTTCTGAAGAGGGGACACTCAGTCCTGGCTCCCCTTAGCCCAGTGTCGAGGCAGATCCTCAGCCCCATTCCCAGCTCCTGTCATAGGCAGCAGTAGGGCCATGTGCCAGCTGCCCTGCAGGACAGCCTGGCAGCCTTCACTCAGCACCACCTCACACAACCAGAGGGTCAAACCCATTTTCATCACAAAAACAAAACCAGAAAAAACAACTGAACAGTCAGAAAGCGTTCCTGAGTCCTCATGGTCACAGAGAAGAGCTTAAAAAGGTTTCCCAAACCTGAAAGCAACTAAAAAGAACAAATCTACTGGCTTAAAAATCTCCTCTTCCCCCCCACTCCTCTTCCCCAACCTTGTAATTCCTGTGTAACTGCAGCTGTAATGCTTTGCGGTTTTTTCTAAAGAGCAAAGCTTAATTTTCTGACATGTCTCTGCCTCAGTTCACCCTGGCCCAGCTGAAGAACTAAAACAAATGCAACAAATTAAACTTTGGGTTAATTTAAGATGCAAGCAAAGGGACGGCCCTTATGGCTTTATTTCCCCAAAGAAATTGAGAAACTCCCCCCCTTAAATGAGTTCTGTACTTTTAATCATCCTCTCTGGCCAGGACACTTGTGACACGCCCTTATGTAAGGGCTGTAAACCCATTCTGTGCATTCAAGGACGTGCAGTGGCTCTGCTTTGATGGCTTTGGTGCCCACATGTAGAGGTAGGAAATGCTGGGAGAGCTCAGCTCAGCCCCAACACCAAAGACCACCCCCCTAACTACAACTCTAAGGCGGAGCACACATATTGTGTCCAACAGAGCACAGACGGCCAGAACTCCTCCTACGTCCCTGAACACCAGGTCCAGCTCAGCAGAAGGGTCAGACCACTTCCTTCCTGGGCTCAGCTGCAGTCCCTCACCCTGGTTTTCAGGGCTAACCCCCAGCAGGGGAGCAAGGGCATCCGAGATCTGCTTTGTCCCACATTTACCCTCCGCAGCGGTTTCCAGCACAAGGCCAAGGAACCCAAGATGGATTTTTTAAGAATGCATCATGTACACTTTGGCAAAACAGAGAATAGTCTCAAAAAGGCTTGAGAGAAGCATCAAGCTGCTGTTTCCTCATCTCCCGCGAAATCCCTGCCAAAAAGCCTATAGCATAATGCAACAAAACCAAATTACAATTGTAACATTTTTTTAAATTAAAATGAGTCCATATTTTTGAGCTTAGCATGGATTCCCTTTTTTGGCATTCACAATTTCAACAGTTATACACATGTTCCAGCTTAGTTACTCCCTAAACATTATCCAAATATTACTATTTCAGGACATGCTGTGGGGCAAATTAACCCTTCTGGACTGGGGGCTGGCTGCTTTGGGCCACGTGCTCCCTGTCAACCAGACATGATTTACTCGAGTCCCCCTCAAAGAGCTGAACAACACCCTCTATTTTCCCTCAGACACAAAGCCCACGGGGGTTTTGCTTTGCTTTCTCCCCCACGCTCTCTGGCAGGCCCAGTGCAGCTCTGCATGTATCTTTATCATTATTCAGTGCAATCAGAGGACAAGTGAAGCCACAGTCAGACACAGAACAGCCCCACCAGCCTGCCTGCAAAAGCAATGGAATGGCCAAGCAGCACCAAGCACAGCAGAGAGATTTTGGGCAGCCTCCCACGAGTTTTGGGCAGCTCAGGGGAGTCTGTCCTGCACAACTGCTCTGCCGAGAGCCAGGCGTGGCTGCTCTGCTTCCACCTCCTGCCCTCCCCGAGGACACCAACCAGCACCCCAGGAAAGCCTCCCTCTCTCCTAGCCCTGATTTATGGCTGCTTGCAATGTGTTCCTGCAGCATTTCCAGGGAACAAGACGCCTTGTTACTCTATGCCTGCTGAAGGTCAGTCCTCATTCCCACAGTAGTGGTGTTCAGGAAGGCTTGCAGCTTCTCTGTTTCATACCATTGTGCTGAAGCACTGCTGACAGCTCACACAGCTCGGTTTGCTTCTTGGTAGCTGCATTTCACTCAAATTCCTGTTACAGTTTCCAGCCAAGTCCTGAGGTAGCCAAGGACCTGCTCCCAGGGAAGTCACTTCCTGATGCCCCCTGTTTTGAAACTGATCTTCTGAACTACAAGGATGTATCTTCCCCCACATTGTTTATTTTCTTCAAAGCTCCAACCCACTTACTCCATTTGTTCCTAAGACAGCCCAGCTCTCATAAACTATCATTTGGTGGCAAGTTTTTGCAGTTAGCAAGCAATATAATTACCTTTGAGTCTCCTTCTATAGCAGCACGACTCCTGTGGCATGCCTTGTCCCAAACAATGGCATGCTGCTCGCCCCCAAGCTCTCATCAGCTTTCCTTCATTCACAACCAAAAAGGAAAGAGAACAGCATAAAGAACCGTCTATTTCTCAGAATGGTGCCTTATAAAAGAACTCTATCAAAAATACCATTCAGCAAACCTAAACAAAGAAAACCCACTCCTCCTCAGTTCCTCCCAAACACAGTCAGCCCAGTCAGGAACCATTCCATGCGTCCCTTCTTTCTCTGGCCTCCATGAAGCCAGTACCTTCAACAACAGAGCAGTTCCCAGCTTCTGTCAGTCCCCATGAGCCAGCAGAGAGAGGGGTTTCTGTTGTCTCTGTGCACTGGCCACAGAGCCTGGCAAGGAGCATGAGGCCTTGCAGGGAGAGGGATCACCCAGACACACAGGCAGAGGAAAGTCAATTTATTGCCCAGCTGTTCCCTCATGATTTAATTGTGCCATTTCTAACACTGGTAAAGTTCTTCTGGATCTCTGGCTATGCTATCCATACAGGCTTTTCACTGACTCCCACTTATTCTTCCTCTAAATATTCAGGCTGGTAAATAAATGTTTTGCCTTCCTGAGCTAATGCATAATGTATAAATCAGCCCCAAACACAAAGAAACCTAAAAACAGTTCTCATAAAAAAGATTGAGATTTTTTCCATAAACAACAGCTGGCAAAGTAGCTCACAAAAGGAAAAAAATAAAAAATCCCACTTTGCCAATATATTTAATTGCTTCAGAATTCAATGCTTCTCCAGACTTGTATCCTGCAGCCAATGTTAGAAACTAAGTGTTTCTATCCAAAAACTGCATCCAGACTGGGAAGAGGATGCATCACCTGTAGCACCACCACACACACCTTCACACTGGAACGTGAAGATGAGGGTCTCAAGCATTTTCACCCAAAAATTAAAAAGCAGGTGAAACTATTCTGTTTAAATTTTGAGTGAACAAACCAGTATTACACAGAAGGGCAATGAAATGTCATATTTAAAAAAAAAAGGAAAAAAAGAAAAAAAGAACAATAAGGGCAACAGAGGAAAGTATTTGTTCTGACTGTCCTGTAACTATTTTCACCTCCACAGAAACAGTGCACAGCCATGCCAGAGAGTGTGTTTGCCTGTGTCAGCACCCTGTGGGCTGTCCCACTGTGCCTGCTACTGAGCACGTCAAGAAAGAAAGACAGATTTGCCCTGACAGCCACACCTGAGGTGCCCTACAGAACCTCCCAGGTAATTTCTGTTTACCCCACATCTCAGGCGACCTCATTCTTACAGACCTGAGCTTGTCAGATGTACACCACCCCAAACCATTCCTGAGCCTCCCACAGCCTGTCCTACACAGGAGGGGAATCCATGGAGAACCTCCCTTCTCTGCAATTTCCAGCACCTCCAGGGCCATGGACACAGAGCACAAACCTGGCATGGCACAAGGCCTGTCACCTTCCCAGCACCAAGCACAAGCCTCCAGTTTGTGTCAGTTTTCCATACACTAATCACTCACAGCAACATCATTTGAACAGTTCACTCAGTTCTTGGAGTTCTACAGATAAACTGCAAAGTATGTGTTTCTTCTACTAGTTCTGTGGAAGTAGAAAAATAAGGCAGTAAATTAAGCCTGGTCTGCTTGCAGACCTCCCTCTGAGATTGGGCAACAGGCTCTGCTTTAACCCCAGCAGCCCTCTGAGTGCCTAAGCTCCATCAGGATTGGCAGCACCCCATTTGTGGGAGAAGGGGATAGTGCCAGCCCTGTCCCCCAGGGTGACACCCCAGCTTCAGCTGCAGGGCTCCCCCAGGAGCAGTGACACCGGGGGAGGCTCTGTGGGACCACCAGCACTGGGACTGGCAAAAGGAGTGAAAGCAACAGGACTTTTTCCAGTTCCACTGGCTGCAGGCAAGTCTGCACCTCGACTGGGAACATGTCAAGGATCTGCAAAACCAAAATAGCATGGGAAACTGACTGACAGCACACACCCTTAAAAGGCCATCCGGTCCTGATTTATAGGCTCGAAGCAGCAGGGAATTTCCTACATGGAAGAATTTGTCAGGGGAAACATCAATCCTGTCTTCAGCTCCACTGCCCCTGGCTGGGCAGAGCACTCCGTGTCCTCTGCAGAGGAAACAAGGCCCAGGCGCTCACACGTGTGCTGGAACACGGATGCACAGCACAGTAAGATCTCCTCCAGCAGCCACCAAACACCACCAAGAGCTTCAAGGAAACTTGGCCAAGCAGATTATGGGTACAATACATCACATATCTCTGCTGTGGGCTGCTGGGTCCTCTTGGCTTCCTGCATACTCACCTACTTACTAATTCAATACTGAAGGCAGGTTAAATACCCCTGTGAGTCTTTGCCAGGAGACAGCGATTCAATCCAGACCATTCAGCACAGATGCAGTGGAGGTAGGGCAGAAGATGTGCTGGCTTTCAACAAAAGCTTCACTTGGAATTTATGGGTTTTTTTAAGAAAAAGTGAGTTTGGAAAGACATGCCAAAAGGAGGAACCCAAGTGCAAGCAGAACATAGAATCAATTCAAGCACGGAGGCTGCACAAGCAGCTCGATTCCCCCACTCCGGGCTTCCCCCAAGCACACAAGCGGTGGTGGCTCAGTGGAACTTTCCATCTCCCAGTCCAAGTACTTGTCAGCTCCTGCATCCTGATTAAATCTGTAATCTTGGTAACTGGGGATGGGGGTGAGGCACTACCCACAGGAGCCTCGCACCAAGACACAGTTCATGGGACGGAATTCCTCTGCACTCCCCTGCCCACTGCTCTCTGAGCTGGCCTGACCGGCCCCCTGTCCACCCCTCAGCTTTGGGGGCTGCCAGGGGTGGAGGCAGGACGTGGTGACCAGAAAGGATCTGGCAGCATGGCTGGGCAGCCTCACCATGCCTGCCCTGTTCACCTGAGTGGCTGTGGGCCGCTCCACTGCCTGGCCTTGAAGCCACACCTCTCCCGTGGGCCCATCAGTGCAGGGATGCCAGCAGCCACCACCACATCCCCAGCGGTTGCTATGGCTACAGGAAAGCTGCTGCATCCCTGCCTCATTGGGTCCAACAGCAATCAGCTGCCCTGGAGGGACATCCTTGAGATCCTGCTTACTTCCAGAGTGGCTCTGACACCCCCTCACAACAAACCCATGTCCCCTCCTTCCCTCTTCCCAGGCACACTGGTGTCCTCTCAAGAGGCTGGGCTCAGCAGCTCTTACTGTGGAGCACAAAGGCTCACACAAGGCACAGGAAACACTCCAATTCCCAGGGAAAATGAAACACAAGGAGCTGTTTCATACAGAGACACCGGTTACTGCCTTGTCAACCGGGAGATGCGAGAGTGCACCGGGGCAGCGTCATTCAGTGCACTGGCCCAGTGGCAAACACACCTCACACTTTGCTTGTCCTTTCCCCAGTGAACGTGGCAGACAGAGCCAGAAGGCAGTGCCACACACCTCCAGCTTCTCCCACTTGTCAGGGCCCTTCTCCAGGCATGCTGACCTGCCTGTGGCACAGTGACAAGGCCACGTCTACCACGAGCACAAGCCCCCATCCGGCAGTCAGCCTGCAGCCAGGTTTTATGGAGCAACAGGTTGACTTCTGTGAGCAGCAGCCCCAAGAGACCTCCAAGCAGCCTCCTCCCGAGGAGCTATCCATGCAGGGTGACAAGGCACAGGGCTCCCCGTGCCCCAGCCCACAGGACACATGAGCCCCGACTCTGCCTAGCTGGGCTGGAGTTGTGATAATTAATAATTAATTGCCGTTTTGTTTTCTGGTGAAATTCTATAGCAGTAATTATCTTTGTTTTAACACAATCTGATTATCACTTTCGCCTTTTCTCATCTTATCCTGCCAGTTTAGAGACAGGAATCCGGCTTATGATTCCTCAGAGCCCTTGGGGGCTGGAGCTGCAGTGCTGGGGAATCACCAAGATGCTCCCTATACAGCATACACATATAAACCCATGTCTTGTATGTATATAAAGCATATATACGTGTAAAACCAAGAAAAGGAGTTATTCCAAAGTATTTCCCCCTCCAGCAGAGGCAAACCACGACTGTGCAAACAACCTCAAGAGCCCCTGGCAGATCCTCATCTAAGCTCGTGCCTACAGGGAATGCTGCCAAGGCCACCAGTGAGGACAGAAAGCTGTGGCACTGCCTCGACACTGCTTTTCACCTTCCACCTCACCCACCCTGCCTGCAGGAGCACGTGGAGGGGAGATCCCTCCTTCTGTGTGGTTTCATCACACCCAGCACAGAAGACTTTGATCCCAACAGGAGAGCCCTGGAGAGCCTGGGCTGAAGTGGGAGCCCTCCATCACAGTGCCAGCACCAGGCACCTTGGGATCTTTGGGAAGGAAAAATCCCTCACCTCTCCATTTCCTAATAGGAACAGCAGGGAAATGACAAAGAACCTTTGCATATGGGCAGCCAATATCTAATCTGGGAACTTTTTTAATGCAGTCCATGACAAAAGGACATTTTAGCTAAATATTTCTGTTTTACCCTCTGCTGCACACTAAATCAAACTGCTTCAGCATTAATATATAAAACCATTGTTCTGTGCATGCATAAGTGAATTTACGCATGTGTCTGTATATAAAAACTATAAAATTAAGCACTCCTTGAAATGCAGATGGTAGATAATAAAAACTCCATCCTGGCTGTATTAAATCCTGACTTGGGATGTTGTATTTGATTCTTGGTCATTTAAATCTAGTGTAAATGCAATGAAGTCAATGAAGCCAGTAATAATCTACACTCGTGGAAAATCTGAACCTTAAGATTTTTAACTACTAACTACTGGCAAGAACTGAAAAACAAGCAACAAAAGTCCAAGCAACATGGGGCCGGATATTATCTTTCTTCTTTTGCAGTAATAGCTCAAAAATACAAAATTTAAAACAGAACTCTAAGAAAGGCTTGTCCTGGATCTTGGAGTGACATCAGCTTTCAGCCCTGAAACTTAAATTAATGCTTGAGGCCCCTGTTTACAGGTTCATGTTCAATCTGTAAAATACATACAGACAAACCAAAATTTAAAGCACGTGGTGCTGATAACCATTTGCTCTGATTTCCTTCTTTATCAAGCTTACTCCCTCTACCCTTCTGGCATCACAGAGAAACTTTAAAATAGCTTAGGAAAGATACTGTCATTCTCATGATCTGATCAGGAACCTCATATTCTGTCCCAACGAAAACAAGTCACACATTTTACATGGCCTGGGGTCAACAGGCACCGAGGCAAATCACTTCATTCCCAACCTTCTTGGTACTGCAAGTCTAAAATTTTTAACAACCAAAAAATTTACAGCAGCACAGATTTTCCTGGGGGAAATTAGGACATTTTACAAAAATGCAACAATGTATTTTTAAATGCTAAGTGGACAATTTACATTTACCACAGCAGGCAAGGAATTCAGGTGTGCAAAAAAAATGAACTATTCTGGTATCTGGCCAGTCTAGAACATCTCCATCTGGTGCACACTGCAATGTTATTGCAGCTGTGAGCAGCCATCTGCACCGCAGCAATGTCCCGAGGCAGCCAGAGCCACCAAACAGGGGGACCACATTGACTCTGCCCAGCAGCCAGCCCCAAACTCTCCCCGGCGCTGCTCTCCATGCTCAGCATGTGAAAATCCAAGTGCATTTTCTTCCCAAAGAATGGAGCAAGTCTGACTTGACAATTTTTTTTCACTGCCTCCTCAGAAATTCAGGTCACAGTCTCCATGGAAGACTTCTCAGATTACCAGAATGATGCGCAGCAGCAGCAGCAGCCTGGCATCCTCAAGTGTCAGAGCAGTAAAACCCAGTCCAGAGAGGTACAACGTGATAGTTATTCATGTCTGAAGTCATGCTTTGTTTCTCAACACCTTTTAAATGCAAAGGCATTTAAAGATTTTGAAGCAAGGGCTCCTTTTCAGTATTTTAAACCCTCTGCTGCCTTTTCCATAACCCACAATAACCAAAGGAGTAACTCAAGCTCCCTAAAAGATCAAGGAAGCAAGTCTCATTTCTCTATATGCAAAGAACAAACAGGAAAGTAACAGAGTAAGAAAGCCAAAATAAATCCCAAACCTGAGAGAGTTTTCCAGAGGAGAAAAAAGAATCATAAAAAAAGACACAGGGTTTCCCCACTTCACCACTGGAGAGCAACCATGCAGGTGGGGCTGCACTTCTGACAGACTCTCAAACATCCTCCTCCTGTGCCTTTGGCAGCAGCAGGTGGACAGGTTCTGTTTCTTGTTCCCTACAAGGATTATTCCCTTCTTCCTCCCCCCTTGCCATCATTTCTCAAGACTATTAACAAGATTCTTGGGCAGCAACAGCCAATTAACCTCTGGTGTTCCTCACTCCCCGTGCAGTGTGACACAGGAATCTTCCCCGAGCTCTCACTGCACCGTCAGGCTGTAGCAACACAGCATCTCCCACCAGAAACAACAATTAAAAGATGGACAGGCTCATCACCAGCATCAAACGAGTCCCAGTTTGAGAGATCTCCCCACACCACAGGTGCACATCCCGGCTGTGCTGAGGGCTGAGCCAAGGTTCTTTTCCATCAGAACCAGAGGCAGTTTAATCACAGCTGTTTGATATGTGTGCAACTGAGTGTTCTGCAAAAACCAGCAGCAGCTTTCCGAGGAGGACAGCACCTCTCCTCTGCCTGCACACTGCAGGGACAACGCTTTGGAAACTGGGGTTTGCTTTCTCCTTCTTTTGTTTCATCCATGCAGCAGAACACACCGAGGATGAACTGGGTAATAGCACTGCCACCTCTTGATTTTAATCACACAAGTGTGTGTTATTTTTCTCCCTGAAGCTCTGGCTCTTGGAGTTGCACACATAATCACAGGGGAACACTGGCAAAACTTCAGCAAAAAGAATGCCACTGGCTTCCTGTGTGTGCCCAGAGCGCCCTGTCTCACAGGGAACTGCATGGTTCTGGTGATCAGTTCAGAGTTTGCCAGTGCCCAGCCAAAAGCAGCTGTTCTGAGCTTCCCCTTTGGCACATTGTCCAGACACAGCCCTGCTGTAAAACACAGCAGGTCCTGCTTCAGAGCGAGGGTGCTCAGCTACCTGCTCCCCTGTACAGGAACCCAGCCACACTTGGCCTGTGGCCCCCTTAGATGGCTAAAAACTCCTAAAGAAAATAATTGTGACCACCTCTTACAGGTAAGAGATCCTACAATCCAGCAGTGCCACAAAAAAGCCCAGCCCAGAAGCAAACCCCAAGCCCTGAGTGCAGCACAGGAAAGGAAAATATGCATAGTTGTTTCGACAAAGGAAGGCTCTGCAAGGAGAGCTCCAAGTCCCTCGGCTGCCCTGCAAATTCCCCTCAGCCAGAGTTGCAGTTCTTGGGACCTGGCCCAGCCAAATCCAGTGCCTGGACACAACCCGGGCACCAGCCCTGGGCTCCCCGAGCCCCAGCTCCTAGGGCCACGTTCAGCCCCAAACCTCCCCACCAGGAGAACATCCCTCCTTCCTGGCTGCAGCAAGAGAGAACCCAGCTCCCCGCAAGCACAAGAACTCAGAAGAAATAAGCGTGATTTTGTTTTTATTTCTGAGGTTTTAACCCCAACACCATGGTTTTCTGATGCTTCAGGTCTGAAGTTGACAAAGAGAAGCAGAGTGTGGGAGCAGAAGTTCAAGCAAATTTCTGTCAAATTCACCAAACTTACAGTTCAGTGAGAGAAGACCTTCTTTTTTGCTATTCCTCGAGGACATTTTGTAACTAAATTTACAGCAATTTATTTTTCTAACATTCCCCCAAGTGAAAGCAAGGTTTGGTAACTTGCAAGGCAGAAAAAAGTTTTTAGTTTTCATTTTGCTAGGATAAAATTAATTTTGCTTGAGGGAAGGCGACTTTGCTTTTTAATTGCATTGCAGTTCAAAGAGGAAATGGAAAAAAAGGAAGAAAGGGAAAACAAAACACAAAATCACTCTTCAAATAGCACGCTGTGCCTGCTTGGAAAGAAGGCCTTCCTAAACTCTTAATTTCTGGGCCTGACAACCCAGCAGAACTCAGACCACCTAAAGCCCAGCACGTGCATCAAGGAAAGACAGGAAGGAGACCAGAAAGTTCAGCTCCATCTGAGGGGCTCTGGGTTTGTGGGCTCAGGTCTGTGGCTCAGAGCAGCCTGGACGGGTTACCTGCCTCACAGCCAAGCACTACCAATTACATTACCATGAGCTCTGACTCACTGGAGAAATACTGATAAAGGAGAAAGTTGCTTTTGAAATAAGATGAGGAAGTGTAAAAAATAACGGCACAAAAATTTCTTTGGCTGTTTAATTTAAGCACTTTTATGCCTGAGGGTCTAAATGAACACACGGAGATCTTTTTGTTCCTGCAGCAATCAAGTATTTCCTGCTATTACTGATAATGACTTTAAAACAGCACACTTAAGCAGGGCTGTTACTTTATTTTCAGCCTTTCTGAGGCGGGAGGGAGCGATAAGGCGGGGGAGGAAGGTGATGACAGCTTGTCAGAGGAAGCATATGTCAGTCTGGTGAGGAGCTGATGAGGGCTGACACCGAGACCTCGGCCTCCAGCCTGAACTTCCAGACCCACAAAGTCCCATCCTGACACAGCCACAGAGCCTGGCACCTTCTGGCAGCCAATAAACCCCATCTGAAATAAGGACGAGCTGCAGAGCACTTCCAGTGCAATCTTAGTTCCGAGCCTGGTAGCACAGGGACCCAACCCAAAGCTCAACACTAGATCAGCCTTAATCCTTTTCCTTGGCCTCCAGTGGGTGAATCACATTTCTGAACAGGACTGGGTGAGTAAATGATACTTTGCCTGAATTGACACAAGTCATTTTCACTCTTTCCCTGTCATCTTTTGCATGAGCTAAAATTGTCAAACATGGCCCAGAATCACAAGTGTTTCATTTAAACAATATCACTGCTTCTGTGAATATACTCTGTTCAATTTTTTTTGTCCATCTCTAGTCCCACACACCTTCATGTGGATACAAGGATAAGGGGATGGTAGGAGAGGCCAGAAGAGCATCTGCTGTCTGACAGCAGACACTGTCAGGAGGTGCCACCAGGACCCAAAAGTGAGGGGACAAGCAGCTTTGACTGCAGGGCTGGACACTCAGGGAACAGCCACCAAGGGACAAGAGGCTTCTTAGGAAAGACAGCAGGCTGCTCTGTGGTTCAGCTTCCACAGGCACTCTGCACAACCACAACCATTCACAGGACCAGGCCAGAGCATTTCTCAGCAATAGGACAAAAAAAACAACAAAAAATCCTAAAAATGGTCTTTAGGCTGGATTCAGTCCACTGTCACCCCTTTAATATTTCTACAGTTTTTGTTGCAAATGCAAAGTGAGCAAACCCCCACTATCTGGAGCAGTTCTGCTGATGAAATGATACTATATAGGCCACTGGATAAACCATTGTGAAATGAAAGTAGCAGTTGGCAAATGCCATGCCAGGCATTCAAACGAGCCTGCAATCACCCGAGCAGTTAAAGAACAGAGATCTTCCCTTTAGAACCTAAAGGTGTGTTCATTGCCAGCACAGAAGCCAAGCACTGCAAAAAACCACAACACATTCCAATAGGAGGCATTCCACTTCCCTCCCGCAGCAGGTGAGGAAAAACTGCTTTCTTAAACAACCCACTTCTGCCTAGCTGCAAGGTGTTTATACAGGTTCACTTGGGAAGCGAGCAGGAAGAAATCCGTTTTCAGGCAGCACTTCCCTCCCAACACCTGCCCGAGGGCAGGAGGAGCACCTGAAGGGCAGCCCACGTGGTGCTGTGGAGATGGTGGGGAGCTCTGAGCTCTGCTGATTCCCAGGTCACAGCAGGCCCCCAGGGTCTGGTTATGCAGCACTCGTGCATTACTTTCGTGCAGCATAACAAACTGCCCCAGTTTCCTTGAGCAGCCCTCAGAGAAGGCAGAGGCAGATGTGCTGGGTGAAATCCCGTGCTCCCTGACTGCTGTGGCACCATTTGGGGCCTGAGCCAGCACCAGCCCAGCCGAAGGAAGGACTGTGATGCCCTGGAGGCATCCTTCCATCAACTCTGCTTGATAACCACAGCTGCTGCTGTCAGGGCTGTACCAAGGTTTGAGCCACCCTCCTCCCAGCCACACTTTAAAACACGAAAGCACAGCTAACACCACTCTGCTCTCTCGTGCTGTGGGATCACAGGTGGCACCACTGCCATTCTCAACGAGCTGCTGTGCCCTGCCCCTTCTGTCAGCTCCTTCACTTGTCTGCCAAACAGCAGTGCTGATGCATCCTGCAGGTCATCTACAGCCCACTGAGCCCAAAGGGTAACCTTCACACACACTGCAATCGTGTCCCACTCCCAAAGGCTCCTGACTGCCACCCTGCCTAACACAATATCCTTAACACTGCTTAATGTTTTTTTACATTTACACTATGATAAACTCAAACAAAATTGACAAAACCAAAGGCAGGACCTTAACTCTGCAACTTTCACTTCCTTTCTGCAGTACCTTACACCAGTTTCTACTACAGAATGTCACATCATGACAATTCCAAGAAGAAACAGTAATTTCATTTATGTAGGTATTTCTGCTTTCTCTTTCCTGAGAAAATGCAATGTACTCAGTAGTTATTGTTTTATTTTCTGAAGAAAGGGGGAGGGGAACCCACACACCACAAATAAAATCCCCCCATGCCTCCTACAGACCACTCAGTTTGGTGAGGGCAGCAGGAACAGCTACAACCATGAGACAGCAAGTGCTGAGGTACCAAGCACAGTGGGGAAAAATATTATTGCCAGTGCTGATGTGAGGCTGCAAGACTGGGTCTGCAGTGTTCCAGAGTTATGCAAACAAGTGAAAATTGTGTATGAGGAATTTTTGTACCAGTTTTTGCTGTCTAAAAAAGACCATAATCATCCATCTGTCCAGAAATGTTATTAAGGATTACGGCACAGGAAAAATTAAAGGCAGAGGAGCGCAGCAAGAACTATATTTGTTAGAATTTCTTCTGGAGCATGTAACCTACATTAATCCTGAAGAACAGAGAAAAACCCTCTCCAGAATTTGAGGTAATTATATCCAAGCTCTGCTGTGAAAAGCAGCATTTACGGACTTATAAATATATCCATCTTGGCAATACAGATGGTGAGGAAGCCAATGGCAGGACCGAGGAGCTGAAGGCAACTTTCACTCCTACCTGGTTCAGTGCAGTTTCTGACGTAGAGCTGCCCCCCATCTGCTGGGACGTTGGTCACATTCTGCTCTCGGGCTTGCAGGAGCTGTCGCCCACTCCACTTGTCACTACTTTCCACAGGATAGCCCAGGGCATCGTAACCTGAGGGAAAAGAGCAATAGATACATGAGGAAAGGCAACTCCTGATTCTGCTCAACACCTGAAGCAGCCAAAACGTTTGCATTTCAGAAATCCAATGGCCCCTTGGGTTTAGAAGAGCAGTGTTTCTAAGCCTACTGGAATGGGACACTGCCAGCAGCTCCCCATCCCACAGGAGCCAGGTGCACTCCCTCCACAGCTTCCAAAGCTCATCCTAGAAGAGCATCTCTGTTTTCCCCCCCAGCACCATCTGACTGAAGCCAGAGCACACCTCCGACTCATTTCCACACCTCCATGCATCCAGTAACAGGAAATATCCACGAACATGAGGGGCATTACTTTGTCTCACTACCTTTGGCTCATCCCTTGCTCTGCTCTCCCCTCCAGCTCTGCCTTGGTGCTGCCAAGTGAAGCTCTATTTTAGCAACATCAACAAAGACAGCTGGCTGATTTCCACAATATTGCTGGCACAGGCCTGGTCAGCCCTGGACATGCCAGGTCTGCCTAATCAGCTGGACACACATGCTCATGTGTCAGCTCCGTGCCTCCTATGCTGCTTCAGATTCAAAGGAAGAAGAAAAAACTGCTTCTACTTTTGTTTTTGGAAGCCAGAAGGTATCCAGACACCAAATCAGTTCTCTTGCAATGGAGACCTTGCACCCCTCCAGTAACAAACAGCATTTCAGAGGGATTTCTGCCCCCCCATCCATCTCCTTCTCTCCAAGCAGAACATAGGCTCTCTCACAAGGACCTCTTACTTATTCCCAGTTTTCTCCACTACTTTGGAAACAGATCACAAGCAAAAAAAGCAGTGGGGCCAAGATTCAAATCTTGGGCCAATGTCTCAGAAGGCAATTAAGGACAAAGGAGAAGGTTCTCTGCAGGTCCCAACCCTTCTGTTGGGTTCCCTTGCACATTCAGTTGAGAGAGCTGCCCAACCCGAGCCTTGTCTGCCTTGCCCAGACCATGCTCTGCTCAGGCTGCTCCATGTCACACTAGCAGCAAGGAGGGAATGTTTGGGAAAGGGCTGCCTGGGAATCTGCATCCCAGGCCACCAGCGGTAACTGGGACCAACACTCCCAGGATACACAGGACTTGTCTGGGTGCGTGTTTAGGGGAAGAGCCACAGCGGCACGGGCAGCCTGAAGTACCCCTGTTTTCCAAGCAAAAAACCCATTTACCTTGGTAAACCAAATGCCAACACTTGAAGCTTCAAGCTCTTTGTCCTTTCAATGTTTTATGAGTATTAGAGAATGGAACTTGCTGTCAGTTTAGTCCGTGAGCACCAGTAAGATTAAGCTGATGGAAGCGGACTGCATTTCCGAGAAGGCGCACAAGCTGTAATGCAGCATCAGGCATCTCCCACAACAACAAACACCCCAGCAGCCTGAGCAAAGCAGTTTCAGTTCCACATACAAGCTGCTTTCAAAGCAGAGGAACTCTTCCCCAAGCATGCAAGGCTTCTCTGTGTCACTGCACGGAGCAATGGCACAAGGGAGGACACAGGGACTGCCACAGCCCCTGAGCTCCTGCAGAACCTCTCCTGCTCCCTCCACTCTCCCTGTCCTGAATGGCAAATTCTTCCAAGTGAGGGGTAAAGAAGAAGAAAGTCATCCAGGGTGACTTCGGAAGGGGAAAAGCTTAATTTGGCAATAGAAGTGTTTATAAAGGCTACATCCAGCATTGACAAAAATCAGTGTAAAGAGCAGCGGACCTGGTCCACAGCCGAGCTTGATGGGGTGACTGACACCAGGAAAAGCTCTTCCCTGGCACCTCCAGGTTTGAGCAGGGCCAGCTGGCCCAAGGCAGAACTTGCAGTCCACCGTCCCCAAAATCCTGCCTAGGGCATCTCCATTCTAAAACACCTTTCATTCAACAGAGCAATAGAAAAGAGAAGTTAGAAATTAACCTTTTACAAAGCTTTGGCCTTCCAAGGATTTCCTGTGAAAACAAGGGACCCATCATGATTTTAACCTTGCTAACAAGGACACTTGGTGACACACAACAGGATCCCTGTTTCCCCATGTGCTGGCATCAGTCTCCTTGCGGTGTGGTAGAGGCTGCCCAAGGCCTGCCCTGCTTTAGGTGCTGGCACAAGGCACAAGCACCAGGGACATCACTTTATCCACAGCATCCCACAGTAGGGCTGCCAAGCCACCACCACCATGACCAAACTCTTCTTCCTAAGGAAAAGCAGGAAAACTCACAAAAAACAAAGCTAGCAGTTTTCTTTCTCAAACGTGGTTATTCAGGATTGGATGATTTTTAATGGGGACCACGACAAAGAGGTTTTTTTCATTTTCTCAGCAGAGAGAGGTAAAGACTGCTAAACATCCCGCTTTAGCTACAGTGCCACTTTGGGCAAGCCAAATGGAACACTTTTCTTATTAATGTTCTAGCTGCTGGCTTTATACTAAAATAATACTGTGACATCCTCTAAAGTTTTGGTACAATGAAGAATTTTTCCAAAGTTCTGTACCATAGCATGTTTCAAAGTGAGCGAATTCTTTTTTCAAGTGCTGAACGTCGCCACAAGGTATTTTCCACAATCCCAATTATCCAGCACCAGTTTTACATTACACACTCGGAACCCAGGTTCTGGAGAGCTTCACTTGCGCTTCCTCCCGGAGATATTCCCATGGACAATGAGCACATGAGTCATTTTTCCCTGTCTTGGTGCCTGCTCTGCATTTCATAACAGAACAAAGACAATGCAGACGGTGCATTTCCAGTGGCCTTTCTTTACATAAGGCACGGAGCACACGAGTGTATGCTGGCTGGGAGCTCCTGTCCCTGCCAGGCTGGGCTGGCAGCCTGCTGGGCACAGCCTCTCCAGCAACACTGCTCACACCTCTTCCACTTACCAGCATGAAAATGAAGCAGAGTGGAAAGAAGACCTGATGGGACTGCTCAGAACTGCTGGAAAGGCTCTGTGTGTGACCCAGATCTCCACGTGGGAACTCAGGAGCTGCTTACGCTGTTCCAGATGGCTCTGGCTGGAGTTTACAACTTCCAGTGCTGCAGAAACACAGCCAAACACATCCTGGCTGCACTTCCCAGCACGAAGAACACCACTTTACACTGCTGAACAACATCCCCACATTCCCCAATTGCACTCTGATCTCACAAATTCATTTATTTTCGGCATCGAGGTACAGGAACCCCAATGAGATGGAAAAGCAACATAGCCTGGGAGGAGACACCCAGCTCCTACAGGGGACAAGGCAGGCTGGTGTGGAGATGGGGGTCCCACAGGACAGGGAGGCCTTTGCACAGCTGGCCAAGCAGCCACATGAAACAAGAGTACCCAAACCCAGCACTGGAAGAGGAGAAACTCATCCTCTGCAGTGGAGGGTTCTGCCTGACAATGCTGAGGGGAAGAAAGGCAATGAAGATGGAAGGTGCTCGTGAGCAGGGAAGAGCTGATGGGCCAGGGACTGGAGCAGGGAAGAGCTGACAGGCCAGGGACTGGCCCAGCCAAAAGGACAGCTCAGTCCCCACTGCGTCTCCCTGGCACAAAGCACTGCTGCGCTCCCAGGCAGGGCTCTGAGAGCTGGCAGGTACTCACAGCTCTCCCTGACAATAAACTACTTTCTATGCAAACTGCTGGCCGGAGCCAAAAACAGCACAGCTTTTCCGAAATATGCTTGCCCTTCCTCCTCTCTTGTCTGTTCTTTTTATCTGTTGTTTTCACGGTGGTAGCTTTGGGTTTTGGAGGGTTGGTTTCACAACCAGCTGAATTATCTCCGTCTCCCTGAAACTTTCCTGCAGTTAGAACAACAGGAAAATATTTCAGAGGAAGAGAAATGCTGGAACAGGCACGAGCTTCCACATGAGCCAGTGCAGAGGTGGAGAGCAGTGGTGTGGTGACCTCGAGACAGAGCAGGTGAATCCTGATGGCAGAGCAGCACCCCACAGCTGTGTCCCTGTGGCTGCTGGCCCCAGAGCCATGGGACATGTTCAGCCAGCCCCTGCACATGGGTTTATCCTACTACCACCAGACCTGTTACAGACAGCCACCACATAATCTGGGCTCGGGATTGCATAAGCACGTCATGAATGGATTAGCTCTTTGCCTAGGCTGATTTGGGAGATGCTTTTCTTCCAAAATCATCAGCAGCAAGGACCACAAATAGAGCATCCTCAGGGGGAAAAAAAACCCAAGCTGTGCAGCAACTTATGCTTTCTTTAGTATTCATATCAGCTTGACCATTAAATTGAGCATTCCCTTCTTCCTGACCTACACCTAAGTGCACCTGGTGAAAAATACCACTTTTTACTTCTCCCTATCACAGCCTCCTGTGACCTGGCTCCTCTCTAAAATGAACAGGGTTTTTCTTCTCCTGACAATCTTTTCATGCCTCTATAAATTCCCCAGTTTTACCATGGACCCTGCCCAAATTCAGGTAATTCTCCAGGCAGCAGCTTCCCACTGGACTGTAGGACAGCACTGGGGACTGTGAGCCCAATTCCCTGCCCAGTTTCTCAGGGATGTCTCACTCCCTGCTGGCACTCTCACCTCATTAACATTTCACCTGGCACGAGTGGAAAGCCTAGGCACAGCTGACAAATCTCTGTGATTGGTGCAGCTGTTCATTGATTCCCACAGCTTGCTGCCACAGCACATCTCCCCTGACAGAGCTGCTACCCAGCCCATCTGCCTTCTGTCCCAAGCACGGGGCAGAAAACTCTGCCTTTGCCTCCTCCTGCTCTTGTAGCTGTCATAGAGGAAAATTTCAGGAGGTGGTAAAGCAGCATCCTTCACACTACCCTGCTGCAGGCACCAGCACTTTCCCCCCAGGCCCAAATAAACAGACAGGAAAATTTCAGAGGCAGAAAATGAAGATGGAGAGC
Organism: Drymodes brunneopygia; assembly: GCA_013400955.1. Classification (NCBI taxonomy): domain Eukaryota; kingdom Metazoa; phylum Chordata; class Aves; order Passeriformes; family Petroicidae; genus Drymodes; species Drymodes brunneopygia. The sequence continues at coordinate 35,844 of VZTZ01043138.1, forward strand.
AAATTCCCCTCCCCAACATATCCTTGGGGCAGCTTCTCTCCCTGACCAAGCTCCTTCCCACACACCTCCCCCCTCATCCCTGCTCCCTGTGAGGGATGCCAGGGAATCCTAAAACACATCCAGACCCCCTGCTCTCTCCCATCCCCACATTTCACCAGCAAACCCTGCTCACAGAAGGGGGGAATACAGCAGTGAGGGTGTGCCACAGGTGGCTGCACATCTGGGTCATCCCTATCAAAACCATCAGTCACGAATTTCCTTCCTTGTGGGAGACAGAGAGGAAAAAAAGAGCAGCAGGGAATTAACCTCCAACCGACTTTCCATCGATAACGGCGCTACTTTTTATACACTTCCAAGATGCTGTGGCTGCTTGAACCTGGAAATCATGACCTTACAAGGCTGGAAAAGCAGCACTTGAGAGCCTGGCTGTTACCAGACAGACCCTTGTTTCTGGGAAGGATTGGGAAACGAGTTACAGAAAGAGCTCCAGAGAAATTCTCTGGAGAAGGCATTTATCTTTTAAAAAGCAGTGAAAAAAAACCGGTTTTATTTCAAACCCCTGTGACAAGGCAAACACCTGGGGTTTGATTGGGGGGTTTGTGCTTAGGAGCTGAACAGTCACTGCTGCTTCCCCCACATTTATGTATTTCTCTCCCAATCTCGAGCTGACACAGTGGGAGGAAAGACGGTTTTGGGTCAGATGAAATGTTTTAGTGGAAGAAAGTATTTTATTTTGGCTTGCTCTCTTTTACACTTCTAGCTAAATATAATTCCGCAGAATTAAATTTAGTCTGAAAGTACCATAAAAATGTGCTGGGAAAAGAAACACAGCAGCTCTTCCACAAAAAAACCAAAAAGACCCCAAACAAACAAAGAAAACCAAACCCAACAAAAGGGAAGGGAAATCATGACTTTATCCCATTTAAAATCTAAAATATATGAAAAGTGACACCCTCACAGCTTTACCTGAACAATTTCTGTCAGTGTCCAAGGCCAGGCTGGACAGGGCTTGGAACAATATGGTCTAGTGGAAGGAGCACGAAAAACAAGCCACCCCCTCCCAGGAAAGAAAGGAAAGGAGTAAAAGACTGTTATAAGCCCTGGCTCCCACTCTGGTATCTCTGATGATAGGGGAAACATCACAAATGAGAGATTTTTTTCATGCTTTTCTCCACAAAAGATGAAGAAAAAACTGGATCTTGCAAAAAAGTTAACAAACACAAGCAAAAAGGGAGCTTTTGTGTCCAATTTCAATACAAACATGTATTGAAAACAAACATTGTAAAGAAACATGTTAAAGAGACTATTTCTCCTGTCCCTTTGCCTTACATCTCCCTTCCTCTTGTATTTCCCTGCAGCACCACCGCATGAATCTGTAAGTGGTGTTTGTTTAATTGCTGTTATTTACTGCTCCCACAGTGCTGGAAAGGCACCTGGAGAACAGAGATGAGTCTCAGCCCCAGACAAGACATTGGCTCTGAGATGCAACTCCACTGTTCACCATCACGTCTGGATTTGCTCCCTAAAACCACTCCTAATGTGAGGTGGCACTCAGGAAAAACCACTGGCAGCCAGCCCTGACCAGGCAGTGCAGAACAGCAGTGTAGAGAGTGAAAGGACAGGAGTAGAACACAGTGGGACAGGAGTCTGGAGGAGCTGGAAGCTGTGAAAGGAGCAGAACAGCAGTGGAGAGAGTGAAAGGACAGGGGTAGAACACAGTGGGACAGGAGTCTGGGGGAGCTGGGAGCTGTGAAAGGAGCAGCTGAGGACAGAGGTGTGACTCCAGGCCTGGCACACAGAGCAGTGGTAATTCCCCTTTTCCTGCACCCGCTCAGAAAACTCCTGGGAGGATTTTTGTCAGTGCTGAGAATATGCTGAAGGGCAGCTGTTGGCCTGCAGCTGATGCTGTGCCTTCCTCCCCAGGAAACCAAGCTCCTGACACCAATGGATCTCCCTGGTTCCCAGCCCTGTAGCTGGAATTAACACAGAGAGCAGGATGCTGCAGAGGTTGCAGGCTGCCTGTGGTCCTGTTCTGGCCACTGGCCAGCAAGTGCATCTGGTGTGGAGCTGCCACAAGGCAGCCACAGCCAAAGGCGCTCCGAGAGCAGAAGGGAGCACCCACCAAGGGTTCTCATGGAAAGCCTGGTCCCACACACTCTGTCACCACAAACAGGGCCCACCCCCTGCTGCACAGAGGCTCCTGCCCTCCCTCACACTGATCCAAGCTGAAAATCACCTTGATGACAGAGCGTGTTTTCCCTACGGTACCCACTTAATTAAATATTGAAAGAGCTATTACCTTTCAGGGATGCCAGTGCACTGGCCGTGTCCATTATTTATAACATAATGTATTCATTATGCATTTTATCCCATGCTCCTATCTGCTGATCTCATAACAGGCCCTTAAACACAATTTTAAGCAATTAATCCTACCTTAATTACAGACAAATATATATAGAAGCCTCAGGACATCTCTTTCTTATATTTATTAGAAGTAGGCAAACATATCTAGAAATAAATCTGGTAGTCAGGGAAGAGAGGGACATGGCCAAGCAGCCTGGGAATCACAGAACTGGAGCCAGGCACATTTCACTTAAAACTGCCAGCTTGGGCTGTCTGGAAAAAGTAAGTCTCATCCTGCCACAGATCCCCTTCCACACTGATGATCCAAACCCAAACACCCCCAAGCATCTGGGGCTGTCCAGCCCGCCAGGGCCCTCGAGGCTCAGCAGGCCCCTCTCTCCTTTGTGCCTCAAGGTCCCTTTTCCCAGTTCCACAGGAAGGAATCAGCCCTGGGATCCCTGCAGCAAGAGGCAGCTGCTCAGCCTTGTGCCCCTTTGCTGCAGACCCTGAATTCTAACTCCTGTTCTCTCTTCCATACCCAAACCAACACAACAGTGACTGAAAAAAA
>VZTZ01043138.1:47861-60964 GCA_013400955.1 Drymodes brunneopygia
GAGCAGCGGGGGCGGCGGGGCTCAGCCCCTCAGCCGGCGCACGGAGCGAGCACGGCCCCGGCGCGCTGCGCCCTGCCCGCCGGTTCCTGGGCGGGGAGGGGGCTGGCTGGGCATCGCCTTCGCCGGGTATCGCTCCATCGCACCCATCGCACTTCCCGCCACCGCAGGGGCGTTCGGGACCTCTCGGCATCATCGCCTGGGTTACGGCCTGTGCCGCCCGTGCAGTGTTGGGCAACAGGAAAGCCCCAGTGCTCCCGGTGACAGCAGGAGGCAGCCCTCGCTGCCACCGCAGTGCCTTTCAGACACACGGAAGGTTTCCCACTGGGGGTGGTGGGGGATTTCTTCCCCCCTTTCTCACACTCTGCCCTGAATTTATGCTGTGTGAGCAGCCGCCTGCCCCACCTGCCCTTCAGCCCGGTCCTCTGCAAGCCTTCTTGCTTCCCACCACTCTCCTGGGCTGACACCCCGGCTGACACACCTCTGGGTAGTTGTGTCACCTGCTCTGGCACAGGGCAGCCCACACACAGCCACTCCAGCCCATCCCTGCTGGGGCTGCCAGGCTTGAGAACCAGGGCCGGCCAGAACCTTTCTTAACGCCTTCCATATAATGTCATAACTGCTACTGGAACATTGACACAAATACCTATGGACTGTGCTGAACCTGGAGCGTTATGCGCACACAAGGGAACAGCTGCCTCTGCGGACAGATCATTATCCAGGAAGAGCTCTGGAGTTTCATGACAGGTCTACCTTTTTGGCTGGAGAGCCTCCTTCAGCTGAGAGGAACAGGAAAACAGAAGGAATACCTCTGTTCCTAAGGTCTGACTGTTCCCCAAGAGCTGCCATGGCTCGCTGGACACAGACTGAAATGAAAGTAAACATAATTGTCAGTATTTTTGGTTAGTTACCAATACTTTCTCAATAAAGACAGCCTCATTCTGGGGGCAGCAATGAATTATGTGCACCTACCCTCTCCTGGAAGGGGTCTGCCAGTTCTGAACTTGACCAGGATGTTGGTTTCCGACTCTGCTCTTGCACATTTACTGCTTGTGCTCCTACACGCAACTTTAGCAATGCTGGTGTCCCTGCTGGCCCGGGGTAGGCAGAGCCATCTCCCACCCAGAGAGTAAATGGAGCTGACAATTGACCTGGGATGTAACTATGGAAGAAGTGTTTTGTTTTGGTTTGTGTTTTTTCCGGGTAGGATACACTCCCTTCCCCCTGGCAGGGCAGGTTTTATCCCATGGTAAACAACTCTGAAACCTGTAGCACTGTCAAACACTGCAGCAAGACACTCCAGCTGAGGAAAGGCTGTCCCACTGCTGGCTCCAACTGATACCATGGGGGAGCAATCAACCCACTGCGGGGTGAGAGGGGCTTGGGGGTGAAAGCCCCTGTTGCTGACACTGCAGAGCACTATGACAGTGCTCCCAAAGTACTCCCTCTAAATTTAAATGTCCCTTTGATGTCTGTAACTTCTTGAAAATGTGACCCTGAGAGTCACTGCAAAATCATTACTCACACTTCCATCATAAGCCTCCTCTGGTCCCATTGCAGGGCTGCTTGTAAATACCAGGTGGGAGCTGGCTGTCTTGGGAATGGGGACAGGGACTATCTGGGAAGCCTACAAAGTTTAGGAACAAATTCCCCACTCAGAATCACAAGTAAGCTAGTGAATGCCTTGCTAGCATAGTGAGCACTAGCTCCTGAAACATCTCTATTTCTGGGGAGCACAAGACAGGAGAATTCCCTCTTCTCTCCTACCAATAAAGTGGTGTGTGGGTGGGACAGCTTTGAACGGCTCCGTCTGCAGGAGGAAACAGAAGGAAGGGAATCGCGGTGGATGTTACTCCTCTGAAAGAAACACTATATTTATCTTCTACAGGAGTCTTCTGCATGAAAAAAAAAAACCTGCTAAAGACCAGACATGACCAAAATGCTGCTGAGCATTGCCGAGTTTGCTTTGTGTCACCTCTGCCACTGCCTTCCACGCTCCCTGCCACGTAGAGCGTTCTCCGCGGAGGGCCACGGAGGCTCTGGAGGAGGTCCTCTTGCTCTGTGAGGGCCCTTGTAAGGTTCCCACAGAGCTGGCTGTCAGAGGGGCAGAGAGATGCACTTTTGTTCTTTTCACGGCACAAAACCACTCAAAGCACTGAGAGAAAACTGTGTAAATCACAGAATACAGATGTGCAGAGATGACAGCCAGATGTGCCTTCGCGGAGCTGAGGAGCAGCCGTGGCTGTTGCAGGGAGAGCAAACAGCCCTTGCGTACTTGGCGTTTTCTCCTGCAAGCCACGCCAAGTTCTGCTCTTCAGACCAAACAGAGATTTTCTTCTGTTTTGACTTGCAGATTATGCTCACAAAGAGCTTTCAGCTCTGGAGAAAAACATTTGGGATTCAAGTAGAGCACAATCGATACATGTTGGCCAGGCAGAATGCAGCTGCCAGGGAGGGTGATCCCCAGCTGGCAGGCAGCACCCCAGGTCTCTTCAAAGGGCTGAAGGGGGCTGCACTTGAGAGTGGCCCTGGGGCCTTGACCAAACATGGACAGGGGCACCGTGAGGCTGGGGCTGGGCAGTGCTGCCCAGCAGAGACCACCTGTGTGGCAGAATCCCTGAGTCTCGGTGCTGCGTTACACACACACAGAACTGCTGTGGCGACCCACCTGTGGCACTCCCACTCTGGATGGGTCTCAAAGGACAGTGGGAGGGTTCCCTGCCTTGGATTCCAGTCCAGGCCCTGCCTTTGCAACACAGCTCCTGTGCCCTCCCTGCCAATCTGCCCACGCAGAAAGCCGCACCCTCACCTCAGGCATATTTTGCTGGACACCTGAGCTGCTTGTTCCTCATCTCGTTCAGTGCTGGGGCTGTGGCTGAGCACAGCTCCAATCCCAGGTTAAAAGCAGCAGTGAGGGTGCCTCAACACAGTTGCCTCTCCTGTGAGGTGAGAGGGGCTGGCTTAAATCAGCTGTTTAACCCACAAACCTTAGACACACACATGCATCCTCTGCAAGCCGCAGAGAGGATGCAATTAACCATGCTGCTGATTGCCACCGCTCTCCCCTTCCTGCCTGCTCAGCGAGCAGAGAGCCTGCCTGAGTACCCTGCACCCACGTAGAGCTGCCCATGAGAATGAGCTGTTTTCATCGAATCCAGGCAGCTGTGCCCCGAGGGAGGCCGGGGAGTGTGTGTGCTCCAGGATGTCACTGCTGGCTGCTGGCCGGCAGCTGAAGGAGAGATGCCTTTGGTCAGCTCCCAGCAGTGCCACACGCAGCGATGGCAAACCTCCTCCTTGCAGTCATGCACTCCTGCTCCAGGCTCACCCTGGCTCAAAAGGCTGCCCAGCTAATGTGATTTCCGTGTAAAAACAGTTTACAGGAGTTCAGGCTACACCTGTTCCCATTTTATTTAAGAGCATTTAAATAAGTTTGCATCTTGCTTAGATAAAACAGCTTAAGGTCACAGCCTTGGACAAAGCTGGGTGTCCTCCTCCTGAAGGCTGGCAGCTCTCTCATCTCTCTGAAAAGCTTCAGCAAAAGCACTTCCAGGCTTCTGGTGAGCTCAGGGTTTTGGAGAGACCTAGTGTACGGGAGGGAGCAGAGGGGACACACTGTCCATATTTCAGCTTTCTGAGAAAACAAACTGGGCTGTGACAGAGCTGGTTTCTGGGTTGCCTTCTGCTAGAGGGTTTTGGGGTCTTAGGTGGTTAAAGGAAGGCAGCAGCATCCGGCTTCCTCACTTCTTTGCTGGTCTATACTCTTTCTTACACAGATTTTTATAAAGCTTTCCACATCCTCTCTTCTTGATTCACGACTACATACACACATGAGCAAACAGACTAAAGAAACATTGTGCACTGTACATGCATGTGGATTTGTCCCTTTCTGAGGCTAGGAGGTATTTTCTTCTGCAGCCCTCTTTTTAGGGGCTGTTTTCTCTCACCAAGGCCAGTGGGGTGGGAGCCAGAGAGGTAGGATAAAGCAGAGCTGCTTGTCCCAGTGGTTAACCCTCTGCTACTGCTGAATATTTGGGAATATCTTGTGCTTCAGTGGCAAGGAGAAGCAATTACCAAATTGAGTATGTAGTGCATAAAAGCCAACTAGGGTTCTTTCTGGATGAAAGAGGCAATAAAAACGCTGGTATTTATAGAAAAATATTTATTACTTCATGGGATATCAGGGCTTCCTGTGGTTTGGGGCTGTGTCTTGCATAGCTCATTGCTGAATGCCTCGGGATGACTCTTTTCCTTCAGCAGCAGCTTGTTTGCTCTCAAATCAGCGATCAGGTTTACAAATAGAGTGATTCTGTGTCCCCTCATGGGCTGTCCTCCCGTTCTGCCCTTCCCTTCTCTTCTGCGGGCACAGGGAGGGCTAGTGGTGGGCGTGTGTGTGTGCATCCCGCCTTGGGGAAAGGCTGGGAAGTAATAACTGCTCCAGAGGAAAGAGCAGCTCTTCTACCTGCCTGATGGCACTGGAAAACAGCAACATTTAATAAAATTAAAGGGCAGACAATTCAAAACAAATGCAAATGAAACCGTATTACATGCAGTGAAATTGCCCTGGAGGACCCTTTGCCACAGGAAGATGTTTCTGAAGCCAAAAAAAAATTCAGAATTGCAGAAGAAGGAGGGGTAACTGTGCAAATTTTGAGAATAGCAGTGCCAGAGTGAATCCTAACATTGGTATATCCAGAGTTCACAGTTTACAGCCTGTAAAATTCTGAGAAAGCAAAAAAAAAAATCATGAAATCTAACATAAATCTTGGATCATCACCAATCCTTCTGCTGCCCTTTATTGCTGGACCCCTCCCCAGCGAGGGGCCTGCCTGCAAGGGACGCTGTCCTCCAAAAAGCATCATCACACTGGGCTCCTCATGGCAAGCACACGGGAGAGGCTGTGCCCGCCCCATCCGGCACAGCAGCACCTCGTTCCTGCCAGCCTGCTGCTCCTCCTTGTGCCCTGGGTGGCAGCCCTGCCACGTTCCTGCCCTGTCCCCCAGCTTGGGAACGTCCTTGGGTTTGCCGGGAGCATGCTCTGACCATCCCTAGGTCTCTCGCAGGACTGAGCAGCACCAGCCTGTGAGCAGCACTTCCTTTCACTGTCTCCATCGCCTCAGCTCTGCAGAGGTGGCTGCCCTGGGGTGATTCCAGTGGCCTCTCCCCGTGTGACTTCCCTTCAGACAGCGGATAAATCTCCCTCTCCTCCTCCCCCTCCACCCTCTCGGCAATGTGCCTGGGTTTAGAGAAGGCTGGAGAGGGCGCCTGCCAGCAGGAGAGGAGCACACGGTTTGCAGGAGAGGTGCAGGAGCCTCCAGCGCCGGGGGCTATTTGTTCCCTTCGCTCTGGAAGGATCTGTACGTGTCAGAGATCCCCGGGACTGTCTGTGGGTCCCTACCTGAAACTAGCTCATCAGCACTTCACACACGAGCTGATGCAATCGGAGTGAAGGGCTGCAGCTCCGTGAGATAATTCACAATGACCAGGAGGAGGAATGCTGCTGCTTGGCTGAGTGAGTCGAATTTACTGGCCCAGCCGCAGAAGCTTAATTAACGTCACTGTAAGGAAGCTGTGATCATCCTTCCTGTGAGCAGAGGTATGGTTTATTGCGTACCATTCTTTTCCCCATTACCACCAGGAGAAGGTGGAAGAGTAGTTCATGCAGGAGGCTTCACTGGCATCCCAAACTGCGAGTGAAACATGCCTGGGTTGACAGAAAACCAAGAGAGAGTTCAGTGAGATGTTTCCCCCTGCCCAGCAGTCGCCCTCACTTCTCTGCCTGCGAATGTGTTAGTAACAGAATTTGTCACCAGCCCTCAGCGACACAGCGTGCTGCAGACACTGGCTCTCATTTCCAGAAGAGGCAGTGGCAGCATGCACCCAGGCCAGCTCCTGCTTGGACTGAGTTCCAGCCCTATTCCAGTCCCGGCTTTATCAGGCGCTGCATCTCGGAGCACTCGGGTTGCTCCTGGAGACATCTAGTGAGGCGTCAGCGAAATGCAAACCAGCACAGCCACCCTAAAACAGCCCTGTGGGGAGAGAGGGAACTGCTGTGGGAGAGCTCTTGGACAGAGCTGGGGAAGAAGCTTCCATTGCTCACTGAGACCTTTGGTACTCCAGACACAGCAAATACCAGAGTGTCATTGCCGCTGTTTGCGCACGTCAGGGAGGAAAGAAAGAAAGAAAGAGAGAAAGAAAGAAAGAGAGAAAGAAAGAAAGAGAGAAAGAAAGAAAGAGAGAAAGAAAGAAAGAGAGAAAGAAAGAAAGAGAGAAAGAAAGAAAGAGAGAAAGAAAGAAAGAGAGAAAGAAAGAAAGAGAGAAAGAAAGAAAGAGAGAAAGAAAGAAAGAGAGAAAGAAAGAAAGAGAGAAAGAAAGAAAGAGAGAAAGAAAGAAAGAGAGAAAGAAAGAAAGAGAGAAAGAAAGAAAGAGAGAAAGAAAGAAAGAGAGAAAGAAAGAAAGAGAGAAAGAAAGAAAGAGAGAAAGAAAGAAAGAGAGAAAGAAAGAAAGAGAGAAAGAAAGAAAGAGAGAAAGAAAGAAAGAAAGAAAGAAAGAAAAGAAAGAAAGCTCGCTCCTTGCTGTCTCCTCAGTAACACCTAATTTAGCCAAAACATTTGCCCAAGCTCTGACACACAGTGTGCTTCAGGTGTCAGCAGATGACAGTTTGGAGCAACACTTTGTCACTTTCCGAACTGGCGTGGCCTGACCTACATAAAGCAACGACAGAAACTCCCCACTCTGACATACATTATTGTTTTGTTTAACTAGAGTGACACCAATTTTCAGGCATAAAAATATCTGTAATTTAGCCAAATTTATTTCAATTTTTTATCGTAAAGTAAAATTGTATTTTCAAAGCCTCCTAGAAATTAATATCCAGGTGCAATAGTTCTGCTCTGTTTTCAAGAGTGCCTGTTGCCAGCATGTTTTCAGCATGCAGGACAAGCCTCTGGCACTTCTAGGCACAAGGAAGAGGGCAGCAGCCCTGCGAGGAGCTGATAATCCCAGGCGGCCATTCCCAATTCTTGAGACATTATCACAGCCAGCAGGAAATAGCCAGCACACCCAGCCCAAACAGCGAAGTCTGCTGTCAGCCAGGGAAGTACCCGAGCCCCAAGCTCGTTCCTCAAATCCTGTTTCATGTAGCGCCTCTCACAAGCTGGGCTGTTCTGTCTGAAGAGTCATGGCACTGAATTGCCCAGGGATGGCACTTGCCAGGAAAACCCTGACAAAGAGGGAATGGCCTCAAGTTCTGCCTGGGGAGGTTTAGGTTGGATATCAGGAAAAACATCTTCATGGGAAGGGCTGTCCAGCCCTAGCACAGCTGCCCTGGGCAGTGTCAGAGCCCCTATCTCTGGAGGGATTTAGAAGCCATGTGATGTGGCACTTGGGGACATGGGTCAGTGGTGGCTTTGGCAGTGCTGGGGGAACTTGATGGTCTCAGAGGGCTTTTCGTATCTAAGTGATTCTGTGTAAAGAAGCTATGCTGGAAAAGCAGCACAGCGAAGCCCTGCTTCAAAGAGGGAGAAATGGGTTAATTTGTGGTGAACCGAGCTCCTAATTAAGCATCCAGGATTCCACTTGCTTGCACTACTGAATGAGTCTTCTACCCATCTGCAGGACAACACTTCCACCATCTCCTGCATGAGCAACACCTCCAAGAAGGAAGGCAGCCACATCTCTCACCTGTGCTCTCATTTGTCTCAGTGACAAATTAGCCCCAGTTCTTCTAGGTGGCGTGGGACAGCCTTGCCATGCAAACACCATGCATGAGAAGCTGACACTCATCAGGACACTGTATTTTGTAAAAAACAGATGAAGAAGTATTTTGAAGGCAGGTGGGACTGTGAAATCACCCCAGACCCTTACCCAGATGCTGCACTGTGTACTGCCTCAGGGACAGCAAAGACAGTCTCTGGACTTGCTTCAAATTCTTGTCTTATGTACTGTATTTTTCCCCAAATAGATGTGCTGTATTTCTACTGGCTGTTTAGAAAGGAGAGAAATAAAACCTCATCCAGACCATGACTTCATTCTCCCAAATACGTATTTTGTATTTATTTTCACACTTTGAAACCCAGTGCTCTGCTTTGTGCACGTGTGTTTAATTCTGCTGGTGCTACATCGCTCTACCCAAGTGAGGCAGGGTGGGCTGGAAAGCAGTGCAAGGTCTTACCAAGACAGACTTGCTCAGGAAAAATAATCTAAATTAAGTCACTGCTTGACTTTAAGTGGATTAGTTAAAATGCATTCAATCCCTCAATGCAAGTTCTTATTCAGAAGCAAAATTACCTAAATTTGATTTACCTCCAGTCATTTCCAAACGCAAATAATATTAATGAAGCTTGCAATCAGAGAGGACTGACCCCGAGTATGTTAAATTCAGTTTAAGCAATCCACTTACGCAGACAAGAAAAACAAAACAAGAAAATATTCCCAAGCTCCTGGCATTAAACTGCTAATTGCTAGGTCTGCTTTTCCATGAGTTCAGTAGTTAATGGTGGCTGCTGAACAGCCTTAATAGATCCCTGGTGTCAGATATGGGTCAGGGTGAGAAAAAGGCATTGGAACCTGGATCCCTCCTTTGTCTGGGACAGAGATGATGGAGCAATTTCCATATTTGGGTCTGCCTGCACACTTGCTGCTGTATTTTCTCAAATAAATGATGAATGCTGCAGAAATCTAAACATGACTTTTTATAGTCACTCCTCCAGGCACACAGCTATTAAATGCTGAGCTGCCAGCCCCAGCTATGCAGAAATTATGAGTCAAGCCCCCCAGATCCTGGGGCTGCCTTGAGGGCTGTGAGATTCTCAGTGCAGGGCTCATTCCTCATGTCCACAAGCTCCAGGGGAGGGAAGGGATGGGGATGAGCACTGCAGCTCCAAAACCTCTCTGCAGGCCCAAACAGGACATCCCTCATTTGAAAGGCAGGAGAACATTGTGCTCAGTCTATGGCTGGGGTTGCTGAGGATTTCATGGCAGCTCTGGCTGCTCAGGGAAGGTGAAAGCTGGGGTGCAGCCAGTGCTGTCCCCCTCGGTGTCCCCCAGGACGTGGGCAGACAGCAGCAGGCACAACCTTCCTGTAAGAAAGGGGCTTTCTGTGCAAATCAGATGGATCCTAGGAGCAAGTCAACCGTAGGATTCTCTGACTATACCCTGTCCGCAACCTGATCTGCTGCAACAAAGGTGAATTCAGAGCCTCCCTGGTGAAGGGAATGGCAGAGCACTTTGCTCGCCTCAGTGCAGGTTCCAGCAGTACACAGAGTGGAAACTAAAAAGCAAAAAGGGGAAAAAAAGGATATGGTGAGACAACAATGTAACTGCTCAAAAGCAATATAATGGATCCAGAAAAGAAGCACCTGATCCCTACTCACTCACAGGCCCGCCCTGGGAATTACGCTGACAAAATTTCATAAGTTTCTCTTTTCCTGTTAATCTTCTCTGCCTAAGCAGAACAGCCCTCAAAAACAGCAGAGCCATCACACACCTTTGGGTTTGTCTCCCTTATGGCAAAACCTGTTTGGCACCAAAGAAGAAACAGCAAATCTTTCTAAGAAGCAAAAGTGTCATGACCTGAATTCTCTGCTGCCTCCAATAACCAACAGGCCCGGAGCCTTGTCAGGGATGTGCTGGTTTGCCCTGCAGCTCCACAATCCCCCTTCCCTGTCCCACTTCCCAAGACTAAATGCACGTGTTTGTACAAGAGAAACAGATCAGCTCAGGCTGATGTGTTTTTCCATGGCCAGTAGGCACGGCTGGAACGGCACATGGATCAAAGCAATGGAGGAGAGGATGAATGTTTATACCCTGCCACAAGGAACAAACGACATTTCCACTGCTTGGGAGCATGGGGAGCAGCCCAAATAAGTGTAGGGTTCCATGTGCTAGCTCTGCTCCTGGCCAGCCAGCCACATAAGAGGACTTCTGCATGTTTTTTGAATTTCTCCAGGACTGGTGACTCCACCACTGCCATGGACAGTCCTTTCCACTGACAACACTTCAGGCAAAAAAGTTTTCCCTAATATCTACCCCAAACCTCCCCTGAATACAACTTGAGGCCATTTCCTCTCTTCCTGCCACTTGTTACCCAGGAGAAGAGGCTGAGCACCACCTGGGCTCACAGCCTCCTTTCTTAACAGCTGTAGAGATTGAGAAGGTCTCCTAATGTTTGGAAAAAATTACAGAATTTGCTCTTAAATCTGCACCAAGCCTTATTCCAGCCTCTCACTGTCCTTTTGTTTATAAGCCTTCTCCTTGTGCTTAACAAACTGCCTCAGGCAAGATCCCAAGCCATCCCATTCTTTTCCTATCCACAATAAAAACTTATAGAAAACAGCAGTGTTTCATTCTGGAGCTATTTTGAAAAGGAATATAATCTCCAAGGAGCAGAGTAATGTCAGAAAGTGACCAAATAACATGATAAATCATGCTTGGAGCTTCAGAACTGTCCAGGCTGAGCACCGGGCTCAATCAAGTCCCTGTGAGCAGTGGCACAGGAAAACTGCCCTTTCCAAAGCCATGCATAACACTCCAAGAGCAGACTTTAACACCCCAAGAGCAGCTTTTCAGGTGGTGGGCTCTTGGGCAGGAGAAACAATGCAACAGGAGGAAACGGGGCTGCCTGAATTCAGCAGGCATTTCCCTGCCTGCCTCCAGAGCTGCTCCTCACAGTCTGTGGGAGACCTTTATGAAATTGAGCAACTTATCCACAGCCCCTCTGGCACTGGTCAGGAGTCTCCCTTAGGATCACTGGACACTCTGGGGTTTTATCAGTACAAACAGAGTTTAAACCTCTACTTTAAACCCCCGTTTGCCTATGGATGTGGACACACTGCTGGGCAGCAAGATGAACTCCTAGAGCTCAAAATCTGGGACCATCTGTCCCAGGAACTTCCCTGTTTGGAGAGCAGCGGGATCTCCAAGCTGCCCTCACTGAGAGGCATCAGAGGCGCTGGAAACCCCTCAGGAAAAAGCCTGTGGGAGAGGCCGGGACTGCAAGGAGCATCCCTCTGCTGGTCCAGGTTTGTTTGTGGCACTGCTCCGAGGCTGTCACTGAAACTGCAGGAAAAACAAAGCTCTCCAACACATTTCTGTGTGTTAGATGTTAGAAACAGGTCCATGGACAAAAATTTTAGTAAAATAATATTGAACATTTATTAGTAGAACAAAGCAAAAATAGCACTGGGGTGCGTAGCATATCTGATAGAGGCACCGTTTTTGTTCGTTTCACAAATGGATTAAATACTTTCTTTAACTGTTACATATTCATTAAGTTCAGAAGTAAATTTACACTCCATATCCCTCTTTCCCTGGCCTCTGCCCTCCCTCTTGCCACCTTGGCACCTTCCCAAGCCTGATGATATTTCAGGCAGATAGCTGTGAATTGGGGTGAGTGTCTTATCTTCTCGTGTTTCTTCCGAAGCCCTCGCTCTAGAATTCCTCAACTCGACCAATGTTTATCGCTATATATTTATGACTACAATTTTCAATACATCACAATTATCTCAAGGTTATAATTTCACTACAATCTAGTTTCTATTTAACTATATTTTATCATAACACTACAAATTATGAAAAGCCAACATTTATCATTTATTCATTCATTACAACTCCTCCCTTTTATTTTTTTCTCAATTATGTTGACTTGAGTCACAATCTTTATTTAAGCTTCATTGTTGCGTTCAATATTTCTACAGATTTTTTGGGCTTCTTCGAGGGGGTCTTCAGGGTTGTTTTGTTTCTTCAGTACCATTATCCTTTGTGCTGCTCCTGAAGCGGTTTGTTCTGAATTCAAAGGCATAGGAATTACCTGCATACTTTGGATGACACTTGTGATTAGTCTGATAAAACAGGGGATTAAACACGGAAGGAATGCTAACCCCGCAATAGCGCACAAAAAGAAAAAACCCAATTTCTTCCGCCATGTTATCCCTAATAAATTATCCCGCCACCCACTCTCTAATGTTGTTTCCCATCTTTGAATTGGCACATGAGCAATCTTTCATATGTCTGTGGCAATATCGAGTATAGCTTGATTGTTATCAGTTATTTGCGGGCAACAGTCGGAGGAATTAAATTTTCCACACACTCCTCCTTTTTCTGCTAACAGAGTCAAGGCCTAAACAGTTTTGGTAAGTCATGACACTGGTTTGAGATAACTGTTCAGTAACCAATTCCAAGGCCGAGGCAGTTTTGTTGCTAAAATTTTCAACCACTGCTTGGAGTCTTACTATTCTATTGAACATGTAGATTGGGGTTCTATATCCCCATGATCCATCCTCATGGATGTGGCCAAGTGGCTGGACTGTAATATTCTATGAGTCTTTGAGGATGCCATTCCTCGTCTTTCCACTTTTGAGTACCTCCTATATGGATATTCCCCATTGAGCTTCACTTCTGCCTCTGTAAATCCTCATAGACTGGAATGTCTAAATGTTTCCCCACTGTCTTTGGCAGTAGAAAATATCCTGGCTGAATGGTTCCAATTGTACATATTCCTCTCCAATCTTTCAGTAGTTTAGTGTAAGCTTTTCTCCCACAAATCCAAAAGAGTCCATCGGGGGCATCCCACAGTATATTAACACTGTTACTATGGCTCCAGTAATTATGTAATTCTGCCATACCTGCAAAAGGACTGATAAGGTCATTATTGCTAGCATTACACCAGAATAAGGTAATGTTTTCTGGGCTGCTGCAGTTTTCATTTGGTTGATCACTCAGTTTCCAATAGCCATCTAGGGTTTCTGGGGACCACCAATGGTGGGTCATATTTGTAAACAGGGTTCTTTTACATGGAGTCAGTCCTACTCAAGTTTTATACATTGTTTGACCATCTCTTCTAAGGCACTCCTCACCCATTACTCTCAAATTTAGCATCCACCCTTCAGGGCGGTGTTCTCTGGATATTTTGGTTTTATTCCACAAAAGAATTTTGGGGACACTTAGACTAATGCCTTTCCAGGGCCACAGTTCTGTTGTTAATGCACCTCCACATATCCAACAGTCCTTGACATTTAGTGCTTATACTATCAGTTCCATCAAATCTATAAACAGATTTTCTCCCACCGGGGGGAGAGGTAACGTTTCTTTTAGCTGCTCTTTAGCCTTCT
>VZTZ01043140.1:0-14735 GCA_013400955.1 Drymodes brunneopygia
AATTGGGGGAATTCCTTCCCAAACTCACCCCCTTCCTTCTCCCTCCCTCCCTTTTCCAGGGCCGATGTTCATGGCCATTCCAAACTCACCCTGCCTTTCCCAGGAGGAGTTTTCCCATCCCAAACTCACCCCCTGTTCCCTCCCTCCCTTTTCCAGGGCCGATGTTCATGGCACCAGCCCAGCTGGGTTATCCCGCCGCTCCCTATCCCGCTTTCCCCGGCGTGGCCCCTTCCAGCAGCATCCTGGGGGGCATGATGGCCCCATCCGTGGGGATGCTGGCCCAGCCCGGGGCCACCGGCCTGGTGACCCCCATGGCCATCCCAGCAGGCTACGTGGGCAACGTGCTGGGCGTGCCCAATGGGATGATGGGTGCCCAGCAGCCCGGCTACGTGGCCGGAGTGGCCGGAGTGGCCGCGGTGCCCCAGGCCGTGTACGGCGTCCAGCCGGCCCAGCAGCTGCAGTGGAACCTCGCCCAGGTGAGGGGGACACAGCTGGGGGGGCAGCTGGAGGCTTTTTCCAGGGTTTTTGTGGGATTTGGGGAGGGTTGGTGGTGTGGGGGTTGGTGAGGAATGAGGGGATCTCCAGGGGTTTGTGGGGGTCACTTAAATTGGACTTGCCCAACTGGAATTCCCTGGCTTGGGCACTGGGATTCACTGGGAGCAGCTGAGAATCCCAGGGTTGTTGAGGTTGGGAAAGAATTCCAAGGTTGAGCCCAATTCCAACTTCATCTCCCACCCCAGAGCACTGAGGGTTTCTTGGGCACCTCCAGGGGTGGGGACTCTCCCCAGGCACCAGGTCCTTGGGCACCTGGAGGCTTTTCCCAGGGTTTTTCTGGGATTGAGGAGGGTTGGTGGTGTGGGGGTTGCTGAGGAATGAAAGGCATGTCTTGGGGTTTGTGGTTGGTTTGGGGTCACTCAAACTGGACTTCCATGGCTTGGGTACTGGGAGCACCTGAAAATCCAAGGATTGGTGATGTTGGGAAATAATTCCAATGTTGATCCCAATCCCAACCTCATTTCCCAGCCCAGAGGACTGAGGGTTCCTTGGGCACCTCCAGGGGTGGGAGCTCCAAACCTTCTTGGGCACCTGGAGGCTTTTCCCAGTTTTTCTGGGATTTGGGAGGGTTGGTGGTGTGGGGGTTGGTGAGGAATGAGGGGNTCACTGGGAGCAGCTGAGAATCCCAGGATTGGTGAGGTTGGGAAAGAATTCCAAGGTTGAGCCCAATCCCAACCTCATCTCCCAGCCCAGAGCCCTGGTGTGGGGTCACTTAAATTGGACTTCCCTGACTTGGGCACTGGGAGCACCTGAGAATCCAAGGATTGGTGAGGTTGGGAAAGAATTCCAAGGCTGATCCCAATCCCAACCCAGAGCACTGAAGATTCCTTGGGCACCTCCAGGCCTGGAGTCTCCAAACCTCCCTGAGCAATTCCAAAAATTCCAAATTCTCCATGTCCACCTTTTCCATGGAGAAACTCCTGCTGCTATCCAACCTCCCCTGAACTCCTGCCATTCCTGGGAGCCACACCCTGCTCCCCTTTGGGGCTGTGCAGTTTTTGGGATCTCTGAGCAGTGCCCAGAGCCCTCCCTGACCCCTCTCCTGTCCCGTTTGCAGATGACCCAGCAGATGGCTGGGATGAACTTCTACGGAGCCAACGGAATGCTGGGCTATGGACAGTCCCTGGGAGGAGGAGGAGGAGGAGGAGGAGGAGGAGGAGGATCAGGATCCCAGGGGAGCAACCCCTCCTCTCTCAGCTCCCCGCTGTGGAAATGAGCCCTCGCTCGCACGTGACCATTTCTGCCTTTGTTCTGTTCTCCAAACCTGCTCCATCAGACATTTCAGGGGTTTTTTTGTTGCTTTCAGGTTTTGGGCTGGGATGAGGGTGGGGTCCTGTCCTACCCCTTCCTTCCCTGCCCAACCTGAACGTTTTGTTCCTCCATCCCTGAGCTCCATCTCTGCCTTTTTCCACTGTCACAGGGACAGCTCGGGGAGCTGGCCCTGCCCTCAGCACAGTCAATGCACACGGGGAGGGGACCCGAGGCTCCCTCCCTGCACAAAGCTCCGCCCGAGCTCCTGGGTAGCACTCGATGCCCTGCTGGGCACAGCTTGAGACTGGCAAATCTGGACTGAATCCCAGCCTGGAAAGCTGGGATTGCTCACTCAACTCCAGTGTTAGATGATTTTTTTGGGTTTTTTTTTGGGGGGTGGTGTGGGGAAGGGAGAAACCTCGTTTGGTGCTGAGGAAGCGGATTTAAGCCGAGCCCAGGGGCAAGCAAGCCTTGCTACCTCCTCCTTTTTGAGCCGAGCTCTCCCTGCTCCCCACCCTCCTTGGAACCAAAGCCCTTGGGAAAAGCCCTGTCCCACCCCTGAGCAAGCAGGAATCTCGCCCGGAGTGGGGGGCAAAGCCGATGGAATGTGAAAAACTTGCACTGCAGAGGGAATTTGCTCTGCCTGGTTGTTGGCATTGGGTGGAATTTCACTTCCAACAACTTTTTAACCAGAGTTGAATTCTCCACGGGGGCCCCCCCAAGAGCCCCCGTGCAAGTTTTCTTACACTTTAAAAAAAAACAAAATACTTTGACCTCCTAATTTATACTTTTTTCATATTTTTTTTCTTTTTCTGTTTGTTTTTTTTTTTTTTTGTTTTTTTTTTTTTTTTTTTGTTCTTGTTGTCGTTGTTCCTGTGTAAAAAAAAAAAAAAATCCTGGTTTTCTCCCCCACCTCTCCTTTTCCTGGCTCGCTTGGGACATTTTAATCTTAGGCAGATTTCTTTTCTCATCTCCAGTAGAACCCAAAACTGCTTCAAAAGTCAGCAAAGAAGTTCGGACTCGTGGTCTGCTCTCTTCCTGTGGAAATGTAAATTCCCAAATAAAATATTGCAGTGGATCCCTCTGGTGTGCCAGTGGTCACTCCAGGACTGGGAATTTTTGGGGGGGAGAAATTCATCCCCAAAAAAAATCAGCCTAAATTCTGGTTTGGGCTCTGGCCCAAATGCCAGGGAGCTGAGGGAGCTCAGCCAGGCCTGGAAGAATCCAAAGTTGACACTTTTATAAACAAAGCCCTGAGCTTTGGGATGGGGGGGGGAAGGTGGAGCAGAATTCCTGCAGCTGCTGGGATGAAATTATTTCATTCCGGCTTTAATTCCGTGATTTCAACTGTTTTAAACTCGGGTTTAACAAAACCTGGCTGAGATTTGTCCAAAAAGAGGGGAAAAATCAGAGAATTGTGGAATTCCAGGATGGTTTGGGGGGTCCCATTCCACCCCCAACCCCTCTCCCAATCCCAGTTTGCTCCAACCTGGCTTGGGACAATTCCCAGTTTTTTGGGAATTCCATCCCAGCCCCTCCCCACCCTCAGAGGGAGGAATTTCATCCCAAATTCCCTCCCAACCCCTGCCCATTCCCCTTTTTCCTGTCCCTCCATGGCCTTGGGAAAAGCTCCCTTCCCATTTTTCTTGGAGGGATTTGGGAACCAGGGAGGTTTTGGGGATCTTTTTCTTCCTTACGGGATTTTTTTTCTTCCTTTTGGGATTTCTTCTCTTCCTTACGGGATTTTTTCTCTTCCTTTTGGGATTTCTTCTCTTCCTTACGGGATTTTTTCTCTTCCTTATGGGATTTCTTCTCTTCCTTATGGGATTTTTTCTCTTCCTTATGGGATTTTTTCTCTTCCTTATGGGATTTTTTTCTCTTCCTTATGGGATGTTTTCTCTTCCTTATGGGATTTTTTTCTCTTCCTTATGGGATGTTTTCTCTTCCTTATGGGATTTTTTCTCTTCCTTATGGGATTTTTTCTCTTCCTTATGGAATTTCTTTTCTCCATTATGGGATTTCTTCCCTCAACTCAAACCTGCTTTTTCCAGAGGAAAAAAAAGGGTTTTCTGCCATTCCCACCTTTCCCACGAGGGAGTCGTGGGATGATTTTTTTGGGGTGAAAAACTCAACTCAAACACAGAAAAAAGTTTTCAAGCTGGCTTTAATCATCTCCACTTGCTGCCCCAATACTTTACATGCAAAGCCAATTAAAAGGTGAATAATTCAGCTTTTTTTTTGTTTTTCCTCCCCTTTTTGTTTTTTTGGGAAAGGAAAATTTCAGGAATATTTTACAAAAAAAAAACCAAAAAACAACGTGCGCCCTCAGAGCCGTCGGTCCCGCAGATAGAAACCACAAAAATACAAGAGTTTGAACATTTAAGAAAGGACCACACACATAGAAAACGGGACAGGACACAAGGTAGAAAATTCCATTTGCTCTTTTTTTTTGTTTTGTTTTCATGGTTTTTATTTTTATTTATTTATTTTTTCTCTGTTTGAAATATTCCCACTTTTCCGTCGCCATCCCAAACCCATCCCCTTCTCTCGGATGTGGGACTGGGGCTCTGAGGATGCTCCAGTTCCTCCCTTTCCCGGGGTTTTTTGGGGAGGGTGGAGTTGTGGAATGGGAGGAATCTGTCGTTAATCCCAGTTTAGCAGAAATTTGGGGGTGGGGTGGAGCCATCCCAGCTCCCAGAAATCCTAAATTATCCAAGGAAAATCCTTCCCTGGCTCCCATTTCCCCTTCTGGTTTAATTTCCCCTTCTTATTGTAAGCAACTCTCACCTTTTCATTTAATAGCAATTAACTCGTGGTTAATTAAGCTCTGACCCTTCCCCACCTCTCCTGGTGATTCCTTTCCGTGGAAATTTTGGGGGATTTGAAGCTGGAAAATGGGAGGGATTTTGGGCTCCTTGTGGGGTTTTGCACTTTCACCCCCATCCCTCCTTTTCATCTTCGGCTTCTCCAAGGGTTTGGAATTCCTGGCTGAGCTCTGGGAGCATCTCCTTGAATCCCTCATCATTCCCATCCTTTTATTCCCTTTTTATTTCATTTTGAATGGGCCCAAACCATTCTGGAATTCCACAATTCCCCTTTTATTCCCCCTCAAACTTTTTTAGAGGAAATCTGGATTTAAAGATTCCTTTTTATGGATCAAATCCCTCAACCCAGAACGGAAATCCAGATTTTTTGGGGTGGGATAAACATTCCCAAACTTCACTTTGCCTGCTCCTAAAATCCCTCAGGGCTTTCCCCTCCCCATTTTTATTTCCCTGGTGCTGCTGCTGACCCAAATTCCGGGAGAAATTCCCAACTTTCCTTCACCCAGAGCTGTTTTTAGGTGCAAACTCGAGGGATTAATGACAGATTCCGGAGTCCTGGATCATCCTGAACATTCCAGGTGCTTTTTNGAGGAAAAAAAAGGGTTTTCTGCCATTCCCACCTTTCCCACGAGGGAGTCGTGGGATGATTTTTTTGGGGTGAAAAACTCAACTCAAACACAGAAAAAAGTTTTCAAGCTGGCTTTAATCATCTCCACTTGCTGCCCCAATACTTTACATGCAAAGCCAATTAAAAGGTGAATAATTCAGCTTTTTTTTTGTTTTTCCTCCCCTTTTTGTTTTTTTGGGAAAGGAAAATTTCAGGAATATTTTACAAAAAAAAAACCAAAAAACAACGTGCGCCCTCAGAGCCGTCGGTCCCGCAGATAGAAACCACAAAAATACAAGAGTTTGAACATTTAAGAAAGGACCACACACATAGAAAACGGGACAGGACACAAGGTAGAAAATTCCATTTGCTCTTTTTTTTTGTTTTGTTTTCATGGTTTTTATTTTTATTTATTTATTTTTTCTCTGTTTGAAATATTCCCACTTTTCCGTCGCCATCCCAAACCCATCCCCTTCTCTCGGATGTGGGACTGGGGCTCTGAGGATGCTCCAGTTCCTCCCTTTCCCGGGGTTTTTTGGGGAGGGTGGAGTTGTGGAATGGGAGGAATCTGTCGTTAATCCCAGTTTAGCAGAAATTTGGGGGTGGGGTGGAGCCATCCCAGCTCCCAGAAATCCTAAATTATCCAAGGAAAATCCTTCCCTGGCTCCCATTTCCCCTTCTGGTTTAATTTCCCCTTCTTATTGTAAGCAACTCTCACCTTCTCATTTAATGCCAATTAACTCGTGGTTAATTAAGCTCTGACNCCAAGCTGGGGATGAGGAGGAGGATGGGATGGGATGGGGAAGATTCTCTCCTTTCATGAAAAGATCAAAGCCCTTTAAGAAAACAAGGCCACCAACTTCAAAGTGCTCGGAACATTCAGGGGCTCCCCCGGCCTTCCAGGGGCCCTCGGGATTGGGAATTCCTTTGGGATTTTCCCTGGGGTGGGAGGGAATTCCCTTTTTAGCCAGAGGGAGCTGGGATCGTGTAGGGAAAGGATTTGTGACCCTCCCAAGGGCTCTGGAAAGGGATTTGGAGAGGGATTAGTGCCCTTCCAGGAGCTTTGGAATGGGATTTGTGCCCTTCCAGGAGCTTTGGAATGGGATTTGTGCCCTTCCAAGGGCTCTGGGAAAGGATTTCCACCCTTCCAAGGGCTCTGGAGAGGGACTTGTGTCCCTCCAAGGGCTTTGGAAAAGGATTTGGAAAGGGATTTCCACCCTTCCAGGAGCTCTGGAAAAGGACTTGTGCCCTTCCAAGGGCTCTGGAGAGGGACTTGTGTCCCTCCAAGGGCTTTGGAAAAGGATTTGGAAAGGGATTTCCACCCTTCCAAGGGCTCTGGAGAGGGACTTGTGTCCCTCCAAGGGCTTTGGAAAAGGATTTGGAAAGGGATTTCCACCCTTCCAAGGGCTCTGGAGAGGGACTTGTGTCCCTCCAAGGGCTTTGGAAAAGGATTTGGAAAGGGATTTCCACCCTTCCAAGGGCTCTGGAGAGGGACTTGTGTCCCTCCAAGGGCTTTGGAAAAGGATTTGGAAAGGGATTTCCACCCTTCCAAGGGCTCTGGAAAGGGATTTCTGCCCTTCCAAGGGAATTGGAAAGGGATTTGTGCCCTTCCAAGAGCTCTGGATAGAGATTTGTGCCCCTCCAAGGGCAGGAGCAGCACTGGATTTTGGAATTGAGCCCCTCACCCACCCCAGGAGGGTTTTGGGGGGCCCAGGAGGGGCTGGTGGATGGGGAAGATGGAAAAGGGGCACAGGGATCCCTCTGGATCATCCCTCCAGCCTCAGGATCCCTCTGGATCATCCCTCCAGCCCCAGGATCCCTCTGGATTCCCTTCCCTCGGGCTCAAACCCCAAAGGGAGCAGGGTTGGGATTTGCCCACCCCAGTCATGGATTGCTTTTCATTCCACAGGGATAACAAAAAATAAAATAAAATAAAACCTGGATGTGGCCAAGTGCACAAGCTCTGGGTCCTGAAGGAATGGGAAAACTGGGAAAAAGGGAAGGATCCAAGGGAAAAATCCAAGGAAAAAGGGAAGGATCTGAGGGAAAGGGGAGGGATCCAAAGGGAAAAGGGAAGGGTCCAAGGGAAAAAGGGAAGGATCCAGGGAAAAGGAAAGGATCCAAAGGAAGGATCCAGGGAAAAGGGAAGGATCCAAGGAAAAGGGAAGAATCCAAAGGGAAAAGGGAAGGATCCAAAGGAAAAAGGGAAGGATCCAAAGGAAGGATCCAAGGGAAAAGGGAAGGATCCAAGGAAAGGAACCAAGGGAAAAGGGAAGGATCCAAAGGAAGGATCCGAGGGGAAAGGGAAGGATCTGAGGGAAAAAGGGAAGGATCCAAAGGGGAAAGGGAAGGATCCAAGTGACAGGGAAGGATCGAGGGAAAAGGAAAGGATCCAAAGGAAGGATCCAAGGGAAAAAGGGTAGGATCCAAAGGTAGGATCCAAAGGAAGGATCCAAGGGAAAAAGGGAAGGATCCAAGGAAGGATCCAGGGAAAAGGGAAGAATCCAAGGAAAAAGGGAAGGATCCAAGGGAAAATGGAAGGGTCCAAAGAAAGGATCTGAGGGAAAAGAGAAGGATCCAAAGGTAGGATCCAAAGGAAGGATCCAAGGGAAAAAGGGAAGGATCCAAGGAAGGATCCAGGGAAAAGGGAAGAATCCAAGGAAAAAGGGAAGGATCCAAGGGAAAAATCCAAGGGAAAATGGAAGGATCCAAAGAAAGGATCAGAGGGAAAAGAGAAGGATCCAAAGGAAAAAGGGAAGGATCTGAGGGAAGGATCCAAAGGAAAAAGGGAAGGATCCAAAGGAAGGATCCGAGGGAAAAGGGAAGAATCCAAGGAACAGGGAAGGATCCAGGGAAAGGCAAGGATGAGGTATCGCAACAACCGGAGCTGCAGCTCCAGGCCCTGGGGGAGCACTGGGATCTCCTGGATTCCCTGGGAATCCCTGGAGCCCATCCCGGTGTTCCTGAGGGATGCTTGGGGGTCCCACCAGGTGGAGGTTCCTCACACACCCAGACCAACACTTGGACATTTTCCGAGTCTTTTGAACCCCAAAATCTTCCTTGGATGGGCGGGATTGTCCCACCCGCTCACGGATTGAGAGGTTCTTCCTCCCAAAATTCCAACCCTGTTTTTTGGAATGCCTTTTTTTTTTTTTTTTTTTTCCCTAAAAAGTCTTTTCAGCTCCTAAAAGTTGATTTTCACACCTTTAAGCAACCGGCCAAGGGTTGGGAAGGGGTTTCTCCATGAAAAAGGAATCCTGCCCCGTCCCTGGAAGTGTCCCTGGAAGGATGGGGCTTGGAGCAGCCTCTGAGGGGCTGGAATTCCATGGATTTTTAGGTCTTTCCCACCCAAACCAGGCTGGGATCCTGTGGAGAAGAGGGAAGACTTCCAGTTGGGAACAGCTTTGCTACAAAAAACATCGGGATGCAAATTCCTGCAGGGAATTCTCCGGATCCATCTGTGAAATCCCCAAGGAAAAGTTGGGAGAGCTCTTCCCATCCGTGAGGAAAATCACATTTAGGTTGGATTCAGCTCCTTGACCTGCATAATTCCATTGTTTTCCAAACTAATTCCATGCTTTCCAGAGGTTCCCACATCCAGGCATTTCCCATCCATCTGGAAAGAAGCGTCTGAGTCAACTGGAAGGATTTTTTTTTTTTTTTTTTTGCCTGGAAAAAACATCCCTGGCGCAGTTTTTTTGGGATTATTTTGTATCAGGAAAAATCCTTCCCACCCTGCTGGGAGTTGGCGAGTCCAGGTGGGAATTGTGGGATCTCCTCCCGCAAAAATGCGGATCCAGCCTGGAATTCCCAAATTGTGGTGTCAGGGCAGTGAACAGAAGAGATTCCCTGGGAATCCTGATCCCATTCCTGAGGAATTCCTGCTCTGTTTGGAACCAGGAGCTCCTGGAGGAAAAGCTGGAAGAGCTGGGGAAGGTGCAGGGAATTCTCCCTGCCCTCTCCGCTGCTCTGTGGCAGTGGATTCAGGGAATTGCTGCTCGATCCCACTGGATTTCGGGAAAACTCCATCCAAACCTCCTCTCCCAAATTTTTCAGCGTGCCCTGATGGTGAGGAAACACGAGCTGGGTTCTGTTTGATCCCAGTTTCTTGGGAATTTTCACTGAATTCTGGCAAATCCGGCTCATTCCAGGCTGGAAAAGCACGGATAACTCAGGCCTGGAATCTTGGAGTGTTTTCTGTGCTTTGTGTGAATTTTCTCAGCTTAATTTTCTTTTTTTTTTTTTGGATGTTTCAGCATCACTCCCAGGTTTATTTTGGTCAAACTCATCCTCGTGATTCCAGCTGGGGGTTTGGATTTTCAGCTCTGGCAGTGTCAGGTGGAGGCTGCTCCTCTCTGCTGGGGGCTGGGTGTCAAAACGAGCTGCAAAAACTGATTTCATTCCATATGAATTCCTCTTTCCAGGAAAAAAAAAAAATTAAATCTCTGGCAAATCCACTGGTTTGGATTTCTTTTCTCGACAGAAAGCAGAGGAAATAACCAAACTCACAATTCCTTCCAGGGAATTTTGCAAATCGTATTGCACATCAAAAAACGTCCTTTGTGAGAAAATATTCCCCCAGGAAAACCACAAAAAACCAGGAATTTCTCCTGGGGACGGAGTTCATTTCCTCAGGAGCTGGAACGGGGCTGAGTTTGGGATTTCTGGGTGTCTTGGCTGTGTTTTTCTCGCCGTTTGAGGAAGGAAAACGTCTGACACGAGCTCTTGGGGGGGTTGAGAAATGAGGAGCTGATGTTGCAACCCCAGCGTGGCACAATCCCGGCTCTTCCCCCCAGTTTGGGCTTCCCACACCAGTTTAGGGTGGGTCATTCCCGCTGGGAAGCGAGGGGCAGCTCCTGGGGGGCTGGGAGGGAAGGAGGGAATATTCTCCTGGATTTTGGTGTCACCTCGTGTTGTTCCCACTTCTCCAGGAGCAGGAGGAACCCCTGGGCTTTGTCCTTCACCCTCAGCGATCCGCGAGCCAAAACCTTCGGCTTTTTCCTCCTTCCCAGCTGGAATTTCACCGGGATTTTTCCAGCACAAAGCCAGGGATGGCTCTGCCGGCCCTGGGGAGCGCGTGGTCGTTCTGCTGCTCATCCCCCGCTCTGCTCCCGTCACGGCACAGCCGTGGGATGTTCCTGGCAGGGCCAGAGCAGGGAATCGCTGCCGGAGGAATGCGGGAATGCGGGAATGCGGAGGGGGTGGGGAGCTGTGCCCACGCCAGGAGCAGAACGTCCCTGCTCAGCTCCCTGCTCTGCCCACGCTCCTGCTCCGCCTGGGACAATTCCCACCGCGGCACATTTGGGAGCTTTCCCGTCGGGATGGAGTCGGTGAAGCCAGAGGGAGGAAAAGCTTTTCCTTTTGGGATGCTTTCCCTCATGGAGAGGCCAAAATCCGGCACAGGTTGAGTCTCATGGAATTCTGTTTGCCACGATTCCGTTGGCCTCGTGGAATTGCTCGGGAGGGAACATCGAGTCCAAGCCGTTGTTTGTTGCTGTCTCAGCGCTCAGGGCACTGAGTTTGGATCCCAAACCACCAGAGGTACAGAACATCCCGCATTCCCAGGGGAATCCATCCAGGAATCGCGGCCTGTGCTCCAACCTTTCATCCTTCATCCTTCATCTTTCATCCTTCACGGGGGAAAGGATGAACTTTTCCCCATCCCAGCTCAGAAGGACCAGGCTGATTCCCTTCTCGGTGGTTTGGAGTTGGCAAAATCAGGGCAGCAGCTCCGAGTCCCCGTCTGAAGTTGTGGCAGTGCCGGGGAAATCGGCCACGGCAAAGCCGAGTCCTGCTGGCCACGGGTTTGGGGTTGTGGAACCCCAAGTGTTCATTTGTAGAACCCCAAATTCTGAGTTTGTGGACCCCCGGATTTGGTTTGTAGACTCCCCAAGTTTGGGGATTTGCGGACCCCAAGATTTGGGGTTGTGGAACTCCAGAATTGAGCTTGTGGAACCCCAGATTTGGATTTCTGAAACCCCAGGTTTAGGTAGGTGGAACCCCAGGTTTGGGGTTGAGGACCCCCAGGTTTGGGTTTATGGTTCTCCAGGTTTGGCTTTGAGGACCCCAAAGTTTGAGTTTGTAGACCCTCAGATTTGGGTTTGTGGACCCCAAGGTCTGGATTTGTGAACCCTCAGGTTTGGGTTTTTGATTCCCCAGATTTGGGGTTGTGGACTCCCAGTTTGGGTTGGTGGAACCCCAGGATTTGGGTTTGTGGACCCCAAGGTCTGGATTTGTGAACCCTCAGGTTTGGATTTGTGGACCCCTGGAATTGGATTTATGATTTCCCAGATTTGGATTTGTGGACCCCAGATTTGGGGTTGAGGACTCCCAAGTTTGGTTTTATGGACCCCCAGGCTTGGGGTTGGGTTTGTGGAGGGACCAGCTTCACCCCAACAGTCTTTTCCTCCAGGTTTGGGTTTGTTCTGCTGTGGCTGAGCTGGTTCTTCATTCCCGGTGCCACCAGGAGAAGCCCAGGTGGGTTTGTTGTGCTCTGTGCGTCGTGGAATTCCGTGGTTTTTGCCAAGAAATAATCCTATAAAAACCCCAACCGTGCCGTGGGGCGCTTTGTGGTGAAGACTGAAGGTCAGAGCCAGCCCCGTGAAATTCCCCACGAACCTCTTTGTCCTCTTCCAGTCTCCAAAAACTCCTCGTCTTTTGGTGTGTCGGGGTTTTTTTTTGTTCCTTCTCTTTCGGGAACTGATCCTTCAGGACAGTCATTGGATTTAGGAATATTTTGACGAAGAAACCAAGAGTTTCTAGTGGTGTCTCCCCTGAGTAATTTCAGCAAATTTCAATAGGCACCTTCAAAAAAAGCTTCCGTAATTCCCGGGTTTGCTACAAGAACTGGATCCCTCCGAGGGGAACCCAAAAATGCTGCTTGGAAAAAACGAACGAAACGAACGAAAAAACCCCAAAAACGCTCATCCCACTGAGGAACTCCCGCTCCTTCATCCGTGCCCCGAATTCCAGAGCTGCTTTTGAGATGTTGCCCTGGAGAGAGAGCCAGGGTTGGGTTCTGCTCCTGCGTGGAATTCAAGTATCCGGGAGGGCATCCCAGATCTCCAGAAGGGCGTCCCAACCCTAAGGAGGATGTCCCAGACCTCGAGGGGAGAGTCCTGGAGCCTGGGAAGGGAATCCCAGAGCCTGGAAAGGGAATCCCAGAGCCTGGAAAGGGAATCCCACACCTCGAGGAGGATGGACCAGTCTGGAGGAGGAGGAGGAGGAGATCCCAGCTCCAAGGAGAGCATCTCCAGGAGGAGATCCAAGATCTTGGGAAGGTCATCCCAGCCCTCAGGGAGGGAATCCCAACCCCTGAGGAGGAAATCCCAATCTTTAAGGATGGCATCCTACTCCGAGGAGGATATTCCAGACCCCAAGAAGGGCTTCCCAACCCCTGAGAAGGGAATTCTAACCTCAGGGAGAGCATTCCAGACCTTGAGGAGAGCATTCCAACCTCAAGGAGAGCATCCCAACCTCGAGGAGAGCATTCCAACCTCAAGGAGAGCATCCCAACCTCGAGGAGAGCATTCCAACCTCAAGGAGAGCATCTCAACTCCGAGCAGGGCTTCCCAGACACCGAGGAGGGACAGCCAGACCTCAAGGAGGACATCTCAGCTCCAAGGAGAACATTCCAGACCTCAAGGAGGACATCCCAGCTCCGAGGAGAGCACCCCAGCTGGGAAGGAAGGGGTGGGAGGCAGCCGATCCGCCAGGATCCCGCTCTTCCCGCTCCGCTGGCTCGACCTCTCCCGCCTCCCACGAGGCATTCCCAGAGTTTGTCCTTCAGGTCCGGTTTTGAGCGCGGCCGGCGATGGGACACGAGGAGAAGCCCAGCGGCCGCCGAGGGAGGCCAGCGCCCCTTTCCCCCTGTCCCCTCTTGCTTTGGCAATGGTCACAGGCTACATGCTCCCGGGAAATCCAAAAAAAAAAAAAACTGGGAAAAAAAGGCAGGGAAATGGCCACCGAAAGTGCTGGGAAAGCGACCAAACAGGATGAGACTGGCAGATGTTCCCGGTCCATCCGGAGTTCTCTTGGATATTGCAGTGAGTGTGTCGTTAGCACGTGGCGAAAGCTACATAAGAGAAGATGCTACATTCCTTGGAAAAACAAAAATAGTGCTGAGTTGGATTTGTTCTGAGTTCCGTGGGGGGGGGTTTTTTCCCCCCCACACTTGGAAAGCCGACTTTTCCTCGGAGGCGGGGAAGGGGAACGGGTGGAGGAAGGAACCTCGTCCTCAGCCGGACTGAGCTGCTCCCAGTGGGGTCGGGAGGGAACTGGGAGCTCCCAGGACGAGGTCTGGGAACAGTCTGGGATCATTGGCAGTCGCAGCCCTCGGAGGGGATTTTTGCCTCCTCACACGTGGCCCTCGCTCCCTCTCCCTTCCCGGGGAGGGCGTCCAGGGCAGATTTTTTTTTTTGTGGGGGGGAAGGAGATTGAAAATTAAAAAAAAAAAATAAAACGAAAAATATGAAGGAAAAAAAAAAAATAAGGATATTTCCAGCTCTCCACGACCAGTTCTGCAAGATCTCCTTGGATGATGTCTCCTTCCCAATCCTAGGGGCAGGAGGGGCTGGTGGAGCTCTCCAGGGAGGACTGGGAGAGGCGCCGGGTCAGGGGTCCGATGCTGGAGTCAGCCAGGGACGAGGTTGGGAAGAGTTTGTACCAGCCCGAGACGGCGCTGGAGAGATCCAGCTCCTCCAGGATGATCTGGGCCATCCCCATGAAGCACTTGTGGTCCATGCGCCCGTAATCGCCCCACACGATCACCTGCGGGCAGGGAAGGGCTCATGGGGCTGGGAATTCCAGGGAAATGTTGGCTAACTCGCAATTCCCAGATGGAAAAACCTCCTGTGGTTGGGGTTGGGAAGGGCTGAGGGATGCAGGGAGGGCTCTGGGGATCCCTCGCCTTGATGCCCTTGGCCTGAGAGGGTGGGGAGGTGCTGGCACAGGCTCAGATCCCAAAGAGGACATCCCAACCTCGAGGAGAGCATCTCAACCTTGAGGAGAACATCCCAATCCCCAGGAGAGCATCCCAACCCTGAGGAGAACATCTCGACCTCGAGGAGAGCATCCCAACCCTGAGGAGAACATCCCAGCCCTGAGGAGAACATCCCAGACCTCGAGGAGAACATCCCAACCCCAAGTAGGTCATTCCAGACCTCAAGGAGAACATCCTAACCTTGAGGAGAGCATCCCAACCCCAAGAAGAACATTCCAGACCCCCAAGGAGAACATTCCAGACCTCAAGGAGAACATTCCAGACCCCAAGGAGAACATTCCAACCCCAAGGAAGTCATCCCAGACTTTGAGGAGTACATCCCAACCCCAAGCACGGCTTCCCAGACCCCGAGGAGAGCACCCAGACCTCAAGGAGGACATCCCAACCCCAAGAAGAGCACCCCAACCCCAAGCAGGCCTCCCCAGACCCCAAGAAGGGCACCCAGACCTCGAGGACAGCCCAGCTCCAAGCAGAGCATCCCAGCCCAGAGAAGCTG
>VZTZ01043147.1:0-18853 GCA_013400955.1 Drymodes brunneopygia
AAAGACTGATAATATGATTTTGAAGATAACTCAAAATTTAGTAAAACTAAAGTGTCAAAATAACAGTATGTAGTAAATTACCTCATAAATATATTAAGAATTGTAAATGACCAGTGTTGAAGTTTCATAGTATTTGAAAAATCAGCCAAATTTGAGTACTTTAAGTGTAATACTTCAAAATAAAAGTCAAGAGTCTCAATTGCTGAAATCCCAGACCAGCAGAAAGAGCCTTGGGAAAGTAACTTCAGAAGAAAACAAAAAACCCCTAACCTTATACTTAGTGGAAGTGTAGAAAGGTCACAGAAGAAAGGATATTTTATGTTTTCAGTTATACTTACTTGAAGAACAGGTGAGGTGGCCAACAGGGACCATGTACATTGTGGACTGCAGCAAGAAGTGAAATAGTAATGGCTTGTAGCAGTGATGCAGTACTAGGCTAGAAGCACTGATTTTCTATCACTGAAATGTACCAGTATCTTACAGAATTCATGCAGAGCTCCATTAAACACACTTGTATACTATGCAAGAACATATCCATTGTGATACAGGTGCACCCAAACATTGTGGGAAACATTAAATATTCATTTTTGCTTGTATGTATGAATTGACAACTTTTCTCATGCTGAATATTTGTATCAAAATGTTGAGGTTTAGTTTGATTTCTTGGGTTTTGGGAACTTTTTTTCATTGCTGGCTTTTGTTTTATATTTTTTAATTGATGTAATTTATTTTTCTACTTTAAAATACTTTATTTTAATGAACAAACTGTTGACTTCTTTTTGCCTGGTTTTCAACTTTTAAAGTGGAAAAGTAACTAATAACACATTTGTCCTGTGAGTTTTCAGATATGACCTGTCTTGAAATTTTAAAATTCAATTCAATTTTGAAACGTTTGTTAATGAAACAGTCATTACCTTAATATTTTCAAATAACATGATAATGGTTAATATGAAGCTCATTATATAGATATATGTGAAATGCCATAAGCAAACTGTATTTTAGAAGGGTCTTTTGGGACTTTTTTTAGGGGCATATTTTCCAGTATAGAAATATTCCATTACATATTACAGATGGCATTTAGACATTTTTAAGATTTCAGCTCCATTGATCCTTTGAACAGATGTCTATAGAGAAAAGTGAAATAAAAGGTAATTAGAACCCTAGCAATGTGGACCCTAGCAATGATATGGCGATGGTGTCAGAGTCACCTGCAAATCCTCAATGACAATGTTCTTAGTTAATGACACTATATTATACTTACTAGCACCATCTTTGCTACTTTACTTTTGGTCTATTATAGAAAAAATCTGAAATTCCTTAGGTGGTGGAGTTCCCAAATAAAATACAAAATGGGCAGCTCAGTACTGAGTAACAAAGAGAACTGATAGTAAGGTAAATTCCATTTATTTAATAAGTTTTTTAAATTGTGACATGGCTCACAATGTACCAGTACATTGATTTTTCAGACATTTCCTCAAGGCTGCTAAGATAGTTGCTTGTTGTCTGGAATAGATCTTATTCCTTCAAAATATCTTGAAATATCTTCTGAAGGGTAATCCCAGCTGACTGTTTTGTAGAACCTATTTTGTTATAGAACCTATTTTGCTTTGGGCAAGTAAAGCCATAATCACATTGTTATTGCATTATACAAAGTAATAGACATACTGGAATTTAAAAATAGCTGAAACAAAACATAACTTGAAAATTAAAAACAGATTTCTTTGTCTTACTCTCACCTCATTAAAAAAAAGGAAATATTCTTTCCTCAAAAATACAGTAAAACTAAGCTTTTAGCTTAGCATTTAGTGAAACATCTACCCAGTAAGCTTTGCTTATGTTGCAGACAGCTACCCTGAGGAGTGATTTGAATTTAAATGTGATTCCCTTATTAGTTTCTGCTAACTGCAAATATCCCAGTCTCTTAATTAAGTGGCTGAGTAATGTATGAATGCTCACTTCTGCTTGTAATGCAGAACAAAGTGATGTATTTAGATTCCATGCACAATATGAAATTTAATGACACAGGCAACAGTAATTTAGAAAACCTTTTGGTTTTTATTATCCTTGTTTTTGCTTAGCCAATCTCCTTGTAAGTGTTTGGCTGCAGCAGTGTTACAAAAGTTTGCACAAACACTCGATATTAGCTAATGGATTTTTAGATTAAAAGATAATGCATTACAAATGCATGGTTACCAAATGCTTAATATGTTGTTTATATCTTTCCCCCCCCATACTTAGAAATAATATACAGAAATCAAAACAGACCTTGATGAAAGCTCCTTTCTTGGTTTGGCACAGAATCTAGTGTAGGATTCAGAGAGATTCTGAATGGACTAAATAGTGCACTGTAAGAGGTTTTACAAAGAGGAAGGAAAGAAGAAGCAAATCAAGCTTTTCTTCTAGTGCTGGTGGTTCCTGCTAGCTCCAGTGACTTTCTGCAGCTTTCCTCATCTCTTTATAGATTTTATTGCTTCAGTCATCAAATCTCCCTGCTTCTGCTCTGGTATTCAGTATGTATATTTTTCCCCAGGGGTATAATGCTAATTTTTCCCTATCCTGAAATTTTTCTCTTTGCCCTGGCATTTTCTCATGCTCAGAGAATCCTCTGCAGACTCAAAATCTGAGTGTATGCGCGTGATTTTGTAAAATCAGAGTAGCACATATGTACAGGAATTTGGACAGCTGTTTGAGTTGTCAGATTTCCATGTTATTGTCATGTATTACGACATGAACGAATGTTCTGCTGCTTTAGTTCAAGCTCTAGAACTTGGCTATGGCTTTAATTAGAGCTCTAACCATCTCTCATGTCTTGAAATTCTCATTTAAATTGCCTGAGTACTTTTCTCAAGAAATCTTCAGCTGTATTCTTGGCAAATTGGTGCTCCTAAATGATGTAGATTTTTAAACTCCCTGTATCCCCAAGCAGTGTCTAGTATCTAAATGTTTGCCAAAGAAATCTCATGTAAATATTGTCATTTAGATCAGTAGAGATAGATTTAAATAACTGTAATTTCTTTTCTTTTTAAGGACTAATAGATAAAACTANGCATCTTATCTCTTTGGGTGAACTGAAGTTGAACAGGACATATGTAATTAAGGTAGCAATTACATGAACACTGTCATTGCACCCCATCCTGTCAGTTAGAAAAAATTGTCTGCTTTAAAGACTTTGTACTAAGACATAGTTCTTAATTCTTGTCCTCATAAATAGTCCTTGGCCTTTGACCTTTGGCCACTGACAAGCTCCTTAGAAGAACAATTTTCTTGCACTGTATTTTCTTAAAATAGATTAAAAATGCCTAAATAGACTGGTCAAATAAAGAGTGGAAGAACAGATGTTTCATTTTGTATGGTTTACAATCACTTAAAAAATGTGATTGAAAACCGTTAACTAAATACTGTTAGTTTCTTTGTGAAATCGGTTTAGCTAGATTTATAAAATTAATTTAATTACATCTGTAAAATAAATTAATCAGAAGTGAAGTGTTTGAGGGTTTGGATTTCTTTTTTTTTTATTTTGGCATTTAGACATTTTCATACTATTTGCCTGTTCATCTCAACATAATTTTGGGCAGTATTATAAATCATGATCTATTTACTTTTTTCTATAAAAACAATGATTAAATATTCAACCCACATATATTCTTTGCATTTGTTTCCACCACAAATTGCTCATCATTATTTTAGAAAAAAACTAAACAAACAGAAATATGAAGACTACATTGCTGTAAAATTCCAACTAGTGAGAATTTGTTACATAATTCATCCCAGATCTATTTACATAAAGAATATTAGTTCTTGTGTATCTCATCTGTCATTATAAAATACACCCATTTTATGGAGCTTGTGGAATGACTTGCTGCACATACTTATTCCCTCAGCCTACTGCTTAATAATAGAACCAAGAAAAAGTACTCCAACTCCTGCCCTTCCTCACAGCAAGGAATTAAGGCAAGCGACACAAATTAGTTTTCAAGCTAAGACAAAATTAAATCTGCAAAAAGTAAGGGCTTATTTGGATCAGAAAGCATGAATCACTGTTTGATTGCACAGTTTGTACAGAACTTGATTTCTTCAAACATTTATACTCTTTCTGCAGTCAAAAGTGTTCTACCACTGGTGAACTTTTGTAATTGACCATGAAATTCCTAGCAGAGTCAACTCAGCAGAAGAATTTCAAAGATCAGGGCCTTGGAGGCTGGCTGACAGCACTCCTTATAGCCTTTTTTTTTAAAATTGGTATTCTTTTTCATTAGATTTGTTTGACTACGGCTAACTTGCATTGTGGTA
The DNA here is from genome assembly GCA_013400955.1 of Drymodes brunneopygia. NCBI lineage: Eukaryota > Metazoa > Chordata > Aves > Passeriformes > Petroicidae > Drymodes > Drymodes brunneopygia. Next base: position 4,291 of record VZTZ01043147.1, read on the forward strand.
CCTTAAAATATTAGAGTCACAGCTAGGGTAGAACACGATGTTGAAAAGAACGTGGTTTCACCCAGAAGCAGCACAGAATTCTGCCATAATTTCTGTAGATTTTTCCATCTACTTCTGACAATCTGAAATCCTGAAGTACCATCCAGCTTAAACACATCCTCACTATAGACAGGACATTTTGTTAATCTTTTCTGTACAATGTCTAATCTTGGCAGTTTTTCACTTATTGCTCCATCAGTCACAGTATATTCTAATGCAGTACAATGAAGATTTGCAGAGATAACTGACCCCAAATGAGCTATTTTAATTATTAAAACAGTAAAGGTATGTTAGTCATGTGCCCCTGAGGAATTAATTTGTTCTGTTGTGAAGCACTGCCATGAGATGAAGGTGAGTGCTAATAAGACTATCCTTTATTTGGTAGCTAATTTAGCAGTGAATGCTAACTGAAATACCTGTGCAGTGGAGCTCACTGTGGCTCTAAGTAAATCTCTTTAGACTGACTGCCTGGGAAATACTGATCAGAGTAAAAATCACTTAAGAATATAGTTGTTTATCTATATAGTCAACTGTTAGGTACTGCAGGTGCTTTGATGGTTTGTGCTTCTAAAATTAGTTTGACTTGTTATGCCTTTGAATTCAGAAGTCGATTCAGAAAGGCAGCCATATTACTGGCCTAAATTCATTTCTTATCCATCCGGTGTACTATTGGCAATTTCAACTGTTTTCTTGCATTTCTCTTTCAAAGCTAAAGGCTTTCCTGGTTAATTAGAAGATGTAAGTACCATAATAATTATTTTTCCATGATTCATTTATGTGAGTTTTTTTTTTCCAGTAATGAATGACATCACTAATCATACAGGAATGGTATAGATGCAGATAGAGAGAAACAACATGTCCCTTGCATCATTATAGTATTCGTTAACCAGTCCCTGCAACCTAAATGATGACAAAATCAATTGCCATTACACGTCACTGCCAAGTTGCATACATCAAATATAACTTAAAATCATCAGTCCGTGACTTGCATAAATATATTTCTTTATACAGACATGTAGAAGCCCCAAAAAGTCTAGTGTGTGGAGAATCAATAAGCACAAATAATGATAAAAAGTCTTCCATTAGTGAAGGGAGCCAATTCTAGTGTGACATAACTAGTGTGGTGGCAATAAAATGTGATAGATGGTGAATGGTTCTATAATGTGATAGATATTTGCTTTGAGAAAATGTAGCCATTCTTTTAAGTGCATATGGAAACTTAAAGGCTATTTATAAATTTTTCTGTTCCAATATAATAAATATAGTTTGCTGTACATTAATGTATGCTTCAAAGATATGAAACTACAGAGCTTCTATGAAAATCATACAAGTATTGCCAGATAGCAGCTCTTCTAGGCTGAAATAAGTAGATGTGACTCCAAGACATACACCCTAATTGCAAACACGATTTGAAAATCCATCTAAGCAAATCTGTAGTTAGGAATATCATTATCTGTACTAGCATTGTGTTACATGTCCTACAGTCCCAACAGAAATTGCAACGTAAACATAGCTTGTGTTGGTGCAAACAAACGTTTAATAAACCTGCCAGAAAATGGAATTTTTTCCATAACTCAATTCCAGCTCAATTTTTATTTTCAACCATTGAAGTATTTCATTTAAAATGTGTCCGGTAGTTTTATTTTAGTAGAAAATAACATTAAATGTACATGAAAATTTCTCAATATCTCTTCCAGTCCCTTCTTACTTGATTTTTTGAAATGTGTCAAAAATTTAAACTTCTATTGATTTGTTTGGATTTCTCCCCATGAAATGGAACGCTCAGAGGGTTAGACATCCTGAATCTGATATTTGACATTCTTATATGGGAATGAAGATTTGTTTCATAATTCCTTACTGAGCTATGGTGGATGCTCTTAGCAGCCCAATCCTAGAACATATAGACAAACATATATTCATTAACATTTTAAGATAGTATGTGATATATCTGCTTATAGGCTTAAAAACTGGTGTTAAAAGTATGGTTTGGATAATAGTAACAGTTAAAAGGAAATAACAAAATACAGTGCTGAGTTCTGATTTTCAAAGCATATATTTTTCTTAAAGTGCCCTTTGTGCAGCAGAGACTCCATGCACAGTAGTTTTCCTGCTTTAGGTAAAAATACCAAAGCAAAACCCTAATCACAACATTAATACTTAGATTGCAATTATCTTGGAAGAAAAGTGATCAGAGTCACAGTATCTTGTATCCTGCTTTGAGTCTTGGGAATTCCTAATTGTGATATTAAAACAGAATAAGTAACTATTAATAAGAATGAAAAATGTTGCTTTTTCTCCTTTTCTGAGGAGTTATTTCCTAGAGATCTGCGACATCTATATGCAGGACATTTATGATGAATATTTTTACATATTTTCTGTATGTTATGCGTGCATGTGCTAATGTGTTATATTTAGTACATTAACACAAGGCCAATCCAATCTGAAAACATAGGTTGTTATTTTCAAAATATTAGTCTTAGAAAACAAGAGGGGTTTGTGTTTGTAAGGTTTTTTTTTCCCACTAAACTTAGTAGGGACTGAAAACATTGCAGGGAATAACTGGGGATGACCCTGAGAAACAATTCTAAAGGAAGAGTTTAAAAATACAGAATATATACTTAAACATACAGTTAAGCTAGTCTCCTCCACCAGTATGATCCAGAAGAGGTGTAAAGTCATGGTTAAAATTATGTAGTGCAGCACTATTTGCTGCAAGAATTCATAACATCAAGTAATTGTTTATCTCATTTCATCGCTCCTGTCCTTTGCTTCCTGCTGGTTTTTTTTCTTCAAAGTTAGAATTATTCACAATCAGTAAAACCATTGCAAATGGACATCCAGTGGTACAGGTGTAAAAAATATTCTGGTTTTATTATATTTTAGGAGAATATGTAGGTATCAAATCCATTCTGCTAGTAAAAAAAAGATAAGCTAAAACCAGCATGAAATTGGTTCAGCTTCTGCAGTTATGTACATAAAGCCATAAAAACACTTATATAGATGTGTCACTGTACATTGCCTTCAATAAAATGATGCATGTTTCTTTGGGGAGTCAAAATAAACATGTAGTTTTCCTCTGTCTCTTGAAAATGTTGTGTGCTCTTTTTATAGTCCAGGTACAATCATTGTATATAGTTAAATCATTAAAGAACTGTCGTATGTACTGACACCTGCACACATATACCTACCCCCCCACAGCCTCCACCCCCATTATGTGGAAAGGATTTTTATGTAACAAAACCATGGTAAATATGGAAAAATGTGTGTCTAATATTTTTTCTGAAAAAACACATGTACTATTTAAGGTATGTTAAGTGTCAAGGTTCAGAATCAACTACCTATTAGGTTTAAAACTAAGTTTTATGTAATTTGTTAGTTGTCTTTGGAGACAAATACATTTTTTACCTGCTTCAGGAGCTATCACAAGAAACCAATATGTGGTTTCTTACAGGAAATGATTTTCCTTTCTTGATTTTGGAATGGAGGAAACAATATATTTCCAAATAATACAGAGACTTTGACCTCAGTTGAGATCAAGAATGTAATAGAGTTTTGTTTGTGTCTTAAAACATTTGATACATACCTAAGAACACAGTAAGTAACAGACTTACGAATTATCCACATTGATACAGAGATATTCTTTATGATGTTCTAGAGTCTATTCTACTAATTTATTTGAGTTACTCATTAACACCTATCATTATTGAAACTGAAGGAGGAGTAGTGTCCTATTCTTTTCGGGTGCCTGAAATAATTATTGTTAAACTAATTTCAGGTAGGAGTCTTCAATCTGGACTTGAAATGTGGTGATGAAATTAAAGTACAAGTGCTGGTAGAAATGGCACCAGTATCAGTGTTGGGTGTTGCCCNATCCTCACTCCTCCCTCTCCCCTTCCCTATTGGTCTATTAACCCTGGACCCTCCCTAATTCCTCCCCTGGACCCTCACGTTATTGGCTATCCGGTTATGTTATAAGCTTCTGTCGAGGGCTGTTCTGGGCTCTTGGTCCCTGAGCTTCCTCAGTGCAGGCACCAATAAACGTCACTGAATACTCATACCTTGAGCCCCTCTCTTTCCTTCCTTCGGCGTCCTGCTTGCTCCAATCTACCCTTTACCCTAAGCCTAATGCCCAGCTATCCACCGGCGGGGTCATACCTGAACCCCGCCCCTGGTGTCACCACCCCTCGAAGCGGTTAGGGGCACTGGGGTCGCGTCGGCTCTGGATTGCCTTACATCTGGGTAGGCATTCCAAGTTGAGCATGAGCAGCGACAGCTGTGGTCTGATATTACTCCAGCCTAAATTTTGGTGGTTAACTTTAAAATGCCAGTTTGCATTAAGCTGAGCTTTTTATAACTTTTATCATAGAGAAATCAACTACTTTTAGAACTATTTTTTCAGTTTATACCACTAGAGTCATGACAGTCTGATACACATAGAACTTCCTTTTTATAGAGAATTACTAGAAAATATTGAATGTATGAGTGATCTGTGAATATACTAAAATAAATTTCTGAAAAAAAGAAGAAATAAGAAACTTCAATGAATAAGGTAATGCTAATAAATCCTCCACAATGGAGGCTAGCCTTGATGTATAATAAAAAAAAATTATTATAGTCAGAAGGTTAATAGCAAAATATATTAATTTTGAATGCTATACATTGAAGATGCTGGTCGTAAAAAACATGCAGAAATAATTTGAAATAGAAGTATGTACATGTAAAATTAAAATGACAGAATAGGTTATTTCAAAGAGCTTAGTTCTTGTGATTTATATGATAGAGTATCTAGTTACAGTTTAGTATGTGTATTTATCCGTATGTACACACACATTTTTGTGCATGTACATGCTTAGATAAGTGTACACTAATTTTTAACTTTCCATTTTGCATAAAATCTGTAAATCCTCTCAGAATGAACACAATTGGTAACAGGGAAGACAAGCTTCCAATTTCAGATTATTAGAAAAAATTATTAAATCAAAGTTTTTAGGAAAGTTGCTTGATACTCTCTTCATTTCTGGATATCTAAGCTTCTGTCTTAGGTTACTGATGAAAGTAAGTGAAATTATCTGGGGATTCTACTTAAACTATACACTGAAGCAGAGTCAACAAAAATATAAATTTGCATTCAGGCTTCTACTTAGAATGTCTCTAAGACACATGTAATGTTGTAGCTGTCAATGCAACCTGGGACAAAAATTGTACATGAACTGGTGGTAGGTAGAATGATATCAAAGAGCTACAACCTATTAAAAAGTTGGAATGTCATACTAAAGAAATAAATAGCAGGCAAACAATTCCTCCCCTGTATCGCCTCCAAGAAAAAAACCCAAATGCTATGAAATATAGCAAATATGAGGAAATTAAATAAAAAATAGGTGACCCAGAACATCTAACCCACATAAGTATATATAGACACCATAAGTGTGCATATTGAGAGACCAAACAAATATTACTTTATGAAAATTATCCCCAAATGTAACAATATAGCAAATCACTTTATGTGAGGAAGTATTTTTTCAAGAAACGCTGGGTTGGGCAAGAACTTATCTCTTTGCTCTAGTCCTGACTTGCATGTACCACCTAGATTGTTAGGGAGATGCAATTAATATCATCCGTTCTATAGGCATTTATTAAGTATCAAGGAATAATGGTCTCAGAAGATCCACTGATAGAAAAAATGAAATTAAGCAACAAAAACCTGCCAGAGTATGAGGTATGTTTATGAATTTACAAGGTAGTAGCAAAGGACATGATTAAATGCTTTGCAAAATACCTGAACGTTAAAATATCTGAACTTCCATTAAAGAACATTGACCTCCCAAGCCCGGATTGGGCTCCTTAGAAGGCAGAGGATGCACGAGGGCAGTGTATCAGACTGTTCTGCAGACTGGTGATCAGCATTCTTAGCTAATAGGGAGGGTAAAACATGGTCAAATTCCTTCAAACAAATTGTGAATCTCCCTCAGCTGTCATTCCTCAGAAAAAGTTCATTCAGTGCTGTCATTTCCACCAGTAGCAAGATGCCTCAAGCCAAGAACTCTTAATACAAAACATTGCAGCATAAAAGTACCTTTGTGAATTTATTCCTGAGTGCAATCATTTGGAAAATGTTTTTTGTTCCCACTGGTAGCAACCAAAAAAAAACCAAAGTTTAATAGTTTCATATTAACTTTTTAATGCTATTTATTTTCTTAGGAAACTGTTCACAAAATATTAACTGCTAGAACAATTTTTCCAGGAATGTATTAACTTATATGTACATAGAGACACCATTGTAAATGTTTTGAAGCATGTGCTACAGTACTTATTCTCAGGAGACTTCTGAAGCAGAGTAGGAAGCTATTTTCTTATGAATTATGACAGAAACTACAGAAAAGAGTAAACAAAATTCCTTCTCTTTACCATTATTTAGATGGCTAATTAAATAACATATGCAGTATATAATATATGCTTTACCAATTAAATCATTACACAATACTTAAACAATAATCAGCCAAATATCTTATGACTTTCTGACTAATGAAGACTTTACTGAATGATATGGTTGATAGGGGGCTTATAATCTAATGAGAGATGAACATTTCATTATAAGTTTGAAATGAGGCTTTGCCTTTAACTGTCTATTTGGGTGAACATATTGGGCATAGTGTAGGTTTCAATATGTTCCCTAGCTTCTATTTTGCCAAAATGCTTTTTTTTTCTTTATAGAATCATTAAATTTAGTTCTAGCTTTTCCTCAATGATTAAGCTTCTGAAATCAATGCACAGAATTTGGCACATGGCATTTCTTACTCCTGGGTCCAATCACAGTGATTCTCTCTGATTGTTTCTGAAAGGGAAAAATATGTGGAAAGATTTGAAATTCCATAGATAGTTTAAACAGTTATAATCAGTCAGACTGAATATTCAAATTAAACATCCTTGTCTAGAATGTTTCTGGATCAAATTAATATGATTTCTGTGAAAATCAAAAATGCTGAATACCAATAAGATTAGCTAATACTATATTGAAAGCTGTAAAAAATATTACTGCTATTATTATTATTATTATTATTNTCCTTTTAGACAAATAAAACTTATGCTTTGATGGATCCCACTTGTATTTCTGCAGTGATCTAAGTTGAATAAAAAAATCCTGACTTACCATATAAAAGCACTAGTATTCTGTTTAGCATTCGATTTTAATTGCAGATTTTACAGACCAGAGCACTCTGAGATGAATAACAGATGATGCTGAACTGAAACAGCTGAAATTCCATGTATGATTTGCAATCTAGAACTAAACCTCTCAAAAGCTGCATTTTCAAGTCTTACTGTTCGCAGAAACAATGTTTCAAGGTGAGTAAAAGCTGATAGTCCCCAGTTTGTCCATTAATCAATAGTTCACTGAGTATTTGGTAAGAGCTCAATGAGCCATAAAAAGGAACAACATGACAAGTTTTATTGATTGTCTCATAAAAAGGATAAAGAAGTGACAGATGACAGGCCCAGTTAGACCTTTACAGCAAGCAGTTACAGTACTCATGCTACATTACTTAGAAGAATTTCTACTTTTGGAACAGGAAGTGATAGAATACCATGTCATTTGCATAAAATTTTTCTCTCTCTCACACACACACATTCACACACACACAAATAAATCCAGAAATTGATTGTGGCTAAAAAAAAGCGTAGTGTGATTAGATAAGATTATATCATCACAGCTGAAATCAGACTCTGATCTTCAATTCTTAAAGAATTTTATTTTCTTGTACAGCACCACATACAAGGCATTTCACAGTATTTATGTTCTTGCCCTCAATGCATTTTATTTATGGACTCTCACTGCTCTTCAATATTATTTATAAGGATTCTCTCAAATCCCAATGTGTACTCAAATGTGAAGTTATTCAATAGTTTTTGGCCATAAATCATTATGCTGTTATTAGGACTTTGCTGCCACATTAATCCTTAAACTTTCAACTTAAGAGCAGGGAGTGGAACATGGGAAGTTAATGAGTCAGATAAGACCTTTACCTCATGGTACTGTCAAAATCCAGAAGTTTAAAAGTCACACTAGGGAAACAACATTCTGCAATAACAAGAATGCTGTAGCTGAGAAGTAGTTTAAGGGATTCAGCCCAAAGTAGTCATACAGATTTCAGATACTTCCATCAAGAATTTTTTTGCAATATTTCCTTTATGAACTTTTATTGTGCCTTCAAAGTCTGTACTAAATTGCATTTCTCCTTGCTACTTCATTTCGCTTTTGCATTTTTATAGGATCATGTCTCACCAAGGAATACTGCCTTTTTCACTGTTGCCTGTTCAGATTTACATAACATGAAAAATGTACTTGAAAAATAGTTAGACCTGGAAAGAGAAATATGTTTAGTTTGCTCATTCTGCAGTAAAAGCTCTTTACTTCCTTCAAACTTCCGAAAAGCAATGAAGCGCGGCTGAGCTTCAATTAGGCAAAAAGCTCACTGACACTTCCTGCTCTAAAAACAGCTGTTTCTTTGGTGTAAGAATTAAGTGATTTAAGTAGCTTAATTCTTAGAGAAGGAATAAGCAAAAAAACCCCTTGAACTTTCTCCAGTTCATTCTCTATATATACCTCTTGCAGCACTGAACATGGGCAGTGGGACCAAGGCAAACATAAGCAGTTCTTTCAAATGATGGCCTAGAGTGAGTAATAGTGTAGCTGGATATCTGCTTCCCATCAAGGCTGTTATACATTAAAAAGGTCATGATTTGATATGTTGCTGTGGACTTTTTTTCATTTTTATTCTAAAACTACTGATAGGTCTGTTGTAACTTAAATATTTAGTTGCTAGTCGCTTAGATGGATAGAATAGATTTAGAATCACGTATGATTAAAATTTCAATCTTTCATGCAATTAACTATCCTGGCCATATTTTATTACTCTAGGTCAATTTCCTTCTAAAAAAATTATTTTCCAGGCTTGGGTGGGGGTGATCACTTAAGTCTGAATTAAATAATTGTGGCTTTTTTTCCTTCAAAGACATCTGTAGTAGCTAGTGTTCATTTAATAAATCTAGTTTCCACTAATCGATGCAACAGGGATTTTTCAAGATACATCAAAGAGAAGCTGGGGAAAACAATGTCGTTAGCTCACTTGCTCAGTAGATTTTATGGTACTGAGGATATACTTGCCAAAAGGTGTCTTCTTTTGTTGAGCTATCATCTGATAGGTTTACTTTTGCTATGTAGTGATTAAAAGGTGTAGGGTTTCTATCTTCAGTTACAGCAATATCATCACAAGCCAGCACTGAGGAGTGGGCATGCCAAGATCATGCTTGAGTTAAATATGTGCTGAAGTGCTTTTCTGAATCAGAGCCATAATTGCAGCAATTTATTTAGATCATAAAGTGATTCCTTAAAGAAAAACAAATCCTGGAATGAATGACATTTCTTTTTTTTAGATTTCTTTCTTGCAATCTTGTTTCTATGACAGGGTTTACTTCTGCTCTTTTCCATATTCTGGTATGAATAAGTATATATACGAGTACTCAACATAAATGTGTTATAAATTCTATGAAAATGGCAGTGTTTTTGCTGTCACTGCAGAATATCCTTCTTTAAATGTCCCATGCCACTACTAAGTCAAGATATCAGAGTATTTGGAAGTGTGACCTGGAAGTTAGCCAGTGAGCAGTTTAAATTAGCACCATTCTGAATCTAGTCAAGCTTTCAAATATATCATCTATAAGGGTATGCTAAGCCAGTCATAGATACTGAGTAACATGACTCCATGGATGGCATAAAGAGGGGAAATAGGATGGAATGACTGACTGGCAGTACTGGCAGTCACAAGGGATCTTCCCTCTAGGATGCTTTCTCATGAATATTCGGGGTTTTATGCCTTCATTACTGCATCAGTGATTCACTGCTGGACATCCGTTTGCCAGAACACATCATCTTGTTGTGTCCTGCCAAGGAATAAGCAGGTGGCAGGGATGACACGATGCCAGCTTTGAGTGCATGCTAAGGAGCAGGCTGGGGCAACATGACCTACATGTTTTGCATAACACCAATTTATTAACAAAGCTAACACATTTAACCAGGCACTATTCAGAATAGCTTATCAGTCTCAATGATCTGTCCTGGCTGACACAAATCCTGCATCAAGTATCATCTAAGTGGCAATGCTCTTGAACTGGTTACAAATCCAAGGGGAAATGAGGCAGAGCAAGGGCAAAGAACAAATTTTGTTATTACATTATTTGTTAGCCAGAATGCTTAGTAACGGTGTTTTTGAGGAAGGTTGTCTGTATTATTGGTGAGGGTGGTTTTTTTAAAATAAAACAAAGACGTGAACTCTGAAGACAGAATTGGATGCATAACTGTAAGGCACATGACTGGAACTAATGGGTTTTGCACTGGATCACCTCACATGTTTATAACAAAAGAATTTTAACCTAGGGAAAGGGCAACACAATCTGTGTTGCATATACATGGAATGGAAAATTGCAAACCAGACAGATGATGATAAGGGATAACGATATTTATATGTGAAATTTCCTCTAACCAGAAAATTTATTGACATTTATCTTCCTACAGCTACTTCTGAAATTCAGTTAGAATTGCACATTTTTCTGTTTTAAGGATATTTTGAAAATTTTGTGATTTATTTTATGTATTAATACATTAGCAGTGCATCTTCAGTGTTGAATTCTCTTGCTCAATCAGTGCATTCACAGGCAAATTGATAATACTGGACTACTGTGAAATTTTTTAAAGGAGTCTGAAAAATAAAATATTATTTCACCCTTTTTTTTTCTTTTTTTTTCCTAATATATTTTGAACATCTGGAAAATGAGCACAACACTTGGCCACTGCATGTAACAGCAGCAAACTGAAGAAGAGAAAGCTGAATGTGAATGTTTGTAAGACAGAAATAGAGGAGAGGGTCAGACTGGAGAGGAGTTTATCTTGAGTACCTCATCTTTGAAAACAGCAGTTTGAAGTGTTTTCACTAAACCTTTCAAAGGGATAGAGACTGAAAAAAGAGCAAGACCTAACTAGAGACTAAGTACTGGGAGGATAAGCCAGCTGGAAGATAAAATTCTCTCTTTGTATCAACTGTGTGTGAGCCCTTTAAAATCTGTCTGATTAGATAGGAGGCACAAGAGTTGAAGTGTTAAACACAGCATATCCCACTGCCTGAGCTCTACTCTCGTGTGCTCATAATGTGAAATGATGGCTCCTCTATACAAGTGAAACTATTAAAAAAAATTGACAATAGCTGTTAATAAAGCCCCAACTGAGTGCTTTTTAAATTGTAACAACAAGGATCAATTTTTTAAACTACTGAAATGCAATCTTTGTTATAGTGAATCCCAGTAACTCTTCTGTAGCTCACAGCCAAATGGAACTGCAGGGAACCTCAGTCAAAGAGAAGGCAGTTCCTTGTGGGACTGGGACAGCCATGAAAACCTCAGGGAATTCTCAGAAAAAACTGAATTCAATATCCATCATCAGTATTCTTTATAAAGCAAAATTTTAGAACTAGAAATAAAGAAGTGTAAAACAAGAAACAATTAGAAAGTTTCCAAGTCTAAAGTTTAAACATGCATTGGAAGTTAAAGCATGATAACTGATTTCCCAGACATAATTTATTTAACCGTCTTCCAAACTACTTATTTGCATTTTATTTACTGAAAAGCCAAATAAAAAGTAGAGCTGAAATATAATTTCAACCGTATCTAAGAAGCAATTGATACAGTCTTAAAGGACAAAATGTAAATATTCTGTCTATGCTTTAATGCACATAAATTTCTGTAGCTTTGGTCTGTGTTTCAACCCCTTGCCAGAGTTCAGGAAGTGCTTGGACAGCACTCTCAGGCACTTGGTGTGATTCTTGGGGTGGGCCTGTGCAGGCTCAGGAGTTGGACTGACTGATTCTTATAGGGCCCATAGAACTCCTATGATTTTATGATTTATTTGTCTCTTTAATGTCAGTGAGAAAATTTCATAGAGATGTTTCAAACCATTGGTTTCAGAACAAAGAATATTGGCTAAATATGTGAATGATGCAAAAGGACTGACAGGCAGGCAAGGTGTATCTCAGTTGTTGTTTCAAAGGGGTGTTTTTTTCTACAGAACACTTTTAAATTCTCATTCTTGTATAACATATTTGAGTTGAAATACGTCAGTGTTGGCAAGAATTTTTACTTTGAATTTTTGAGTCCATCCATACTTTTTCTCCCCTTGCTATTACTGCATTTATGAGGTTTCAATGCATCATTAAAATTCTGTTGAGATTGGTGAGCTGTGCTACCATATTAAGCAATTTTTTTCTCTTTTAGCATTTCAAGGCATTGTCATAATTCTGAGCCCTCAATTTTGAAAATTATTTTTCCTCAGTTATCTGTCCATAATATCAACAGTATTTTTATTTTTATTTTTATCTGTTTCTTTACACTCTAGATGCTAGAAGTGATGATAGAAAGAGAGAATAGATACATTTGGTGGTAGTCTTCATGTTCAGCTATGTTCTTTTCCCAAGAACAATAACTCTCAGGATTTCATATGACAGAAGGGTATTCCAAAATGTGAGTCTACTCTATCAGACACATTGGCCTATAAAATCAAAGGTCTAACAAATATCTGTGGTCTATTAATTGCCTTTAAAATTTACCCCTACTAATTCTTGAGAAATAATTTGCAGTACTTTTGTAAAAAGAACCTCAAAATAATTGCTCTATATAGAATTTAATGGCCCCAAATCCACTTTTTTTCTTCTTCAAGTTTTATATACATTGTGATGTATGATTTCTTTTGAGCTTTTGAAAAAATGGAAAATTTCAGGATTTTTCAACATTTCCGACTATTGTCATATATCTCTTTTCACATGGTGCTTTCATGCTACAAGGCACATTTGCNAACTATTGTCATATATCTCTTTTTACATTGTCATATAGCTCTTTTCACAGTTTTCATGCTACAAGGCACATTTGCTTTGCAATGTTTTATCTGCTTTATTATTCTTCATTTTTTTCCATTTTTATTTTTCTTAGTATTCTGTTCTAGTGCTCTTCTTTGGCTAGCTTCCTGGTCTTTGGCTTGAAGCACTGAAGCTTGAATTCCATTGTGCATCTCATTTTTCTTCCTTTCTAGTCTTTGCTTCTGTCTCATAGATACTCAGTTCATCTTGAGCTTTCCTTCTTGGATTTATTTTCATTTTGGCAAAATTAAGATTGTGGCAGTTCTTGATATGACTGTTCAATGTGTTTTTACATTTGTTTGAATATAATCTATTTGATTTTCTTATTCACCATCTGGTGAGTTTGTGTTTGTTAGGTAACATGAGTTGGAAAGAACTAGGCTGTTCACTAAACACAAATCAATGAGTTCCTCATTGTTTTGATGATGATTTCCTTCCAATGCTTTCTCAATGTTTCCCTCATTTCTTCATTTTAGCAACCTAAAGGACATTTACAGAGGGTAAATCAGGCTTTGGTTTCTTTCAAACAAGTAATGGCAGGGAATGTGGATGGTTTTATTCCTTCTGGTTATATTTCTATGTAAGGGAACAGTGTTGCTCAACTGACATCCTTCACAAACCTGTTGTTGAGTTTGGTGTATATATACTGTACTGTTTAACAAAACTGATGAAGGTCTAGCAGAATGGCACTGGGAATGCAATGGTCTCGAATATCTTGTAGTCACTGAAGCATATCTACACAAAAGAAGACACCTGGAATGAATTTTGGGTTCCTGTATATAATTGTTCAATGCCCTTTCCTGTTGATAACATCAATAGTCTGAGGACTTTACTCTTCTGGAGTTTTGTTTGTTGTTTTATTTGGGGGGTGGGGCTTGGGAGCATTAGTGTAGTGTAGGGAATGACTCAGTTCCTGTGAGTGGCCATACTGCTAGAATGGTAATTTCATCCTTCATGTATAACTAGCAACATTTTTACAGGTATAGCCTTCATTCACATTTACATGCATTTGTATTTATCCAGGATTAGGAAAGCAGCTATGCAAAGTAATCCCAACAGCAGAGCAATTGCTTTTTAATATTGTTGTATATTGTGGTAGTATAATTACATATTTAAAATATTTTTGAGCAAATTTCAACAACACTGTTCATGAGTTCACTCAAAAGAAAATACATTTTTATTTATTACTTGCTTCATTTCAGAAGAAGGCATTTGAAAGCCCACTGATGTTTCTTTCATAAGGCAATAGTTTTCTCACAACTGTCACTGCTTTCAACTTAAGATGAATGCCAGTGAGATTTTGGGAAAGAAATCTCCTGTTGAATTCTAATGGATATAGTTTGAGACTGCTATGTACTTACCTCATGAAGGTGTTTTTAACACAGAAGCTTTGTCTTTCCTAGCTCTGCCTTCTTGTGGCATAGTCTCTTCTGTTAAAGAGCGGTGCCCACAGAAATGCCTGCAGAGCAAGTTCCACTGTGGCAAGTGTTAAAATAAAGTTTTGCAAAAATCTTGAAAGCTATTTCTGAGTCTGAGAAAAAGTTGAAGTCATTGCCCATCGTGTCCATGGA
>VZTZ01043168.1:9069-83093 GCA_013400955.1 Drymodes brunneopygia
AAAATGTGCTATGCACTAAGTGCAACTAAGACCATCACTTCTTTCTGAAAGCAAAGAGGAAGTGACAGATATTTCCCTCTTGTGGGGAAAAAAAAAATCTCCTGGTAAAGACAACTCGCCAGCGGGAGTCACCTTGACTCTTTTCCCATTTGCCTGAGGAAATTCAAACCTGTGTCTCTTTCTCTAAAGAGCATCCAAATATCAGGAAAGAGCTGAAGAGTCACTGAGGGCAAAAACAAGGTTTCTGTATGTCCATGCCAAAAAAATTATTAAATGTTTATTTGTAAAAAATGTGACCAAACAAATCACTCATAAACTCCTATGAATGAAGTGATCTGAACATGTATTTAAAGAGATGCATCAAAAAAGATGCCAAAATGTTTCAGCTGCTAAGGCAGTACTTCTGGACACATGAAAAAATTTAAGATGCTTAGGTAAATTTTACAGAAAATAGATGAGAGAAGTTTTAAATTTTTTTTCTTTTTTAAATTGCCACACCAGAGTTGGATGCTGTCTTTACTCAGAATGGAAATAACCCCTTCAGGATCTACACCTGTGCTAAAAGAAACAGAATAAATATATGTATTGCATATATATAAATAAATATTCATCTATATGTACTATCATATACAAGTTCTAAATGAAGCAGCAAACAGCAATTATAGATTGCTCAGTGAGGTACCTCAATGCCTCTGGGACTATAACATGTCATCTCACATCCTGTATATATTTTACAATTAAATTTTTGGATGTATGCATAAGTCCAAAAGATCTAACAGTTGTGGGGCTTTTAATGTAAAGGCCATGAAAAGATTACATTAAAAAAATCCCATCAGTGAAAAAAAGCTCACTGTTACTTTCTTATGATTAAAAACAGAAAAAGTTTTCATTACAATGAAACAAAGCAGACTAATCTGTCTTTATTTCCACATACTATGAGAACATTCCTGCCATGATGTCTGACTAAGCAAATATAGAGAGATTTGCTGAGATCTGTAGTTTCAACTGAATAGTTCTTGGTAAAGAACCCATACGCAACCAATGTGTTGTGGTGGAAATTTTTCTAAAGGTTATGGCTTATGGTATCCTTCACTTTACAAGGAAGTTACAAACAATTAGGATTTGCTCTGCCAACTCCCATTACTTTGGAGAAAACTCCTTCACTCAAATAGCCCTTTAAGAACCAGGATGAAACAAAAATAATTAGGCCAAGAATTATCCTCATAATATTATTCTTAGAATAATAGAACACAATAAAATTTATCACAGAACTCTGTTATGCCTCATGCATTTTGTAAAATATGAAAATATAAAACTAAAATAACACTAGCTATATGGATAAAAAGTGGCAACTGCAAAAGATAATACCATAAAGCACCTATTTTACTTTAAACAGAAGTCTGGAAAGAGAGAGACAATGCCATTTGTGTACAGACTGAACATGTGGGGAGGTGACATCTGGGCCAGGCAAGCACAGGTGGAAATTATCAGTCTTTCTACCAAACTTGTTTACAGCCCTATCTCCATTGTATCTCCGCCATCAAGGAGGCATCACTGGGTAACCGTGCACAGGGTGGGAAAGAAGGCTGGAATTGAGCTGCAGACCCCAGATTTCAACTCAGATGTTTCAACCACATCTGTAGGCAGCCTACTTGGAGCAGCTGCCTGACACTATTAAGGAAAATGGTGATGGAGCAGTAGGGGTTTTTTTAGTTATAAAGAATAATCTGCACTCAGTGAAAAGAACTGAGATAAGATGTAAAATACATCCTCAGAACACCGAAGTTTCTTCTTCCCCAGCTGCTAAAAGCTCCTAGCAAACTCCTTAACAGCTCACCAAGAATTCTGAGATATTTACGTATTTTTCTACAATAATACATTTAAAAAGTCAATTATACAGAAAAATCTTTAGCCTGGCCTTTTTTTGTCCTTCTGTATCTCAGAAAACCTCTCCTATGAAGACAGGCTGAGAGAGCTGGGGTTGTTCATCCTGGAGAAGAGAAGGAACCTTTCAGTCCCTAAAGGCGGCTGATGAGAAAGCTCATGAGGGACTTTTTACAAGGACAGGTAGAGACAGGACAAGGTGTAATGGCTTTAAACTGAACAAGGGTAGGTTTAGGATAGATATTAAGAAGTTCTTTATAGGGAGGATGGTGAGGCACTGGAAGAGGTTGCCCACAGAAATTCTGGATGCCCCATCCCTCACAGTGCTCAAGGGCTCAGAGCAACCTGGTCTAGTAGAAGGTGTCCGTGTCCATGGCAGGGGTCTTGAAACTAGATTATCTTCCAAACCATTATCTGGTACTATTTTCCCCTGAATCTGAACACTGGTTTATCCTTCTTAAGATACCACACAAAATCATATGAAAGAACAGCAAGCGCACATAAAGAGACACATTCAAACAAATGGAAATCATCAAACTAGAAAAAAAAATTACCAAAGTATCTTAACTTTAAAGAAGTGGAAGTCACAAAGGAAGACCTGGCAATTGATCAAATAAAGTTTTCAGGATAAACTATATATTTCAAGAGAGTTTCCAGGATGACACTTATTACTCTGACTAAAGAATTCACAACCATTAAGAAACAAAACTATTAAAATAGTTTGGGGTTTTTAGACTCACTAAAAATCTCACTTTATTCATAGTTTAAAAAGTAGGCTGGAATTTTATTCTTCTGTTACTGTATGAACTAATACAAATAAAGCAAGCACTATTTTCCATAGTATCATGACCGTAAGTGGAATTCTTTGCAATGTATCCAATCTATCTCATAGATATGTGATAAGATGTTTTTTACCTCACTAAAACCACTAAAGAATGCATATATCTTACTTCTTTTTCTACTCTACATCAATGGCATAAAGCAAAGCTCTTGCTTCCCACACTTCAATTTCTTTTGAATCCCAGATAAGCAGAATATGAGGGACTACAAGGAAAAAGAAATATGCATCAGCCTATGCTTAATATGCTTTGAAAAAATCTCCAATTACTATGATAAGATTTCTGTTTCTTCTCAAGCACTCACTGATAAGTACATTACGTTAATTTAGTGTTACTCCATAAAGGGTGAGTCTCAGCCTCAGGAAGAACAGAAATTGAAGGACTGGTTTCCAAGTGGCAGTTATGACTTTGCTTGGCAAAATAGCAGAAAATTTCAGGTTTCTTCTAGGTTTGTATCAGACTTATATAGGCCAACTCTCAGCTAAAACCACAGGTCTTTATCTCCTTATTAAGCCTACAACTGGCCTTAAAATACCGAATTCTGATTCAAGCAGCAGAATGGCTCCTAACATGGCTCCTTTACTGATAGTAAAGCCAGATACGTAAGATCAAGAAAAGTCCAAATATGCCTCTATTGAAGATTTATGCATTTTGTGTATGTTCTGTGCCAGCACACAGAACTCGACACGGTATAGACATCAGATGTCAGTATATCCCGATACTGAGAATACAGAGAACATGGTTCTTCAGTAAAAAATAGGATATATACAAGGAAATTTTGCATCTTTTTATATAGAAGTTTTTTAACTATGCTACATAATATTTTAACTCCTACCACACTAAGACAATTGAAGAGAACCAATAATTTAGTAAGAAAATGGAAGCTTCTGACTCAAGATCTGTCCTAACAACTGCAATAGAAGAGGTCTAACTGTCTCCTGTATTTTCCTAGCTGGTGTAAAATCTTCTGGAGGATATGTAGAAAGAAGAGAGAGAAGCTCTATCACTCTATTTTCTTTCTCCTCACAAGACACCAAAAAATTAATAGTGTCTTGACAAAAGAGTTGCCATTGTGGATGAAGCAGTGCAGGGAGGGGTAGAATAACTTCTTTTATTCCTCCCCACAACACTGGCCTCATAAATGGGAACAAGACATGATCTAGTGTTTGAAATTAATCTCCACCCATAAATTCTTTTAAAATACCACATTCTCTTTGGTCTTTTCTTCTTTTAGATTTGTACAAAATATTTCAACATAAGCCACTATTTTCAGCATCCTGAAAAACAGAATGTAAGAGAGAAAAGAAGAAAAAGAGAAATCATTCATTTCAAGAGACTTCCATGACATATGGTTTTCATTTTTTAAAAAGAAAGTTTCACAGATGATGGAAAGAGAATTATGTTGAAATGTAATTTTCAATTAATTACTTTTTAAACTCTGTTGTCTCATCTCCAAATGGTGCCAAATATATAATCAGCTCTCATCTACTGACAGTAATTGCTATGGGGTATTTTTTGGGGTTGGGTAAGTTCCTTTAACTGATTATTTCTTTTTAAAATATTTATATTGACCCAATATGTGAAAAATGAACTGTTGAATAAGAGTGGATGTTACAGGGCCTTGATTCACACATGACACACTATGACAACAATGGCAAACTTGCATTAGTGACAATTCCATGATTAGCTGTGAACACCATTGCTAAAGCATTCCCACAAAAGTCAAAGTTTGAAGACTCATCGATTATCTCATTTCAAAACCTGACATTGCCAAAAGACGTGGAAAAAAGTGGAGAGACTATATATAGAGGATTAACAAGCTAAAACAAATGAATCACATGAGAATGCGTAAGTTCTTGGTGTTTAAAATGTATTTCCCATGTTTATAGGGCAAAAACTCAAATTCAGTTAAAAATTCCTCATGAAGATTGGCTTTGGGCATCAGGGTAAAATTTGGTTTAAATTAAAAATCTTTAGCATTTTCTGATCTAAGCATTCTATTTAATACAGTTTTTATATAATTAATTGGGAAAATCTGGGTAACCAAATAAAACTATTTCTTAGCTATATCAACATTCATATTCTTATCTACTGATATGAATGTTTAAAAAAAAATTTAAAAACCCACATGCTCTTACAGGTTGGTCCTACAAAATACTCCATATGGACAAATGATATTTGGATATTACCAATACACAGATGTATATAACTGCCAAAATTTTCCCTCAGCTCTTCAAGGAAGTAAGCTCAACAAAACATTTAAAGTGGAAATGGGAAAACTCCATTTTCATGCAATAATTAGATTTTTAAGCATAAAATTCTCATGTTATTCAAATAAATTGATGCTAATTACCAAAATAAGTCTGGAATGTATTCACCAGCTACTGCAGTCTCAACCTAATCTTACATGCATGTAAAAAAAAAAAACAAAATACTTTTTTATCATCAGGTTTTCTTTAGTACATAATTCTATATGCGCATAAGTTTGTATACCCATAAGTACTACACACAAAAGTACTTGTACTTAATACTTAACTTTTACTAAATATGCTATATTTACTATACAAAGGTGGAGTCTTTTTCTAAGAAGAGTAAATCACATACTTTAAGAAGGCTCTTGCAGGAGATTATAATTCAGAGTCTACTTGAATTTATTACATATCAAACAAAGTGATGAGTAGATAGTTTGCATTCTGTCCCAGAATTGGTCAGGAAAAATGGGGTAGGTGGCATGGTTCTGACAAAAGCCAAATAAAATAGCAAAATGAATGAACCCCCGAAAAAGTCAACCAGACAAAAAATTCTGGTTGAAACAAACAATTTATCTGCATATGCAGATCATTTAGAAACATACTCATAGAAAAACACATCTGAATTGGCATTTTCATAATGTGCCTAAATTTAAGAAAAATCATTTTTCTATGCATGTTCTATGGTAATGGTATTCTCACATGTTTTACCTGTAACGACCCTGTCTGTGCATTGCAAATTTTTGTGGAGGTTATTTCAGCTACATTTATTAAAAATACTTGCTACAACACTTTTAGTAAGAAAAGTAATACATGACAATGTCATGTTACCAGTTAGTGTTCATCCCTCCCTCTTTAAAGCTTTAAAGAATACAAATTAATAAACTTTCACTTCATGAATGAACAGTTTGCTGAGATTTAACATAATCTGAGCCACACTGAAATATAATAACATAATTAACATAATCTGAGCCTTCACTTGAAATAATCACATATACCAATACAAAGAGGTTTAAAATGTCCCATTTCATTTGTCAACAACTTACATCCACTTTATAATAAGTAAATGAACAGGTTTTAGTAGAAGTGGAGCAATAATAATTGAACTAAGTTTGAGTTTGTCCTCAACAGTATTTAGAAGTACAGCTTAGAAAGAATTAAAAGGATATGAGCAGTGGCATCTACTCAATTATATGTGTACACATTCATATATATCAATAGCTCTATTGCACAAGAAAACTTCAAGATATTTCCATTTATTGATTAATTCCCACAATAAACTATAACTGAAAGTATTTTTGCTTTATTTTGTTTTTGTACACAGTTTCATAAACATTATCTAGATGCCACCATGCAGGTGAATCAAGCGTAGCTGAAGCCATCACGATTAAAAATAATACAAAATACAATATACTGTTCTTCTTAACGAAAACAAACAAATAACACCATAATCATTAAATAGTCTGTCTAAAGCTCCTTAAGTTGTCCTTTTTAACATGTCAAAGGTAAATGAAAGTGGTAACAGTTCAGAAAGTTTAAACATAAGGTACTGGGCAATAAAAAAATGTAAAGGAAAAAACAGATAAAAATAAGTTCTTAAGGCAGAGGGGTGTATCAAAAGGAAAGGAGGATATCAAAGAGGGAGATTAGCACTGGTAGCACAGCCTGAGAAAAGGAGACAGAGAGACCAGTAAAGATTAAAAAGATGTTCAAAACTGAACAGTTTTGCAGCAGAAATTGACTATCCGAAATATTTCACACCTCAATGCCCTCAACATGCTCCACAGAAAGCAGGCTCACAGCCAGACTGCCAACATCTCTGCCTGGCAGGCTTCCCAACTCTCTAGGTATCCAGAAAACTTTCCCTAGAAATTTTGTCTATGGAGCCAGAAAAACACTGAGTACCTAGTGTCTCAAACCTAGAGTTTACTGCTGGTGACACACACAAGACGCTACATTCTTTTCTTTTGCAGCTAGAAAGATACAACTTAAACTTCTAACATGTGAGGGACAGGCATCTCCTACATTATATAAGCTATAATTCTGCACATCCTACTAACCGTCTGTAAATTAGTTCCAATTTGAGTTCACTTCATCCCATCATTTGGACAAAAGTAGAAAGATGTTGCTTTTGCAGTACCTTTTTTATAGAAAATTAAATCTTCCTATCTATAGTAGAAATACTTCACTTAATATATTATAATAAGGCAAGGTCTTAACAGCACTCTAATATCTTCTGTCACATCAAAGAACATAGCTGAGGGAAAGAACACAAAATATCCTTTCAAACCATATTCCTGTGTGCTTGAAATGTTAACTACTTTTCCACTTATGTCAATGGGCCTAAGACACTATCTCTTTTTACAAGTTTTGTCTTCTTTTCAAACTGCCATGGCCATGGGAACACTATTACAAAATTCCAGTAACATCTTTCTCCTTTTCGTGACCAAACCACAATGATACGTTGCATTCACCTTGTGATCAGCTACATACAAATCAATTTATCTGACAATGCCAGTTGCACCTGGGTACACTACACTCTATTCTGTACGTGTGCATTTCATTCCATTTACTATAGTATATATATACTATATATATATTATAGTCCATAATATCATCAAGCTTTTCCAGTGTGACATGAATTCCCAAACTTTGTTTAGTCTGTTGATTCTATTAGTATTCATCTACTCATTTGACAAAGTAATTAGCTAAAGACTGATGAGATTACGCTCAAGATTGGTCACAGACACACAACTTGAATGTTGAAACCTTCTCTTTCAGGACCCTCTGCAGTCACTCATTTAGCTTATTTAAAAAAAAGAAAGATAATGTTGGTTATCTGAAGAAAGTCCTTTAGTGAGGGGGGAGTTCTGCTCTTACTAAGACATCTCCAAAAGCTCAACTGGCCTCTGACCCCAGAAAGAGCAGGGTTCCTACAGAACTAATCCTTTCACTCATTTCTCATTGTTCTCATGTTCTGGCTGACTCTTCCCAGAACAGCAGAGCTGGAGCTTTTTAACACCTTTGTGCAACGAAGAAATAACTAGGTCACTTAAAAAACTAGTCCATCTGATTGGTCCTTCTTCCCTAGATTTTTTTTTCCCATTTTACTTTTATACCGGGTTTTAAGCTACTCAAGTTTCTCAGGAGTAACTTCTTGTGTTGAT
Source organism: Drymodes brunneopygia (assembly GCA_013400955.1). Taxonomy (NCBI): domain Eukaryota; kingdom Metazoa; phylum Chordata; class Aves; order Passeriformes; family Petroicidae; genus Drymodes; species Drymodes brunneopygia. The sequence continues at coordinate 17,209 of VZTZ01043168.1, forward strand.
AATCAGCATTTTAACCATCTCTCTTGCAACTGCTGTAAAGTAACAATCACTTAAAGCACACTGTAAGTCTTAATGAAGTTATTAAATCTGTAACTTTAATCCTGCTACATATAAATGGTATTATATGGTTATAGAAATCAGTATTTAATATTTTTCCCTGAGACATGTTCTTGTCATTTCAGAATAATGCAAACCATTATGAGATCTCACTGTAAAGAGAAATTTCTGTAACAAGTATGGAACAAGTCAATTACTTGCTCTTATTTCTCATATTCAACTCAATTAATGTTAGTAAAATTATGTACTGTGAATGAAAAAAATGAAATTCACCCAGTGAAAAATTCTGCCAGCAGAAAAGGAGTTCACTCTGCTTACAGATTTAAATATTACTCTATTACCTGAAAGAATAGCCACATACAGTATTTATTAATAAGTATACCTCAATGGAAGCCTACAAAATAAAATATACTGCACCTATGCATAAAGAAAGAAAAAATCAAATTAACATTACTTACTTGATTAAGTATATCTTGTTTCTGTAACACATGCAAGGAAAGAAAGAACATACATACATTAGTGCAGTGTCATAACACTCAAGCTCTGTTAAAATAATAGAAATATTTTTAGTGAAAGGTTAGTGATTAAGATCAGCATGTTTAAGACATTAGATAGACTCCCATTTTCTTGCATTAGCACATAAGTCAAGAAAATGGCTCTAAGTCAGAACTCTAGTCTTGATTAGACAGTGCAAGCAATTTATTTCTAAACATGCAATGACAGATAACCAAAAAATAAAAATAAATATGTTAGTCTTTCATTCCTGTGTACTTTAAAAAATAATAAAAACTTAATTTTTGTCAAGAAGAGCAGTAAATGAAACAACTTATCAGAACTGAATACTTCTAAATTCCAAGTGGGAAGGTTGTGAAGCAGATGATCTCCAATGCCATCACATGGCACATAGATGAACACCAGAGGATCCAGGCCAAGCCAGCAGGAGTTTCATAAAGGCAGATCCTGCTTGACTCCTTGGTCCTTGACACCTAAACTCCCTCTATGACAAGGTGACCAGCTTAGTAGATGAGGAAAAGGCTGTGGATATTGCATACCTGGACATCTGTAGAATTGTTATCGTTAAGGTTGGAAAAGACCTCTCAGGTCTTTAGTACAGCCTTTAAAACTGCATTCTCGGGGACAAACTGTCTGTTCATGGCTTGGACATGTGCACTTTTTGCTGGGTAATAAACTGGCCAGGTGGCCAGGCCTAGGGAGTGGTGGTCAGTGGAGTTATATCCAGCTGAAGGCAGACAGAAGTGGTGTTTCCCAGGCCTCACCAAGTCCTGTATAATATCTTCATCAATGATCCGGACAAAGGTATGACTTGCACCTTTGTCCGTTTGAGGACGACACCCTGGTGGGCAAGAGGTTTGATTTCCTACCTCAGGGTAGGAAGGCTCTGCATAGGGATCTCAAAAGGCTGGATCAGTGGGCTGAGGTCAATGGTATGAGGTTCAAGAAGGCCAAGTGCTGGGCCCTGCACTTGGGTCACAACAAGCCCAGGCAGCTCCACAGGCTGGGGGAAAAGCATCTGGAAAGCTGCCCAGCAGAAAAGGAGGTGGGGATGCTGGTTGACACCCAGTTGAACGTGGGCCAGCATGTGCCCAGGTGGCCAAAAAAGCTTCTTGGTAAATAAAAAATCAGGATGTACTCAAAAAGGATGACAACACTAGGACACACAATGCTGTGTACTTACTGCCCATTTAGACACTGTCTTTAGCTCTAGCTGCTTTCCTAATTCTTGCCAACCTATTCAATGCTCCCTTCAAAGTGAAATGGATGAAATTAATTAATATAAATAGATCTCAAATGATGAAAATAGTATTTATCAATCAGAGCTTTCCAAGAGGCTGGTCTTAGCCTACCTATGTGTCTTATACCAAGTATAAAATCCATTTTTAATTACCTCTTTGATACTGACTTAGAGAAGAAGGTGAAAGGGCAGGTGCTCAGTAGCATTTGTAGAAATGTTAGGCCTTACATTGAAAGCAAAGAGTAAAAGTTCCATAAATAAACTCCTGATAGTAGGTAACCTTCTGATAATCAGATACACCGTTTCCCCTAATCCAAAAATCCACTCACTCAACAAGATATAAAATAATGTAAAAACAAACCAGACTATTTCAGGTAGCACATTTTGAATACCAATGGCTTTTCTTTTGCTATTTGCATTCTATTAGATCAGCTTGTGATAAAAAAACTGCACTGTAGAACCAATGGAGTGGAATAAATTTCTGAACCTTTTAAATATACAAGTAAATATTTAAGTAAATATATCACTTTGCTAAATTTGCCATAGGTCTATGTCCCATTTTTATTGGTAAAAAACTGGCATAATCTTCTGGTAGAATAAGACTTAAAAAAAACATTTGGAGTGTTTATAAGGTGATGATCTAGGAAAGAGAGAGGTAAAATGAAAATATGATGATACAAAACACAACAAAGCAAGTGCTGTCCAGAACACATAGAAATAAATAGCTGCACTAAGATTGATGCCAGCTGGATCAGTTATTTTTTGTCATCTCATTCACAGATAATAATTAATTACTTACACCCAATCCACAGAGTCCTCATCCAACCACATAAAATGAACTTGCAAATCATTCTGTAAAGAGTTTATCCACACAGCAGGCTGAATGCATGCCAAAAATATAGACACACCTGGGCAAAGGCAGTTCGCTTGTCAGAATAGAATATTTACTCAGTGCACAGGGAATTTCAGCCACCTTGTTTCCAAGTTCAGCAGCTTATGGCATGAACTTTGAGCTAACAAATCTTAGTAGATCCAAAGGACTTTGTTGCCAGCTATGTTTTCTTTATGTTGCACTCCCTGAAGTCTAAATGTTTAGCAGCAAAGCACAAAAGCTGTCAGGGTTAGGACAGGTTCAGTATTAACCCAGGAGTAGTGAACAGCTTGATTCCTGCTGAAGACATTTAAGTCATCACAGGCTGTCTCTCTTGAATCCTTTCCTCCCCTACCCCCTTCTCCTGCTCCCTGCCTTGGGTACTCTGCTGCTTTATAACTCCTGGATGTTTCAATAAACTGGTAGAATTCTGCAAATGAATAGCTGTGAAACAAAGAACAGGGAGACATCATGCAGAGTCACAGACTCGTCTCAAGACCAACTGTGCTTATTAATTCCAGCTTTCCAGATTTTGCCAATTCACCTGGCTTCAGTCAGAGAAGTGTTCCTGGGTACCCATCTTACCATGACTCAACTTCCATGTAGCCCCAAACTGGAAGAATGACTTTGTTAAAAGAGACTAATCACACTATTTTAAGTAATCATGTTTATATACAACTGATAATTTGAAAATATGTTACCAATATGGCAACATATTATTTAAATATGCATAAAATGCACAATTATTTTTTACTTTAACAGGGTACACTTCACAAAAATAAACATGTTGTATCATGACTGAAAATATCTGAAGAATTAGAAGAAAAAACATATAATAGATCAAGACCATTTTATCAGTTCCCATTTTTCCTAAAAAAAAGAACAAAATCAAAAACCTGTCTATATTCTAACAAAAAGCAGGTAAGGGAGGTCCTACAGCCTAGATCTCCCTGTGTTACACTGGGGAATAAAGTAGATCACATCATTCCCATCCATTTATATACTATGAATGTATGTAACTAGAAACCTGGAAATCTAAGATGATCATTTACAGGATCAACTCACACTATTTTATTATTAATTTTTTTTCTCAGAAACTGACTAAAATGATCAATGTTATGCCTTGCCAAGTTCAAAGCATCAAATGATTTTTCAATACTGAATAAGCCATAACTCATTAGTTGACAATAATTGTATCACTGCCAATAAGTTGTCATTGCATTTTACATCCTGAAATGTAAGATCAAGTAATTTTTATAATGGTTAGCACATTTTTCTATCCTGAATTTCACATAATGTGAGCACAGTCAGAAATATTACTATTAGAAACATTACTGAAACAGGTTTTTATTTAGCTACATTCTGAATCACACTATTGGGATGTGCTAAGCAAATGCAAATTTCAATTGAGGATAAGAAAAGAAAACAATCTGGCTTTTTCTACCAGCCAAACCAGAATACTTTGTCTAGTGGTGAATCTGTAGTGACAATGTGCACACAACAGCTTTTTTTTCAGCTGAATTCTTTGTTTCATAACATCAGAAAATCCCACTACCAGAAACAATGCAAGTGAAACAGAATTTAAAAAGAAATCTTAATGGATTTTACCTTTATAACTTTCGAAATTATGCCTAACATTTCCAGTCTTGAAAACCATATTGATCTTATGGGTTGTGGAGGTGTTTTGGGTGTTTTTTTTAATTTGAGGGGAGAGGGAAGGAGTCTGTGAACTGATTTTGGCTAGGATGGAGTTGATATCCTTCACAGTAACTTGTATGGAGCCATGTTTTGGATTTGTGCTGAAAACAGTGTTGATAACAGAGGGATATTTCAGTTATTTACACAGAGTCAAGGCCTCTTCTCATCTCACCTCAGCCCACCAGCAAGGCAGCTGAAGGTACATAAGAATTGGGGAAAGGGGCACCTTAGTTAAGATAGCTGACCCCAACTGACTACAGGGATATTCCAGATCATATTGAAACCTGGTTTTTTGCTTTCCAAACAATTTCAAATACTCCCAAACACCTGATTTATAAATATTCTTCTATTTCCAATGCTTAGAATGGCTACAGAATTTTCAAGTTGTCCCCATCATTTCTGATCATTAAGAAACATGAAAAATTACCCCTTCAGGATTATATTTCGCTAACACACCACTGCCATGGAATTCTTCTAAGACATCCTTAATTTTCTTGGTGGAATCTGGAAAAAAAAATAAAGAGAGAAAATGAAAATACAGAACACTGATTTACATAATATGAACTGTAATTTAAAAAACAACAATCAAAACTGCTAATAGCATTTCACAATGCACATTAGTAATTTTCTGTAGCTATATGAGAGCTGTGGGTACAAAGAAAATAAGAACATACTTTACCCTCTTAACAAGTATTGTAAAAACCAGCAAGTAAACACAAAATGCTCAGAAACAAACACTCTTTGATCTAATCCTTAACTATTAAATAGCATATTTCTGAAGGAGTATTTTCAGGACTACTTCAAGTCACTTTTCTTGTCCTTGAGTCAACCACAAAACATGGTCATTTCCATCAGCACTACAAAATCTCCTTTGCTAGAGTTGCCAGTGAGTAGAGGAGCTGGACAATATCAAGATAAATGGGAACCTTGCAGAAATAAAAAACTCTTCAGTGGTCACGACACAGAAAACAAATGTTGCTCTCAAAACCTCAATTTTTGCAGACCTTGCAAGTATTCTAAAATCTATCAGCTTCAGTAACTTTTGTCTAACAGAATTGTGCAAATCCCTGCAGTCCAGAATCAGGTAGATAAAATTTTTTCAATTTATTTTAACTATGTGCAGAATAAGAAAGCAATTATTTCAGTGAGGTGCCATTACATAAAACCCTTGAACTCAGATTCACTTAGAACTCATCATGCACATAACCATCCTTTCTACATAAAGTATCTCAGCAATACAGAAAAATAACTGTAACTCATTTGTTTCTTTAAAATGCAGTAGTTGAGTGTACAATGGTCAAATGTGCATAATGGCCACAACACCATGAACTAATAATGAGTACCAATGCAATGAATGAGAGAATAGGTGACCTTCGCATCTGCACTTCTATTTCTACAACAAAACTTGGGAGGAAAGTAGAGAAGCAAAGAGTGAACCAAGAACAGGACTCTCTAGAGCAATTACTTAGGCACTTAATATTACAAACATTAGGACCTAATATGGTTTTTATTAATTAAATCAACAAAATATGGCACTGTAATAGTTCTTAGACTTTAAAGAAATACAGCATTTTAAACCTGACTCTAAAAAGTGCATTTAGAAAATTATGAAAGGAGACCTGAAAGAAGAAAATGTAGCAGCCAAGGATTTGAACAATAGTTATGTAACAGTTCTGTAACAGTTCATAGCAGCTATAAACAGAATACAACACTAAAATTCAGTTTAAAAAGCTGCTGGAGGAGTTGTTTCCCTCCCACTCTCATACATAGTTTACACAGTAATAAAAATGGCTTTTCCAAGCATTTTTCATTTACCAAATTTTCTTAAATAAAAACACCTGATACTATGTGTGGCCTCAATAAAATTGTTTCTTTTCACTAATTGGATGTATTTCAATGTTACTGTCAACTATAAACAATGGAGTTTAGTAGGTCTCATGGGCAGTCAATGCAAGTATTTACTCAATAAAATTATCTATAATCTTACTGCTGTGTCATTTGAAATACAACAAAAAACCACAATTTATGTAAAAAAAATAAAAAGAATAAATAAATAAATATGCTAAGCAACAAATTTATTAGCCATAATTAGAAGCTGGTGGGTTAGACACTTACTAACAAGGACAAGTACACAAATTGATGACTGACAAAATTTTATTTGAATTTGATTTCTATTATTTTAATATGCTTTTCAGTATTCATATACATGGTCGTATATAAAAATCATTGCATCTTATGATAATGATGTCAGTAACTTCAAAAGCAGCAGTGTGAGATCAGCAGATCTATGAGATGATTGAACCTCATCTTTTATTAACCAAATTAAAAAATAGATAAATACAGTAGAAATGGATCACTTTCTAGAGGTTTTAAAACAATGAGATTTTCTGTCAGTAACGACCATGCTTTCATTTCATATTTTGCCAGTCTTTTCATCTTTAAATCAGTATTATGCCTATGCAACTGTAATTAAAAGTAAAATCTATTTTATGTTACTTATTGAAAATAAACTAAATTCTTTATTTCCATTTTTTTCACACTTTCTTAGTCAAGTGTCAAGATAAAAAAATATGCACCATTGCAGCAACAGCTTAACTATTCACCTTTTTCATGCAGGAGTTTAAAATAGTCACATCCAAAAAGAACAGCTAGCTTTGTGTTTGAAGTAACTGGAATAAAAGGTCTGCAGATGTAAATTCTGCTTTAGTTGTCCAGCAAAATTTTTCAAAAGATTTCCACATTCAGGTCAGGAGCTGCAATTATTTTGAGTACTACAGCCAGGGCAGAATCAATTTTTTACAATCTTTTGTTCATAGTCATTTAATCATTTTTTTCAGTTCATGTGACAGTATCCAAGCTAGAACAGAGATCTTTCAAAATGTTCAAAATGACATATCGATATTTTAAGTGGAATGCCAACACACCATCTTCTGCCTGCATACTCCTTAACAGTACTGACAACCCTCAGAAAAAATTAATTCTTCTTCCTCAGCCTCAAGTAGGCAAACTAACATTGGGAACATGTTCCATCTTTAATAAGCTGTCCTAAAGGGATATGAAGAATAGGATCATTTTCTACTCTTTTTGAGGAATCACAATAAAAAAACCAATAACTAAAAAGTTAACAAAAAACCTGTCTTAGAAAGCTTTATGGAGTAGAAACTCCAATAAAATGTTACCAACTTTACGTAAAAAATAGTCAAGTACATGCTTTCCATAAAAGAATAAGCAAAAAAATTCCAGAAAATATATATAGAAGTAATTAAAACTTTTTCCTAAGATTTTTTTTCTGTCTCAATAGGAAGTAAAAACAATGGTATGGATTTCTTTACAGCTTTGTCTGATCCAAATCATCTACATAATCACAGTAAAATGCTGGTGCAAACACAAACATCAGAACAGAATCTGTATTCTCTCTATTTCCTAAAAGTACAGATGTTCTGCATGCTTTAGCATATTAGCACTCCGGAGCAATTTCAGTAAATTCGTAAGTACCACTCATGTTAAAAACAAATAAGGTTTTAAACTCTGTTGGATTACTCTTAGCTATTTCTAAAATGAAGGAAATATTCCTTCTTTGTCGAAATCTCCACATTCCAAGCTCTCCTCAAGAGAGATGGTTTCCAAATATGCATATATATAGTATATGACCTGTCATGGCAGTGCTTAAATCTCATGTTATCTGCAAAGTTATAGCTGGCACAGTACAAATTTAATGCAGCTTGAAATATAATACTTGTTTCAAGAAAAATATCTCTTTTCTTTGTTTTCAGAACTTTGTTATTTTTATTACCAACTAGGGCAGTGCTTTGGATATTCAGTCAAAATACAGAAGACCTTGAATTCTCTCCCCTGCCTGAATTGTTTTCGTATCTTACTGTTCAACCCATCATCTGATGCCATTTGCACTTAGTCAAGAGGGTGGAAGAAGAAAAAGGGAAACTGTGGCCTAAGATTCAGAGTTTGCCTTGGATGAGGTGAGATGTCATTTTCTAACTCATGCCCCAGTGAGTTTAGGGCAGAATAAATAGGCAAGACATGGTGTGGAAGACTGCTAACTCAAAAACTAATACAAGCACATGGGAGAAAAGTAGCTGGATTCTACACTGTGCTGCAGAAATTCTGTTTTAAATTAAGGCTCCAAAATGATAGAGATATAGATGAGACTTGGGATAATGTTGTATTGTTAGAATAAAGGCAAAACAATTAAAATAATGACACTAGAAATATGAAACCTGAATATATAAAAGCAAAAGTATCAAAGTGTCTGATTTTTTCTTAACTGTCTTTCAGCCCTGACAAAGATACTTTTTATAACTGAAGACAAATTTACATGCTAAGTTCAAAACCATTTGAGGTTTAGCCCACATTAAAAATTATTATTCATTTTTTAAAGTGACTCAACTTGAGATGAAGAAAATTGAGTACTCAGTTGAGACTGGAATTTCGTGTACCATTTCTCCTATAATCAGAAAACACAAAAGAGAAGGAAAGTTTGCCCAGATCACAGACTTTGCCTACATATTCTCCCCATCCTCACAGAAAAATTCTTAAAAAGATTTTTTTTCTTGGACAAAAAAGACTCATAATGTAAAAAATACTCATTATGTAAAACTCACATGCTATGCACACAATATTTTTCAATTTAAAAGGAAATAAGCATTAGAAAAAATTATTCTGAGTTATAATTCTCAACAGAAAGTCATAACAACCTGCATATTTATGGGGCCATAACTAATTTTAACACCTACAATAAAATGTAGAGTAATAACCACTTTCTACCTCTATATGCCTTTTGTAAACTTAATACAATATGAAACACATCACAGGCATACAAAATATAAAAGCTTCACAGAGATTTTCTACACATCTTGTTAGCAAAAGTTCCAACCATGTATATACAATTTTCTGCATGCCAATAAAGCCTAGCTCAAACTCAAAAGCTCTGCTTGACAGATAAACCAAAGAGAAGCACAGAGAGAAATCCAGCAATCAGTTGGCATTACAATTTTTATACAGGTTCTTATTCTATGGAGTTTTCTTTCTTTTGTAAATGCAATAATGCAGTAATATGTGTATATCTAAATGTATACGCGCAACTTTTTTTTCCTTTTGCCTAGCTCATTTTATTCAGAGCACCGGATAATGCTTTTACTCAGGCTATAGCTGTACTTAATCTAAAGCTTTACTAGTCTAGAAATTCCAGGATATTAAAAAAGCCAAGCCTGCCACCAAACATCTATGTAGCACCATTGAGTAAAAACTGTTCACCTTTCAATAGAAAAGGTTGTTTCAGTAAGGACGTGGCTCATCGAGCATGACTCAAGCTTGCAGCACATCTGTGTTGGTAAGAGATGCCTGATGGCTGTTATTGAACTCGCAGAAGGCAGTGGCTTCCATGTCCTCTGCTGCCCATGTGCAGCTGCAGGCTCACTGCCAAAGCTCCTTCAATACAGGTCACACCCAGGTTTTGGTTCATGACTTGTAAGTGGTCTTTTGATGCAAATATCACAAAGGAAAAAACATTTAAAACCTTTAATAGGATAAACATTTGATTTTGGCTTTCTTGTAATGAGAATTTAAAACCTATTGTGGCCTTGCAAAAAGTGACCAAGAAGAGAAAGCAATCACTGTCCACTGGTCTGAAGGAGACACCTCCTCAAACCTGCTGCTACCAATGGTTTGGGTAACACTCTGTAATCAGAAGAATTGAACTACACCCTCCAGCAAGTTACATTCTCATTGAATTCTATGACAATTAGGAAGAACACTCCTTAGAAACCCAGTCAGAACTGGATGATGCTACCTGAATAAATACAGTGGCAAGTGACCTCTGCAACAGCTTATGGAGGAGGCAGAACAGGAGAGAGGTAGGAGCAGCAGCTCCTGCTGCAGAGGAAAACCTCCTCCTGACAACCAAAGCAGACTCTTCTACCCACCCCTCCTGTGGGGGCTTGGTAACACAAGGAGCAAGGCAGATTCATTTTACCCATTGCTATGAGCTAAATGATACTTAGACAAGGACTTCTTTGTGAAAAAAACCAATATTGACTGCATGTGCCAACACATCTTTAGTCCACATTAATAAAAAATGTCTGCCAAATCCCCCTTCCCTAAGCAGATGTTCAAGTGAAAAGTATATGTCAAACAACAGGGAGTTGGGAGGCTTTATTTTAGTCTGCTAGTGGGATGAGCTTTCAAAGGAAGAAGTAAGTAAAGGACAAAAACAGACTCCAGAACTTGAGCAGAACTGCAGCTAAGTCTTGTATGTACTTAAGAACTGTCAAGTAAGAAAAAGAATGCATCAGATTTCTACATTTTAAAATTACTCCAGCTAACTTTCTCAGTGTCTTTTGGACTCCTTTATTTCCTGATATTCTGAAAATTACATCTTTAACAGTCTGAAAGCTCCTCAGAGTGCATCTCCAAGAGGAAGACTCATTATATATGGGTACTGTGAGTATTTGGGCTCTGTGGGACCAGGACCTCATGAATCCTCTGGTTGGTTAGAGGTTGGACTTGATGATCTTAGAGGTCTTTTCCAACCTTAGCAATTCTGTGACTCTCTGAATTTTTATATTTGTATACTTTGAACTCATAACCTATTTAACCTAAACTTCAATTATGGCTTCAAAAAATTATTGAATAGGATACATTACAAGACAAAATTTCAAAGCTACATCTGGTTCTTCCATTCCTCTCTACAGCACAGACAGTATTTGGAATTATTTTTTCCTTTTTTTGAGCACATAATATTTTCCTTATTCTGCTTTATCATGTTTCATGTTTCCAAAGTATCAAGATCATTTTACCTTCCCTCTTACAAAGTTTTAAATGTTTATACAGTGACAATTCTTGACATCCCAAAATCTGTTTCTTGCAATCATGATTCTCTATTATAGTTTCTCTTGGAAGCAAAGCCTTTAAAGTCAAATACATACTTAGGCCATAAAACTGAGAGAATTAGCAATACAAGTACACATGAATCTGGATCTTGAACTACAAATGAGGAAGGCTCCTGCACTTGCTGTGAATATGTACCAGTATAAACTGGATTGCCCTTTTTCTGTCCTAAATATTATTCCTAAACTTCTGTTCTTAGTGATCTCATGCTCGGTACAGTGACGAAGAGCAGCTAAAAAGAGATCACTAGAGCCTGCTCTCCCCAGGACTCAGAGAAACAAGCCTTGACAATGCTACCAAAAGCTTTTCAATATTTAGTGTCATTCAAAACTATCAGAAAATCAATCAAGCAGAGTAGTGCTGCCATTGGTATTTTGACACGTACAAAATTCTCTATTGCCTGACTACATTTGGATGTGGAGACTTCACAAGATGCAGATATACAGACCCTGTATACACACATACAGTGTTGCCAAGCTCTTGCATTTATATATAAATACACACAGACATAATATGCGCAATTTGGTGAATTTAGATGAGTCTTTCCAATCAGCAAGATATTACCTGATCTAACCTATCCAATCTCTATAAAAATTAGCATAAAGTGGCTACATACAGTATGGGGAAGGGAAACAGAACATGTCTCCTTTACATTCTACACATCTTTGGATAGCATAAGCAAATTTGACCTCTTGGGGCAAATATTTCATATTATTTAGAATTGTGCTCCAGTTTTCATAATAAGTAATTGCCTGAAGATTCATGACTCAATACTCCTGACTAAAAATAAAAAATCTTAAAAAATCATTATTGCTAATATAAAGTTTCTCCAACTTCTATTTCCTTTGTGAATATTTTTAAGTTTGTGTTTGTTGGAAGTGTTGACACTCAAACAACAGTTCTCATTTATCACTATTTCGGCTGAGAATCTTGCCACATATAATTTGGATTCAATCTTTGAGTACTTCTAGTATTACGTGTGTTGAGCCTGTGGAGACATTAATATTACAGAAAGTTTAAAGTTGGTCACAGAAAAAGTGACAGCTTTGTTGTCCATAAGAATGGGCTGCTTGCAGGCATCTGCCTACAAGTCAGAGCCTCCCAACCATTGCTTAATTACAAAGGCATGGAATGATGCAGAGATTGTTTCCGCTGTGGTATTTACACATTCAGCTACCTTATAAGGCTACTGAAAAAGTTTATTGCTAAATAGATAGAATTAAAATATAAAAGTCAAAGAAAAAATGCTACAGACTGATCAGTAAAAAATAAAAAGTTAGTTCCAGTTCAAGACCTAAATTCTGGGATAATATTGTTCTCCTAATTGCTGTAACTTGAAGTTTAATGAAATAAACAACTGGTAAGGGACTACAACTGTGTTCTAACTGTATGCTAGGAAGTTTTTTAGTTTTCCTATTTTCATTACTACAGCAAAGCAACTCAGTATTTATATTATACTTTCACACATTAAATATTAATATATGCTCATTTATCTTAACAATTGTCATTTCAAATATATCCTGGGAAATCTGCTTTATGTTCACTGCTCTGAGGAACAAATGTTTCAAGTGCAATTTCCATAAATCTTCTAGATGTGTACTTTCAAATTCTAAAAAATTCTGTTTCCCTCTAAGCCAACTGTTTTCAAGTTTGGTATAGTTAAAGAGCATTTTTAAAGCATTGATATATAATTTTTTTTTTTTTACCATTAAATACTTTCTTCAAATAATTAACTGCTTTATCTCACTATTTTCTTATGTGTCTTTATGGATAATATGGACCATAAAAGTTAGTACTTGAGAAAACCAGTGTGCAGGAGAGAGGTATCATGCAAGAACATCAAAGAAAGAAAAGCCCTTGAGAGATCAGTCCACACTCCTGGAGATCTGTTTTCTACTGATCCTTGTTTGATGCATCTCAAATCCTTTCCCTTTTTCTACAAAAACATTAGACCTGAATTTTGTATCTGCTTTAGTACAAAGAGATTTCAGCTCCTGCCTTCCCAATTTAATATCAAAGCTGGAAGAGGGCAATTCTTTGTTATTCCAGGATTCTAAGGAAACAGCAAGCAAGAATAAACCTTATAATATAGTACATTGACAAAGGCAGCATTAAACCTTACTACCAGGATTATCTGTGACTTTATCAAATGAAATTTTGTGTCAGAGTATCGGGGAGAGACACTCCAAGGAAGACTGCATTTTCACAGAAACTTACTTTGCAAGGTAATAACATTATTCAGACAAATAGCTCCCACAAGCAAGCTTACAGAGATCTCTAATCATCCTAAAAAATATCTGCTTGACTATTTAATTTAAGCGGTTTAATACACTTGGGTTACTTGTCCTCTACAGGCTTAGAAGCCAAAGCCCATTTGCTCTCTCAAGCTTTATTTCTTACTCTCTTATCACTTTCTACAATTCTCTATTCGGCTAATAAAACAAGCAAACAAGAACACATAAATTCTCAGCCATCTCTGTTCAAGTACTCAGAAATAGCTTTAATCCTAAAATTATCCTATAATTAGTTTTCTGTGGTTTTCTCCCATCAATCTGTTCTTCATTTATATTTTCTCACACTTGCCTCATTTTTCTCTGAGCTTATTCCCCTGGATAGATGGTTGTTCTTTTGTGTGCTACCACCAATTATCAGTTTTTGTGTGACATATATAGTAATACACAGCTTTCTATGTTTTAAAACTTTAAAACTAGTCTGTCCTGCTCTATAGCTTACCATCTGGCCTTTGAAAGAATCACTTTCCTTGACTTCAGGGAAATACAAAATGGATTGTTTTCAGCAAATCTGAGTCATAGGGAGTCTGAAGACAAGGAAAGAGAGAGAAACGAGAAGTACTACACATCTAGACTGATTTTTGCCTTAAAACAATAATGATGAATTGTTGGATAAATATCCTTGAGTGAATATCTAGGTAACTCTGCCATGGCATGGGGAGTTGGACTAGATAATCTTCAAAAGTTCCTTCCAACCTTAACTATTCTGTGATTGCGTGAATGAGCTAATACACAATTATGAAGGCATTATGTAAAAAGAACGGAAGCCAAGTGACCCCTACTTACTATGAAAGTTCAGTCACTGAGTGTACAGGACAGACATACATGATGTCATCATGAAATAAATCTACCACCCAACAAACCAAAGACCCCATCAAAAAACTGTGAAAAATGCAACTTACACTACAAAAGCATATAAATTAACAGAAATATGGGTAAAACAGTGTTCTACGAAATCTGAATGCATACACAGTAACAGTGCTTCTTGCCCACAAAAATGCCAAGAACTATGACAAATAAGATAAAGGACAAGAATAAAAAACAAGAACAAATCCTTCAGAATTAAGTTGCATTAGCTGGGGGTTCATTCCTAATATTTTCAAGACATTATATCATCTTAAATGTATTTCTAACATTCACAAGGGTTTTTTTAAATCCATCACACTGATCTATGGAATTTTTTGGATATTTAACTAACAGTCTGGAACAGGAGAGGAACCAGTCCCTGTGTCAAAAATCTACTTCTGAGGTATAAAAAGTAGCAAAATTAAGCCAGTTCTTTCAAAGTTGTGCAAGACATACTCATAATTTGACTGTAATGTCAGCATACCCTAAGATAGTTTTATACATGCTTACTTGTGTCATCCAATGAAGTATCTTCCTCCTCTCTATAGAAACTTGTAGCCCTCTGAAAGGTCTATTATAAACTGACATGATACATATGGAAATATTTTAAAAGACATAGATTGTACCAATTTATTTCATGAAAAGAACCCTTAGCGGCCAGCATCCACTACGGACAGTTGCTATAAGTACCACACTGAACAAATCACTAAATTTGATAAAGTAATTTTTCCATTTACCTGTCATTATAGTCACAACATCTTTTAGCAATTTCTGGCAAGTTTACAGCAAATTGCCTCAACAAAGTCTGTTTCCAAATAACAAATGTGTTCCCCATCTTTGAGTAGGTCCTTCCTTAAAACATTCCTGCCACAATTCCTGGCAACAATCAATAATCTTGGCAGCAAGCAGCATCTACCTTCTCAATCCATAATATTACATTTTAGGGGAAAAAATTAGAAATGAGATAAACAAATCAATTTACTAAAGTATCTTTTCTGTCACCTATGCTTTAACCTACAAAAAACTAAACTCAATGTATACTTAAAAGAAAAAGATAAATGTCTATTTATTGTAAGCTTAATATAAACTTAACATAAACGTATTCAAATGTTTTATGAATGTGTAGCCCTAAAGTACAAGTATTATAACAACATTAAGTTGTCTAATCTAGTAGAAAAACACCAGTAACATGACACTGGTATTCATCAACTTAATGTTGCCACAGACAAAAGACGACATAATAGTAATAAACTGTCAACATTCCCAGGTCCTAAGATTCAAATTTATTTTCTAATCCATCCAGTTCTACCTCAGTATGATTACACTGGACATGTTTGTTTATTTAATTTTATATTTTTCAGCTAGGCAGATTAACAATGATACTCTCCAGAGCATGCAAGATACAGATAATTAGCACAAAAGTAAGCAGAAATTATATGAGAAGTAAACAAGGATGAGGAGTTAATAATTAAAAAGGACAAAAGGAACAAGAGAAACAAAAGATAAGGAGAAGAAATGACAGGAAGAGGCAGATGAAACTTCAAAAATAGCAAGACAAAAGAGAAGAAGAGAGAAAAGTTCAATCTTCTGATCTTCCCTTATTTTGCATCTCTCTTCTTCTGCTCCTTCACGCCTCTTTTTAAAAAAATGTAACTAATGTACCTTAAAGAGAAAAACCTAAAATTATAATCTCATAATTTTACAAGTTTCTAGAGACCTTAACTTTCCCATGAACAAAAAGGACAATTTCCTTTTCAGAATAAATATATTCCATCTAATGCTCTTTACATGAGGAAAAAAACACTAAAACATCACAAGTTAATATCAGAACATTAAGAAATAGGAAATTACAGCCACAAACAGACCTTAACTTTTTCTTTCCCAAACTTTTGTATTCATCATTAACTCACAGCTGAACATTCTGAATGTTCCGTATGCCTGTTAATGAAAAGTATTTAAATGTAGTAATACATTAATAAAATAGCTTGTTTTGAGGAAAAGAAAAAGAGGCAAGGGTATGACTGGAAATAAATTCACCTAAAAACCCGAGCAACAGACTAGCTGTGAGGGAGCTACATTCCAATTCCAATGGAGCTGCATTTCAAGTAAATGGAAGAGTAAACCATCTGTGAACTTTTTGACTCACCTGCTTGTGGAGATCCGGTTTAATAGACATAGCTTGCTTTGGTTGAGGATAAATGAGAAAAAGAAAGTTGGCTGATACAGCGAAAGACCTCTGAGAGTGCAAAGGAAAACAAAACTTGACTTCAGAACTTTGTCAAAGGATGGTAAAGGAAACAATTTAGATTTTTCCTTTGCTTTTGAAGATGGGCTTTCCCTTTCCCTTTAATACCCTGTTTCAGAATTATACAAAGGAAAACATTTGAATAACTATGTTGTGAAAATACTGGTCTAGAATATTTTAACTCAAGGGACCTGTTCTTGTTAAAAAGACGTTGGAAGTCATGGAGTTTGCCAGGCATGCAACAAGTGCAATAAACAGAAAACAAGAACTTATGAAAAGTTCTAAGTCATTTCACCTCAAGGAAAGATAAACTCTAATGTCTACAGGGAGTATGGCTTTTTTTAAGCAATGCTACCGCACTTTGTTGGAGCCTATTGTATGTTTTAAATACCATTGTATTGACAAACATAAAACAACTGTAAAGTCAGATTTTACTGAATGCTCTTTAGCAGGTAACAGGCTTCCCTAACAAACACAATTAACAATGAATATAGGATATGCCATTTTGACTTACTGTCTCGGATGATCCAAGCTGGCCTCTTCCACTCCTTCTGCAGCCCTATATATTCTTCATTCTCTTACAAAGTAAATTTTCTTACAAGGTAATTTTTTAAGCTTGGATGTGGTATGTAATTAGACATATAAGAAAGCTCTCATTACATTTATGCTCAAGTTTCTCACAAAGACCTGGTTTTGTTCTAATGCTTTGCAAACTGTGTGCTGTCAGTGAAATAAAGCTTACCTCAGAATGTGCCCTAAAAAAACCTCAGAAAATAAATGGCTTACTAAGTTTCAATATGTATGAGATCATGACTTCAAGGTAAGTCATAAAATAAAGACCCAGTCTCCTGAAAGTAGTGATGCACAATCCTCTGCACCATTAAGTAATATGCCAGATCCTTGTCAGAATATCTCAATCTTAGTGTCACTCACAAATAGAAAGAAGAGGTTATACTCACTGAAGTAATCTAAAATAATCTACAATTTATCCTCCCTTTCTGTGTCTTTTAACAAACTCTAAATCTGAAAAAAACCCAAACCAAACACCCAAGATACAGATATGAATACAAATAAAATGGCTAGCCACAATAACTTGTTTTAGACAACAAAGTAAATATTTTTGAGGTTGCCTTCAGAAATCTGATTGTACAAACCAAAATTCCAAGACAATACAGAAATCTCCCCATATTTATTTTACTTTTGGTTAAATGCTACATTTAATATACAGCTGTGCAAACTATTTTCTTTTTTCCCATCAAAATGATAAATTTTTAGTAGAAATTTCCTTTGTTGAAAAGAAGAACAAATGCTTCAGTAGACAACACATTCCAATAAATCTGATATCAATAGTCATAGAATCCAAGAACGGCGTGTGTTTTGGAAGGGACCTTAAAAAGCCTCTAGCTACCCCCCTGCTGTGGGTAAGGGACACCTTTAACTAGATCAAGTTGCTCACAGCTCCATCCAATCTGGTCTTAAACACTTTCAGGTATGGGGCCTCCACAACTTCTCTGGGCAACCTGTTCCAGTGCCTCACCACCCTCATAGTAAAGAATTTCATTCTAATATCTAATCTAAACCTACTTTCTTCCAGTTTGATGCCATACTCCCTTGTCCTGTCACTACGTGCTCTTAAAAAATCTTCATCTTTCCTGCAGGCTCCCTTCAGGTACTGGAATGCTGTGAATAGGTCACCCCAAAACCTTTTCCAGTTCCTTTTCCAGGAACAAACCCAATTCCCTCAGCCTTTCCTCAGAGGAGAGGTGCTCCATCCCTCTATACAACTTGGTGGCCCTCCTTTAGACTTCTTCCAGCAGGTCAATGCCCTTCCTCTACAAGGGATCCTGGAGGTGGATGCAGCACCACAGATGGGGTCCCACAACAAAGCAGAGGAGCAGAATCACCTCCCTTGACCTGCTGGCCACACTTTTGATGCAGCCCAGGACATATTCTTTGACAATTACATTTAACTTTCCTTTATTTTTTTTTCCCCCAAATAAAATATTGAAATATTCCATTCTGTAAAGCATCCAAATGTTTCAAAAGGAACACCACAGTGTTTTGTTTCCAAAAAAATGTGTTGTTCTGTGTGCCTACAAATGGCACTATTATGTAAAGAGATTTTGATTAGCTTGAATCAGGCAGTGGAGGAATTCTAGAGCTCCTGAAATAAACTGAAAATAGACTCCAGCTGTGCTGCTGCACCACTTTACTGCTCATTTCTAGCTTAGTAATCTCTACACTACACTGCAAAGTACAGCACATTGCTTCTATGAGAAACTCCCAAACATAACAGGCTTTTATTCTTTTACTCCTGTCAGATACTGCAAGTCAGTGTCCCCAACACAGGTACACACAGAGTCCCTTCCAGATCTACACAGGTTTTCAGTTCCACCCATGAGCACTCATTTCCCTGCCAACTAGCATTACAAGGATGGCCTTGAGCAGAAGCTGAGAGCTGCTTGTGTGGCACTGGACAAGGCGCTGCTTCAAGAAGATGAAGAAGGAAGGACATGAATCCCATGAGGGAAGGGGGTGGGAATGTGGACACCCATCCAAAAAGGGCAGGAGGCCAGCTGCTGACTGCTGCTGAGAGGGTGAGTAAGGAGGAAGGCAGTCTGCAGGCCACCAGAGCTTCCCAAAAGCTCAGCAAAGCAATATGACTGCCCATGCTGCACACAGAAAATACACCATGTTCCTGCTGTCAGAATTCAAGTCAGTCCTTGGAAACTTCAGTCACTAAGACAACAACGTGCATCATATGGAGTTAATTGTAGCCATATAAAAGCTGGAAAATCAGAATGAAGGCTTCTCATTCAGCCTGCTGTGTGTCCTGTGAAGGCATTGAGCACCTTACAAAGATCAGGAACTGACTTCTGTCCAATTTTAAAGGGAACAGCTAGAATTAAAGTTGTTTAAAAGTCTGCATACAATTCAGTAGATAAATTGAATACAGAAAAACAAAAACATTTTTGCTATTTAATTTTAACATCCCAACCTTTCTGAAAAAAGAATGGATTTCCTCCACTGGAGAAATACTGTATACGTCTTTATTCTCACCTTACTTTCTTCCTGGTTCTGTAGCTTCTGTCTCTATTTCAACCCTCATATAAACCCTTGATCATTTCATGCATCAAGCATGAATGCCATGATTGACACCATTGCTTGCCATAAAGCTTTCTTTCCTCTTTATTTTTATTTGATTTTATCAAAAATTTTTCTGATGTTAGTTGCCACATTTTTCACCAGTGCGTCCTAACAACTTATCCTTTATTTCTGATGGCTATGTACTTGCTATCAAAATAAGGTGTAATATTTATTCAAAACAACTTTAAAGAAACCTCTGCCTCCTTGTTCATTCTCTCCATGTTTATACTTGATCTGCATCATCTTTTAAGGCGAAGGCTTAACGTAATTTTAAAAATCTATTATATTCTGACTATGGTTAAAAATACAAAAAGCCTGATTAAATGAAAACATCTTTTCATAAGAAGAAAAGATGCTGATAATGGATTAATTTCATAGAAAACAGTAATGCACAAACTGCACAAATTAACATTGTTAAAAAAATTGTAATTTTTGTGGTCAGGAAGATTTAAAACTGATTTTCTCAGTTTTTTCAAAGCTCAAAAAGCAGGCTCCTAAAAATTGCTTAGAAGTTTTAAGACATCATTTGAATTTCCAGACCTGCAAGAGGAAAATATAGCAGAACATTCCACATTCCCCTAAAATGACTATTAGAGTTACTAGTTCAACAGCATTAATGCATAAAATTTAAAAATGCAACTGGATGCCAACCAAAAAAGCAGTCTGAAAAATCTCAGTTCTGATAGCAAGTGCCAAAGCTATCTATTCATGGTCATTTGGCAAGGGCTGGCCAAATTCTGGCATCTTTACAAAGCTCATCAGTCATTGAAGTTGTGCAGCATAAGCTACTAGACATTTATCTAAGACTAAATATGTAAATTGGAGGAGAAAAGAAAACATAACTCCAGAATACATATGCAAAGAAATATTTTTTCTGAATTATATGGAAGACTACTATTTACATCACACTGAAAGTCTATCAATAAAAGTGGGAATCTCACCTGTGAAGTGTTCACAAAGATTAGGACAAGACTGATACACTGTGTAACTATTAACACTAAGAAATTATTGCAAAAAAAACCAAACCAACATAGTGAAAATAATAAAAAATCTGCTATGATAATGGGCTTTATTCTCCTTTTGTGAAAGCGATGAAGCTGTTTTCCATTTCTTCCATCTGTTTCATTTTTTCACAGTAATTATGGGTTTATAACGACTAAACAGGTGGGAGAAATAGGAAACAGTTTCATCCCTTTCAGAAAAGGAGGAAGAAAATTGAGTAGAATCCACTTCATAAAACAGAACAGGGCATTGAGAGATTGCCTCTGAGAAAGACCAAACAGTTAAACATAGACGTAAATCAATGCAGAAATCAAACCCCCAGAGATGCTTCACAATCTTTAAAACAAAGCAGATGATCAATTATTTCAAACTAAGCCTATTTGACAACTGTGGTATATGGTTTTTTTTAATTATTATCATCATTCTTTATTTTTGAAAGATAGTTGTAGGAGTATGAGGTCTGTAGGAGGCTTGGTATAAAAACACTAGAATGCTATTAGAGACAAGTTCATAGTTATGGATTAGTGGTCTGAGTAAGAGAATAACTTACAAAAATTCACCTGCTTCTATATACAGGATTAATCACAATTAAAAACCCTAACAGCCTGCCTCAATCACCTCCTCTGAACACTACACACACACTACCCTTTGACACTATATGTGCAGCAGACAGCAGCAAGAGAATACAACTTTTCTATCCCTGGCATGAAGAGCAAACCCACATGAAAAGAGTTCCTGCACATGCCTGGGTATTGTAACTCCTGGTGGGGAAAAACAGGACATGACTCTTTCTGCATAGGACAGAATAATTTGCTGAACATACAGGTGAGCATTCCTGTCCAAGTGAATGATGTCATTTCTTACCTTAAATAACAATTTCTGGGCTAAAAGGTGAAGTACAATCAACAAATTTAACATAAGAAAAAACAAATTTAACATAACAAAAACGTGATATACTCCTTATTCATTAACCCAAGTTATTTAGAGCAGTTTATGCAGCTTTTTTATTCACTAGACACAACACAATGAGATCTGACTCAGTTTCAAGACAAAGATTTTCCATAGTGCAGAGACCATACTTATTACTAGTTTCTACTAATAAATAAATGGAGATGTGATTATAATCTACTCTGCAAAATTATACAAGATTTAGATTTGCTTTTTACATCCAGATAGACCCTGAATAAAGATTGACATATTTGTGCCTGGAACGCTTACAAAACTTTAGAGATGCATGCCTCCCAGGGACAGGATCCTAAACTGTAGAGATGACTGGATTTATTTGGGTATTTTTCCATTTTTTTGTTTAGGGGGTTGAGACAGTGTTGCTGGCCAAAGATGCTACACAGGCTGTGTGGATAGATAAAGTAGGGATGAAAAAAAAAAGGGGGGAAAAAAAAAAAAAAAGAACATCAAGTTCGTCTGAAATATGTTACTGGTAGAAAAATCCTGAGATTCAATGTAAACTTACTCAGGTTATTTTTAAAAATATAAGACTGGATAACTTTAGGCTGCAACATCCACACAGAGCACCAAAGTATTTATCTTAGAGTCTGCCTTGAAGGGTTTGTAGTTTGAAGAGAAGTTTAGTAGTCCTCACACACAGTCAGTTATTACATCTCGAGATTGCTATTAGAAGGGATAGCTACTCTGACACTTGCTTCTTGAAACCTAATCCAGAAAAACTGCAGTGCAGGCTGTGATTCAAGCACATACGCTGGGCAACACTTCAGAATGTGCTTTTGTACCATTTGGGACAACTTAATTGACATTTTTTCTGTGAATCCCTTAGACTCCCACAGTTCAAAGAACAGATCATTTAAATTTATATCATAATGTCATATATCTTTAACACCGTGGTCTTCTTTGAAGGCATCACATTTTAGACCATAGATAAAACAGTGAGCCTGGACCTGACAAGCAATGTGACAATGTTCATTGTGTCTGAAAGAAAATATAAAAATATAAAAATATTCTATACTTAAAGGCATATAAAATGGGTCACTACTCCTCTAAGTATCAGATAGTTTCTAATTAATTATTATCTACTAAAACAAATCTGAATGAATAGCCATTTCTGATTTATTCCAGAATAAGAGCGCCTCCAAAGGGACTGTAAGTGACTTTTTTGGAATTCCAGTTTGAGTACTTGTTTGGATTCATCCTCATCCAAAATTATCTAAATAAGTAGTCAATTAAAATGTGTTTGTGTACATCTTCACAGATTTTAATAATAAAGAATGCATACTAAAAAACTTGAATACCTTTACAGAACACAAAATAGTTAACAAAGTAACTTAAATCATTTTTTCAAGATAAACTTTGGCTAGCCTCAGAGTTTGATGTGAATTCCTCTCCTTCTGTTGCAGGTAATTTCTCTCAATTATGTTTTTTCATTATTATTATTGTTATTATTATTAATAACCAATCACCAAATGTCAATCAAAATTTCCAAACATTCCATTTTAGATACTGAGTTCTGTTTTGGCTCCTGTCATCTGTTCTGTCTCTCTAGAAGCCGACTTTGATTTTGTACTAATAAGCTATTTCGAACATCTGTTCTTCTCTGTTTTCTTACATCACTCATGGCACTACCCATGGGCTGTAAAAATAGCACGTGAATTTTGGTCTACCAAAACTTGGTAGACTCCAACTTTATATGAAGCCATTTGTTTTGCTTTGTTTCCTCATGTCTTCTTTTTTTATGTTTTTTTAATATTTTTTCCCTTTCAGGGCTTTTATATTTTTATCCCAGGAATTCTTGTCACTTGCTCCTTTTCTTCACATCTCTTCAATGTGCTTTCACCATCTCTAATATAATTTCAGCAATTTCTCAAAGTCTTAAAGCCTATCCAGTACTGAAGTGCCGCTATTCAACAAAGAATTCAGACATATACTTAGTACATAAACTATCTTCCCATCCTCCTCTCACAAAAGCCTATAAAATTTTCAGTTTACTTCCATTCATTTCAACTACTACTATCTACAGGCTCTTAAACAATACACAGCCTATGCTTTCTTTCAGCAGTTACAATGATTGCCGAAGTGTTTATGTTGATACAGGTAAGGATAATAGAGTCTGTCCCATCTCTGTAGTGAATACCAAACATAAAGAACATACTAAAAGTAGAAATAGCACTCTACTTTAAAAAAAAAAGAAAAAAAAACCAACTAAAAACTAACAAAAAAGCAAACCACAAACAACAAACAAACCAGAACCAACAACAAAGAAACAACAGTTCGTAAAGCATTTTAAAGCTCTTCAGTATGCCTTCATGAATGAAAACATCTATTACTAGGCCACTTAATTCTAGGAAATATATTCTTCAAAACAAACTCTTTATCACTATTATTACTGCTACAAGTAATTCGAGTGACTTGGTATCAGAATCACAGAATTGTTAGGGTTGGAAGGGATCTCTCCAGATCATCTAGTACAACCCCTGTTCCAAGGCAGGGTCATCAACAATAACAAAAATTATTTCTAACTTCTATGTTTAAAACAAAATCAGGCATTTTTATTTTCAGAATTAATACAAAAACATATTACATTGAAATTTAATCACAAGTTCTTTTGTCCACATTCTGTACTGGTTTTAATAAAAGTATGACCCACACAAAATTTGGACAGTTCTAAAGACAAATTTAGCAATCTGTAATGTCCTCAAAAAGCCATTCAATTTTGCAGTGCAGCCAACAAAACTATGTAGTGACACTGCGTAGCATCCACTAAAAATCTTCCACAGCTACACAAAAAGCAATGTATTTTTAGTGCCTACAAACACAATGAAAACATATGTAATTATGAGCACATTTTAAATTTTTGCTTCTTTTAACTGGCAGAAAACAACAGAGAGGAAGGCAATCCAGGGCCCTTCACCCCGATTAATGGCAGATGGAGGGAAGTCACCTGACACTATCAGACAGCCCTAAGTCCCCTCTTTTTCAAACAGACACCTCCGATTGTCAATTTGAGCCATCAAGACCAACCTACTTTCTGTTCTCAAGAGGAACAAGGAAGGCAGCTTTGGCTGTCCTTTCTTCAGAAACCCAGGAGAGGCAGAAGAGCGTAAGTGGTAAAATAAAAGCTAAGGGCAAAGTATATTTTTTCAGTGGATAAGTTGGACAAGCAGCTTTCCCCTTCCCTCTTCAAGCATAGGAAGCTCTGCTGGGCTTAAGGGACCTAACATGGGCTACTGGTTTTTTGAGTGTGAATCCAGTAAAGACAAAGCAGGATCATCCTTTCTCTCAGAGCTGTGTTTTTTTCAGCTTGTCTGATGAGTCATGGATTGTCACCATTTGAATTACACTTTCCAGCTCTTCTATAGAAACACAGGGACTAAAAATACATGCTTTTAATAAGAGCTGAGATTCTGCTACAGTCACATGGCTCTCCAATTAGCCCATTCTCCCTTCATTTTGATTCTTAAAGGCTTGGTGAACTGTAATTCTCTGTTTGTGACATCAGGCTCATTTCCACAGCAACCAATTGAATTATCCCCCAAATCTTTATAATAAGAATAAGCAACAGGAACAGATGAACTCTCTTAAGAAAAAGCTTCTTACTGTTTACATGCAAATGTCCATAGAAACAACCAAACAATAAAGGAAAAGAAATATGGCAGATAAATAGAAACACAGGAAATACAACAAAGACATAATCAATGTTTACATATTTTACAGTGTATAAATAAACATTCAGTAATTTGATGACCATATGTCAGACACAATGTATGTTCAATGCCAGTAACAGCTGATGCTGCGACACCAGGTGTTACTGACTGGCACTGTGTACCTACGCAGCTTCAATTCTAGAAAATGTCATTATTTTTGGCCAAGGAAATAAAGAGCAAGATGAGATGACACAATTTGCCTTTCAGAATTCAAAGACCAGCTACTAGCTACCACACATCATGAAACCCTCAGCCACAGAAACCTGAGAACACTTCTTGCTAGAAAAGACTGAGGGAGCTGTCGCTGTTTGTCGCCCTGGTTTTACAGGACCCCATAAGTTGTAACACTGTAGCTGTAGTTTCCCATACTTGTTCTGTAAACATGGTCCTTGTTTTCCTTAACCAACCAGGATTGTTTTGCACTTGTGGAATTGTTTTTCATTCCTTTCCCTGGGGTGGAGAAAGATGATTGACCATGTCTTTGTCCTGTAAACCTTCAGGGGTGTTGACCCCTTTCACCAATCTTTGACTGTCCTTAGAAACCTATAAAAATAGGTAAATAAAGAAGGGCAGGGCTTTTAGTCGGTCCTGCCTGGTGAAACCACTGCTGCTCTGTGACCCGCGTGTTTCTTCTGTTGCCAACTAACCAACAGCTGTTCAGCCTCATTCAGCCATCCTGTGATTCTGTGAACAAGTGTTTCTGTTTTGGACTTTGTAAGAACTCTTTCCATTTGTTTCTTGCAATAATATGTTTGAAAATGGAAATTCAAGGCCATTAACTTTTACTTAAAGATCTTCTCATACTTCCCTTCTATTACACCTATATTATTCAAGAACCATTAAATAATAATCTGCATATCTAAGAGTTAACACGGGCCCTGATACTATTGGCAGTACTAGAGTTCTGACTAACTTAGTTTTCCCCAGGTACTGAAACAGCCACTATGCCCCAGCAGAAACACCGGAAACTTAGTAGCATGATCTAGAAAATAATATGATTTTCCTGAAAATAAGGGCCTAACAGTGTCCAGTCTCAGCACAACAAATTCAGCATCTGTACTGAACTAGTGTATTGAACTACTCTGTTTCATTGCTCAGCAAGACGGAGCAAACCTGACAGTCTTCTCCAGGTGTTGTGATTGCTGTCTCTTCCCCACTTTCCCAGATGAAGCCAATGTGCAAGAAGGTTGCAAGTAAATTACCACGTAGTGAGACCACCAAACGCTTTTGATGATGACACAGTGTCCTATTCATCACAGAAAACATTTGTGCAAACTCTATGCACAAATGATGGGTTTGTAATATTAACAGCCTTTTCCAACAGTATTTTCTCTCCAGATTCTGGGATCAATGTAACTTTGTACTATCAAACAGGTTGGATCAATTCTTTTTTCCTTCTCCAATTCTTTTAATGTGTCTTCCATATGAGACCTAAATAGGTACAAAACTTTGACACTTCTACTAGCTTTCCTAAAATGGACAAATAAAGTGTGTTAGCACTAGAACAACTGAGACCATTTCCTTCCTAATATTTTCATTACCCCTAAATGAAAGTTACAATTTTTGAAGTGATCATAATTTTGGCCCTACCAATCAATTATTCAGGAACCAGAGGCAGCTCTTTAGGAAGGAAATTGATGCTGAAAACTGCTGGTGCTTCATTGAACTGATCCAACTCTGAACCAATTTTTCAGCATCTTCAAAATCCTCGAATTACATGTTTAACAGCCTACTGCCTTCTCTGCTTTTACTAAATTGACTAAGTCTCTTCATGTTATATGATCTCGTTAGCAGTCTCCAGTCAACAGCACACAGCAGCAACAGTAGTTTTGACTTCTGCTGACTATCATCCCTTTAATTGGAACTCTTGAACAAATCAGATATTCCAAGAGCATCTTAGGTTCTGCATAGTAAGAGGGTCTTTTCCAGCCTTAACAATTCTATGATTCTAGGGGATTTATAAAGGGGAGATTTGCCCCTATTTTGCCAGCTGATAGTAACAATTATAAATTCACTATTGTCTGCTCTTAAAAGATGTCTCCCTGCTGCTGACATACAAAGTTTCTTGGAGTTAGAAGACAGGAGAGGATCCCTCTAACAAACTAAGACATGAACGTAACACTGTAATAAGATACTCCAAGGCACTCAATGTGGCTACTTTGTGCCATTACTATGTACCATTCAAAGTTCTAGGAAAGACAGTATTTCCTAAAAGAATGCTTCAAATTAGGACATATAGTAGCCTGAGTGGGACAAAAATGTACTTAAGTGCATCTGCCTTCGTCACAAAATAAACTCCTGAATAATTTCATTGTCCCTTTAACCAAAGCAAAGAGTTCAGAACTCTTCTACATCATTCCTTTCCCTAAACAGTTTTTCCTTTCCCTGAATAGTTTATACATTAAACAAGTTGGAAGCCCTTTTTCAGTATGGGCATGGAAGCAGGAAATAAGTTCTGAATACACGAGTGTCCCACCTGACAGATATAAAAAGCTTCCTCCTTACTCAGAGTTGTGGACAGAGACAATATGATGCTGTTTACCAGTGACAGGCTAACTGGAGAATTGCCCAGCTTCTGTTTAGTTAAAAACACAACTGCTAGTCACCAGTAGGCATTTATCATGGCAGAAAGACTAAGCATTTTATCTCATTAGAACACCCACTTCAAAGATCCAGATCATACCGTATTATTGCATGTTTATCAGCTTTTTTTTCTTCAGAAATGCTCAACTCA
The DNA here is from genome assembly GCA_013400955.1 of Drymodes brunneopygia. NCBI lineage: Eukaryota > Metazoa > Chordata > Aves > Passeriformes > Petroicidae > Drymodes > Drymodes brunneopygia. The sequence goes on from VZTZ01043168.1 coordinate 45,429, forward strand.
TCATTCCTATTTTACATTGTCATTAAGACCTAACACAGAAACCCTCACTAGAGAAAAAGAGAAATCCACTTATATTTCTGCAGATGATATTGGTGCCCAGCTTTCCATCTCCCACAACAACTTTATCTATGGTAAGATCTTGGGAGGGCAAATCTTAACTGTGACTGGTTAAATGAAAAATAAATTCACAACTTTGTATCTTTTCTTTTCTGGATTTCAATCTAACACAAGTCAAAGTTGGATCTAATATCCTCATTACTGAAATCTGTATTTAACAGCCTTCCTCTGGACAGAGCTCAGGGTTTTTTAAGAGTAAATCTGACTAGAGCCTAAATAAATAATATGTAACCTTCCTACCCCATTTTCTCTAAATTGGTGCAACACAGGAATGTGCACAAAGGATTTAAATTCACAGATCTGGAGAAAAAAATTACAGTGTTATATCAATTTGCATAGTTCATAGTTCACCTCCCAGGAGAACTAAAGCAAGTGCCCCACCAAACCACTAAGTAGTTTTTTCCATGCTATTTTCTCCCACTTAGATTTTTAGTTCCCAATTACAGATTTAGGACAAGGATTCAGACTCTACAAATTATCAACTGGTTCCTTTTTCTGGCCACTCTGCCCCCAATAGACCTTGCATGCAACAACTGGATCTCTCACTAGACCCGTTATCCTTCTCCATTAAGTTGTCCCAAGTTCCTGGGATATTGTACAGGCAGAGCTGGCAGACTCCACCTTTCAGGTAGTTTAACAGATTCTGTCAAAATTTTTGAGAACCTAGCTGCCTCCATCTTTACTAATAGCAGCAGAAACACTATAATCCTAAAATTCAATAGTTGGGGTAAAACTATTTTCAGCAATCACCAGTGATAATCTCTCTCCACTTTCCACACAAAAATAGCTGTTTTTGTCATATTGCATTTTATGAGGTTCGTTCCCTCATCAGAATTAGCACAATTCCATGTGGCACTAGGAGCCTGGGACCCTCTAAGCAATGTAATGGCCCACAGCTGCTGCCACACATATGAAGTTCCCCCAGGTTATCATTTATACCCATCGTAAAAGATAATATTTCCCACTGTGATGATCACAGAGCCACACCCACTCAAGAGTCTCTGCCAACTTTATTTTGAACCAAAACTTTCGCTGACCTTCCCATTTCTCTTCAGTGATCTTTTTCTCAAATTCCTCCTTCCTGTTCCCCCATAAAATTGTTTCACTGTCTAGTTCTTGCAGTAGCTATTGATGCCACATCAAAAGATGCTGCAGCTGCTGATGCTGTTTCTGTTCTCACAGTCATTTCAGTAGCACTCCAGCATCTATTTCTATCTTCAGGCTGTGATAGTCTGCCCAAGTTTTCCTCCACCAGCCTGGGAAGAAGTCACTGCCAAAAGTTTTGCAAAAAGGCTTTTTCAGGCTTTTTCCTCAGGGCACGTTTTGTTGACAAACTCAAAAGGACAACACAAAACCAAGCTATTTCCCCAGAGTGCACATGCTGCCAGAGCTCAGAGGTCTTATTCTCCGCCTACTGAGGGAAGAGCTTCCTTTTTTTTTCCTTTTTCAATGCTTAGCTGACTCATGAAATAGTCTTGCTTTAACTGTTTCAAATCTCTTCAATATTTCCCCACTTGCCTTGGGAGCAGGATCCTCTAAGCTCCTTTTAACATATAATTTGGACTACAAGAGCCATAAAACTTTGTTTAATAAAAAGGAGATACAAAATTCATTTAATAAAAAGGATTAAAAAAACCCCTTTCCAAACTAATCCAGTTTACCATACAGATAATCACAAAGAAGCTATTTATATTGTTTCTCTCTAATGCCCTTACAATTCAGGCTCCTGTTAGGAGTAGTACAGAATGACACATATCAGTCAGATTCTGAATCACAGAATCATTTAGAATCAACCTAATTTAGGTTGAAAAGGACCTCAAGATCATCAAGTCCCACATTTGACCAATCACCACCTTGTCACTCAGACCATAGTGCTAAGTGCCACATCCACTTGTTCCTTGAACACTTCCAGCTCTGGTGATTCCACTACTGCCCTGGGCAGTCTGTTCCAGTGTTTAACAACCCTTTCTATGAGGAAAATCTGATGTCCAACCTGAACCTCCCCTGGTGCAGCTTGAGACTGTGTCCTTTTGTCCTGTTGCTGGTTGCCAGGGAGAAAAGGACAATCCCCACCTGACTACAACCCCCTTTCTCAAGAAGTTGAAGAGAGTGGTAAGGTCACCCCTGGGCCTTCTTTTCTCCAGGCTAAACAATCCCAGCTCCCTCAGCTGCTCCTCATACAACTTACAAATACATATCTAGTACCATATAGTTTAGAAGAAGCTGCTTCTGCCTGAAATGTCCTGTAGGTACTTTACGCTATGCAATGACACTTTTATGCAGAAAAATCCCTACATCTTTTCACCTTTCTTTTCCCACAGCCAGCAGTGATTATAAAATCTGAAGGAGAAAAAGAGAAATTCTTCTTTCAAGTGCTTTTATTTCCCTAGAATCTTCAGGATTTAGTTTGGGCTACATTATTGTTTTTAAACAATTGTACATTATTGTTGTCATTTTTATCACTATTATTTAATAACCACACCAGTTATCCCATTTTTTTTTCTTTTCACCTGTTCTTCTGAGGCAATTTAAAACCAGGCAAAGATGAAATGCAAAGTATGTTCTACTGTTCTATCTTCAGAACAAGAGGAGAGAGGAGATTTTTAATTTGACTGGGAAGGAGGACATAGAGGAACTGTCTTTGGAAATACTTATTCTTCCAAAACCACACATATGCATATTAACTGCAAACTGCCAAGTATTAGGTAATACAATTTAGAAATATATTTTTTCTAAGTAATATTTAAACTGTTCCAAAAAATTCATTGAAGACCTAAGTTATTAATATGACAGGCAGACAAAGAATGGTCCTAAGTTGAAAGCATAAAATTCTCTTGACTTGAGCTCAAAAACAATTCAGGAAGAAAAAAATACAGATATTCCTTGGATTAATTTACAGGAAGGTATTCGCTTACTATGAAGTTCTGAGTGTTGCTTAGAGGGAAATATTTTGTGAATAGGAACAAGTGGTGGACAACTCATTCTCCTTTGCTGTTCAGTTATACTTATGGAAATTGAGAAAATCTATTATATATTCAAAAAAGACATTTTACATTCAGGGTTTGGGTTCACCAAACAGTACAGCTGGATAAAGCACTCAATCATACTGTAAGTATGTGAAGAAGAAAACAGGCAGACAAGATGTGGTAGGAACTTCTCAAAGTCATTACAAGGAGAGTACCTGCACACAGAGCTCGGAGCAGACCTTGTTTAACAGTACTTGCCAGAGTAGGCAGGCTATCATCAAGCACACAGAATATTAATAAAAAGAAGAACTACACTGAACTAGAGCAAAGTGTCTTTCAGTCAGAAAGTGAAAAGCACATGTCCTTCTCAGAGCACTAGAATCCACAGGAGTAGTTTAAAGGGCTTTATACAGTGAAAGAGCCACACACCTACTTTGGTGACTAAAGAGGGAATTTACGCTGAATTCAGACCTCTAAGTCCAAGATACTTGGATCTATAACGTCCACACTTAGATGAGTTATGTATGTACATATGACTCAACTCTGAATGTACCTATTATCTATGCAGTCTATCTCAGTATAATTTGAGATTTTCTTTGCATGACTGAAGTCAACTGATGGCAAGAGAACCAGCTCATCTAGGTGCCACCTGAGTTCTATTTCAGTGCTAAGGTAAGAAGAGGAAATTCATTTGTGTCTTAGAACCTGTGTGGACCCACTCCTCTGTTCTTCTTGGGAACTGCAACACTTGCAGGTGTGATTGATTTCAGCAAAGTTTGGCAGCAAATCTTCTTCATAAAACAGGTGGAGGTGAGACGGGCTTGCTTTCCAGATAGGGGAAGGATCAAGGATATGGTTTCAACCTGAGCTTCAGCCTCTAAAGACTCAAAACCAAATCCCTAACTCCTCCAAGACTGCCCTGTCTGCTATGCAGCAAAACAGTGCCACCCCTTCCTACGCTGGATCCCAGCTAAGGCTTTCAGACTTGCAAGGTGGTGTGTGCTTGTGTCCCGAGCAGGGGCTGACACATCAGCAAAACTCTGTCTCACTCTGTAGCCAGCCCAGGCAGAGGAGATTCATCATCAGAAGGGAACGGTGCAAGGAGCTTTCTTCTGATCACAAAGTCAATGTGCAAAACACCAGCAAATGCATTTTCAAAAGAATACTTTCTGCATGAATAGACACGTGAAGTGCCTAAAATGGATGAGCAAACTTTCTTAACCAAATTTACTTAGGCTCCAAAGAAAAGCAGAAAATGAAATCCACCCTGTACTTAAGAACTTCCTACTGGTTCTAGCACAAGGCTAGTTTGAGTTTGAGTTTTGTGGCTCAGATTTGTTTTATTATTATTCTTTTTACTTTTTTAAGTAAATCAAAATCTATCAAGTCATCAATTGAAATTTGGTGATTTTCAATTCATTGTCTTGCCCAGTTCAACAAAGACAATGAAATAACAAAGCAATTATATATTCAAAAATTTACAAAACTCCATATAACTTAATTATTACTTAGTAATGAGTAAAGATATCTACTGTCATAACCTTTTCTATCTTGCCATGTTTCATAAAAAATACATCAAATTCAAAAATATTGGTTCCAATTTTTTTTTTTTAAATTGCATTTCAAAGTCTTAGATCACACATTTAAAGATACTGTTATTCAGTCACTTAGCTAAATTAAATTGGACAGCCCAGAAATTCAAATTAAGGTCCATACCTGGGGTTTATTCCCTTGGCATTATACATGAAAGTTTATCTACTATTAACAATTACTTTTTTCTCATTGCCTCAGAAACTGAACTATTTACACAAAAATGTATCACATTTCACAATTCGAGAAAACTAACGTCCTTTCATTACAGAGGAGCAGAGGAAGCCTGAAAGATAACATATCTTTCTTTGATGTACACACAAACCTGAACACAAATATATTTGAGCAATTTCCCTGACACAAACAGTTCTACTAAAACAATGGCTCTGAATTATTGTGTGTGCAAAAACTGCTGGAAGAGAAAAGGGAAACTAAAAGTAAAGAAATATCTTAAATGCCTTTTTTCCCCACAGGGAAGGCAAATACTTTGACAAATGTTGCAGTGAAGCTTAAATTATAAGAATGCATGGAAAAAAACCCCACATAACTTTCTATCCCTATTAGAAATCTTCATATTCTAACTGAAAAAAATTGAAAAAACTTTCTTTTTACTGAAAAAAAAAGAAAACTAATTTGAAAATATTTCCCCATATATAAACTATAAAACTAATTTATATATAAATTTACCAATATAAACTGCTCTATTATGTTTCCTATTTATTTGGTGATATAATTTAAAACAAACAAGATAAATTTCATATAAAAAATGTGAAATGAAATACAGAGTTTTCTTCACAGTGGTCTCTGAAAGCAACAGATAATCGATATAAAATCTGGAAGTGCTCTTTCTAAGCTATGTGTAATTGCACCTTGTTTCCCTTTATTTAATGTTTCTATGTACCACATATAAAAATAAAAGAATTACTAAAAAGCACAGACACTTTCATTTCTCATACCTGTACCAAATTTTTAAGGCCTCTTTTAAATAGAAAGTCCTAGCTCATTAAATACTGGACAAATCAATGTTTAACATTTGACCATGAAATGAAAAAAAAATAACTCTTTGCTCAATAAATAACATCACTAAGAATGTAACTCAGTAAATGAAGCAAATCTTCTTCACCCTATAGCTTATCCTTTCAAATGAGAAGGGGACATGGGGAAGAAACAATCTAAGGAATAGAATACTTCAAACTGTATAGCAATTGCTGCAGAGAACTGTGGGACTCAGATATACTTGTTCCAGAAAGCGTAATGTAAATTATTCTACCTGACTTTTTTGTTGTTGTTCAATGACATTGCGTTACATAGATTATAATTCATGGCTAAACTTGGTAACAAGAGAATATTAAGAATATAAATCACATTCCAGTGGAATGTACTATTGCATAATAATTACTTATTCTAATAATCATTTGATGATTGCTTTGTCACATGACTTCACCAAAATACAGTTAAGTATATACTATGATGTCACAGGCAAATACAAAATTATAGGCCAAAGCAATCATCAGTCTACATTTTACTTTATAACCAAAGGTTTCCTTTAGTAATAAATCAATAACACTTATAAATTATATGAGTTTCTCTCCATTTTTGAAAAACGAAATTTATATTACTTATCATACAAGAGAACTTCCTAAACATTACTGAACTTTTTCTGTTCAGTTCTTATCAGGCTGCATGAACTGTCCCTAAAAATCTGTGTTTCATGTTCAGTATCTGCTCTCTAGGTACCATTTAAGTGTCTCAAGCAACTGAAAGGAATTTTCCCTAAGCAATAACTAAAGAACTGGATCTTCAGCTTACAGATATTCTTGTTTCTTGGTCTTTCACAGGACAGCTTGTCCTTCAAATTGCCTAAAGTATTAGAAACATCTTCAACTTAAACACTTAGATGTGTTTCTTCAGGAATCTCCATGCTTCCTCCATGACTGAGATAAGCCTTCTTTTTAACTACAAGCCCAAAAATAATGGCCTAAAAATTGTTATAGCAATTAAGATAAATTAAGGCAAAGCCTTAAAAATTTGTTCTCCAAATTCTCAGCCACCCAACCAACTCATAATCAGTCTATGTGGTAACACACTGGAAAAAATTGTTCCAAAAAAGTGTTAGACCCCACCTGATTTTGTTCTTTCCCTCCAAAGAACATATATTTTGGATAAAAAAAGTAAACATAAACCATAATTTAACCTCTTACTTGACAGTGAATAGTATCAATAATACAACAGTTTTATATTCTATATTCAAAATACTCTTAATTTTTATTCAGCCATAAAATTAAATACTTTAAAAACTACTTACATTCTGCATATTTCTGAAGCTGAGAGAACTCTCCAGGGCTAAGGTTAACCCACTTCTCCTGGCTCGTCATACTGACAGTAAGGATCCTCCTTGTATATCAGAAGAATATTCCTTTTGACCCAGGTGTTATAAACTCCATAAAGATGTTTTAACTTCAGTTCACAGTGTCTGGAGAGAGCCAGGATGGAATCAGTCTATGTGGATGAAGTTTTTGATGCTATGAACTGTTCCAAATGTGTTGGTTCAATGGCGAGTTACAGCACTGTTAAAAGATCAAATATTAAATACCAGATTAAATACCAAATACACCAGAAAAAAAATACAAAATATTAAATACCAGAATAAATATCAGTTTTCCTATGGGAATACTCGTAACTAATAAACATTTTCTAATATGCAGTCTTGCTCAAAATATTTCCATACCATATTTGTCTGTAAATAGTTTTATATGTATTTCCAAGCAATTTTTTTATTCAAATGCGTATGCGCAGCATTCATCAAAAATTATCAACTGTTTATGATCAAATGTATCTGGACAGACTGTATGGAGATGTTCCTGATTTAGTAACAATCACTGAAACGGCAGATACTATTTTATCAGTAAACTTAGTTCCTTATGATTTTAAAATTGAATTCCTGTAACTGGATTTGTACCCAATTATGTTGTTATACAGCCATGTGTGGCCTTGTCAGAAATGCTCGGAAGCTTCTAACTCTTCATGCCAAAAATCAAATGGATTCTGAAGTTTGCTGAGAAGTTCACATAAGAGCTATACAAATACTAACTACTCTAACAAAATAGTAGAGATTTGAGTTCTAGGACATCACACAATATTGCTGGTCACTAGTGAAAATCAAATATAACTGTTGGTACCATCACAAATCAGTTTAGTGGAAAAAAAAAAAAATCAAACTGTGGGTGCCTTCTTATCCCAATTTTATGCAGTTTCTACCTCTGTAGGACAGACCCTCTGAAAGCAATGCATTACCAACACCACTCCTGGAACAACAGGTAGGCTCCTTTTCATCTAATTTTAGCCATCTGAGAGCCAGGTACCTCATTTGAGACTGTCATCTCAGGCGCTCCCTTTAATCATCACAAAGAGACAGGTGGCCCAGGCCACAATTAATTCTTCCAGTTTCAACATAAGCTTAAAATTGCCTCCTGTGGTATTTATCTTTTATTGATTACAGAGGTGCCTAGAAGACCAGTTTAGACTAGAAAGCTAATTTTAGACTGCGAGTGGAATCTCTTCGTCTGTCTAGCAATGTATCATTTATAAGGGTTAAGATACAAAATGAGCAAACAAAAAATTCAGACCAGAAGAGACTAACACAGTAATGGAATGAGTGCTAAGGAGGGAGATGTTGGTAGCTAAGAAAGAATAGAAAAAGGATTCATGAGGGGAAAGCACAGAAAAACAAAAAAAAGTACCAGGAACAGAAGCATATTAAAAAACCCCACATCAACCCAATCAGACAACACCTTTTTTTTTCTTCTTCCTATCTTATATATACGTGCATCATTACTGGACAAAGAAATTCATGCAGACACTAAGGAAGACACCTTAGACCCAGAGCAGGCTTTCATTGCTCTCAGACCCTTCCTGGTGAATGATTTGAATGCATGGACTATACTATGAGCAAGTCAGGCTGTCAAATACAATAAAAGCTGCCATGCCTTTTAAAAATTTGTACCAGAAGAGATTCCTATGCTCTTCATCTCCTCAAGTTAGAAAAAAACAATGAGTTGGGAGATCTAGAAACACTGACTGAATGTAAAATATAAATGTATAATATAATTGAAAAAAAAGATAAAAAACTAACAGGAACATGGAGATTGAGATAAAAATGTAACATTAATGTGAATAATATTGGTCAAGTACAAGGTACATCAGCCCTCAAACCTGTGAATCAACATCAGTGCCTGAAAAAGGTCAGCAACTACAAAGGCTAAATGTGCTATCTAGTAAAAAAAGTTATCATTCTGTCTGGTGAACTTGAATACTTTTATTCATCTCAAGAAAAAAACAGCTATAGTCAACTGGGTCATTTTTATCAAATTAAAGTTGTTTCATTTCTGGCAGTTGATTAGATGGTATTGAAAACAGTTTTATATCTTCAAGTAGGTATATATTTCTTATAATCTTGGCAACTGATTACATTTTACTGATTTTGCAAATTGTGTTTGCATAATTGATTTAAGGTAACCAAAACTTTCCACCAAAATTTCATCCAGTTTTACTATCTGCATCCTCCTTAACTACATTAGCTTCATTACCTACAAAAGTTAACATTGCTGAACACCGTACAATTAGAGATCATCTTGATTATTTAATATGCATATTTGTGATTAACAGTTTACTATCAGAATTACTACAGCTAGCAAGGTAATGATGCTGTGCACTCTGGTCTGATCAATCTATTCATATGCAATACCTTTAGCTCTCCACTGTGTCTACAAAGTTTGTTGCATACACAGCACATCAGCAGGGAAAACAGATCTAAATGGCCAACTCTGATATCCTTTACCAGGCACTCAGGCTCTACAGCCTAGAACCAATGCTGTAACAAAACATCCATGTCCTGAATGAAATGACAGCAATGGAAATAATGTACTATGGGCATGGCAGCTCACAGGAAAGAAGATGCAGTTGGTGCCTAAGACAGCAGCTATCATGGAACATGCAACAGAATTTAAGGTTACATTTTTATTCTGGAAAACTCTCAAATGCAAGTTCAGTCCTTTGAAAGGGAAGCCTGTGGGGGACATAATGGATCTAATTTGCCAAGTGTAATCTGGCAACAGGAAAGGGGAAGTAGGCAGTCCTCTCAGGGTGGCTTACTGGTCTTTGGACTGCAGCCAGGTCCTGACTCCACCTCAGTATATGCGATGCAGAAACAGACCCCAACATAATGGGGAAGATTTCACCAAAAGGAACCTCACAGGTACTTCATTTTTTCAGTTTCCTGTTAGGTTCTGCTACAGCAGAGTCCTAAACAAGGAAAGATCCGTACATTGCTTAGTTTATCGTAGTTAAACCTTTCACAGTGATATTTTCCCATTTTATGTAGATAATAGTGTGGTTATAAGAAAAAAAAGCACAGCATACAGATGCTGATGACAAAAGCCATCAATTCAGTTTTTATATGTTATTTGTGGTATTTGTCAAGGTATACACAGGAAGATTACCTATATACTATGCAAATATCCTAATTTCTGTAGAAGAAAATATTAGCTTATTTATATTTTTTTCTTCAGAAGTGTTCAATATAAAGGCACTTCTTTACACTTTATTTTAGTGCTCTTTAAGTACCGCAAGAAGGCCATGCAGTGAGAAACCTATCCACAAGTATATGAAGAGGAAAGTAGTAACAATAATACTATCACATAGGAAAAAAAGAATCTTGAACTAGAACATGAATCAAACATGCCTGCTGGTAGGCAAAATAAAGAGCAGCAGCTCTAAACAGATCACACACAGCGATTTGACCTGTTCATGCAGAGATAAATTACTCTGAAGAATACAATACAGCATACCATTAAAATACATATGATCCAGGTAAGGAACTTTCCAACAATCCTCTAAGAGACTGACCTATTCTGCGCAACTCAGATCTGTGCATACATTTTGTTAATATACACTGAGGCAAGATTCACAGACCTCTCAGCCAGACACAAAGCAGGCCTTACAAATAAGAGAAACTAAAAACATGACATTAATAAGCCATTCATTTAATCACAAAAAGAATAAGAAAAACAATCTTCCTCCTCTAGCCCCTGACTATAACAAGTCTTAGAATTCCACTCTCCTTTTTATAACATGTTTTCCTTTCTGGATTTGAAAGTTTATTAAGTGTTCTGTCAGGATTCCTACCAGGCCACATACCCAAACTAGGAAGCAAAGCTTTGTTAAAAACTATACAAATCAAATTACTTAGCATTCAGCCAACATTGCTAGCAAACTTAGATTTCCAGGAATTCCCCATGCCACCGAAATCCTCAGCTGCTCTGCAAAAGCCTGGCTCAGAAAAGAAAAAGGAATATATGATGGAGAAAAAAAAACCATAGAGGCAAATTCCCTACATGCCAACATCACGACTCAATCTCATTCCACCTCATACAGTCCTCCCCACAGGGAAAGATGAGTTTTTCAGAGAGTATTTGGGGAAAAATAAATTACATCAGTCCCAAAAAACTGATCAACAACACCGATTTCAGCTTCAAACTTCAGCCCACGGAGACTGTTTCTCAACCAATCCAACAGAGCTCCCAGAAAGGCAGGGGAGCTTCTTTTGAGGTCCAACTTCACTGCTGTGTTTTTGAAAGTACAACACTCATCTGAATGCATGCCTTAAGGGACTTATTTCTGTTTACCACAACAGGAAAACAGAACAGCCTAGAAACTTGCTTTTGGACTTGCTCAGCCATCTTTTGCTTTCCACCAGCCCTTCCATAATGTCCATCTCACAATTTCATCAACTGCTAGTTACTTCATAAAGTGGGCACAGGGTAAAGCTATAGCACGTTTCCTTCCATGGAAACTACAGTTTTCCACAACAGGACTGATTAATGATTTTTGCCTGAACAATAGGAATAAATAACACAGAATATTTTATACCTCAATTGCTATAGAGGCTGCAGCAATTATGCCTATCAAGAACTTTTCTGTACAGAATGTACTTAGTATTTCCTTCAGTGGGAAACCTTTCACCAGGTTAGCCAGATCCTGTGATTTTCAGTGTGGGTGACATAATGGATTTTCCAAAGGATAATTTTTACATGTCAGATAACACATGCTTACATGTATGCCTGAAACTTTTCTCTGTTCTTCAAAAAAACCAACAAAACATGCTAACAATCATTAATTTCTTGCCTGGAAATGCAGGCATTATGTACAGATATACAAGACATGTGTAGGTGTTCCTGCAATTAATTTTACACTTTGCAGAGAACAATGTCTCTAATGTCAGAAACACTCCAAATCTGCATGGTTTAAAGTTTATTATGAAGAGTTTGATGGGTAAGAAATCCAATCAAAATATCTGCTAATCACCATTCTGGTTTCTTTACTTTCAAATACAGAAGTAATGTAATTACTTATAACTGCGGCTGGATTAATGTCATGAATGAAAAAAAAATGAAATAACAAAATGAAATAACAAAAGAACAGCTTTTTCCTAAATAAATTGCATATTTTACAGAACAACATCCCTTGTGTTGCACTGTATTTAGTATAGAGTCTTTTTAGTAGTACACTTTTTTCCTTCAATTTAGTAAAGAATGTTTACTGATGTAAATTAACACAATCCTGAAATACAAACTATAAACATTGACATAGTAAAATCAGAGATAGTTTCTGTATCAAACTGAAAATCTCTCCCTTAAAAGAAGTGACCAGCACAACTCAAAAGCACACTTGTTTTACTGACTACTTTATTCCCAGGTGTACTAGTCTGGGACATGCAACAACATCCATTTAAATTTTAGTACAAAAGATATGGACTTTATTCCTCAGAGAAGCAATTATTCAAATTCACTTTATTGAATTATTTATATGGAATATATCAGTAAACACTAAGAAGTCATGCAACACAAACCCTTTTGTGGCATGCTAAGCAGACTACTTGAATCTTTGTGAGAACATTTCACCAATACTACAGTTTGTGAGAGGGAAAAATATTAGCAACAAAAACTGATAAAAACCAATCAGAATGCAAGATAGCAATATCACTGACTATAGTTAGGATTGATTTAAGAGCAGTGTAATAATTGAAGTAAAGTTTTTAAGAATAAAAATGTTAATGACAGAGATACCAAGGGGAGAGAGTGGAAAAAAAGCCAAGAGAAACAAGTGATGCACAATGCAATTGCTCACCTGAGATCCAATCGGCCTCTCCTAAACAGCGATCAGCCAATTCCTCCCAGTTTATACCCTGAGCATGACATTCCATGATATGGAATATCCCTTTGGCCAGCTGCCCTGGCTATGCTCCCTCCCTGCTCCTTATGCAGCTCCTCACTGGCAGAGCATGGGAAACTGGAAAGTCCTTGACTTAGGGTAAGCACTACTTAGCAACAACTAAACACTGTGTTATCAGCATAATTCTCATAGTAAATCCAAAACACAGCTCTGTACCAGCTACTAAGTTTAGAACTAACCTTATCCTAGTCCAAACCAGGACACCCATTTATGTACCTCAACTTCATCATATGAATTCTTTAAAAGCAACTTCTGATTGATCTTAAATTTTACAACTCCTAGGCTTGCTATTTCCAGATTGTTACATTAATTACCTATCAAGTCAGAAGAACTATATTCCAATTTTTCAGCGTTTTCTTCACTAAAAGAAATATTGAAACAAATGAAACCTGAGGAGAATCTGGGACAAGGAAATACCACAACATATTTTTGTTGATTCATCAGAAGTATATAAAGGCTTTTTCTTTCTTTAAATAATACAGCTGAACAAACTAAAAAATCCAAAAAATACCACTGGAATTTAATTTATGCTTATGAGAGAAGTAGTACATAATTTAAAAATCTCCTCCAAGTGAGAGTCATGGAACTGCTCCCAATGTTAAAAACGTCTCAGTAACAATGTTAGGAAAACACATTTAAAAAGTGAAAATTGGAAAAGAAAAGTTGAGAAGTTACTCATCCTTCTTACTATTTTACATCAGTGACTAAACAAGCAAATTTTTCCAGAGGGCCACTAAAATTTGAAACTCTTTTTTTATGACTAAATGATCACATTGAATAATACTTTGATTTTATAAATTACTAACTATAAACATATTAAAACTAGGAGGAGAAAAAAATGAGAAAAAAAATTGACCCCAACAAAAAGTAGAAAATAAACTGTTTAGATAAAAAGATTTCTAGACAGCTGGTAGTATTTTGAAATTGGTGAATTAAAAAAAATAAACTATTTGAATATTAGCAGTGTTAAAAGAAGACTGAATCACTAAAGCTTAGACTGATATTCTTTAATGAATAGAGAAAGCAATCGGCAACAGAAACATTGGATTTTATAGGTATATCTATGTAATCTAGAATAAGTTCTCTGTAACAGCACATCAGGCTTTCCACTAGATAAATCACTCTGATGAGACAATTAATCAATCTCTCAAACAATTCTTTCCATATCACCCACCACTCTTTCTATATATCCACTGAAACTCCTCCAAAACCTAGAGCATTATGGATTAAACATCCTGAGGACAGCCTCTGCCTTCCAAATTAAGCATCTGCCAATCTTCCCCAGGAAAACCAGCTCCAGAAGTGCCTCCCTTGATGTGAGCTCTACTTAGACCTCCCCACAACCAGCACCACAAGTATTTGAGCCTGTATCAACACAGGTTAAGTTCTTTGACTATTATCTGCCACATGTTCTTCCTCTTTTCTTTTATTTCCCTCTTGTGGGGCAACCTCTAAATTCTGCCTAAAAATCAACTTTTGTTGGCAGCAAACTATAGGGATTTTTTTTGTTTAACTGTTGGATTTAATTAATCTCGCCATATTTAGGTGCTCTAGGGGTGATTACATTACAGGAAAGCAAAGCTGAAAAGAGTAATTTACAACTGGGGAAGAATCCTGATGATGCATAATTTCCTGGGGCAGAAATTCCTACTTCATGCTCGGAAATAAGCCTTTGAAGGGATGTTCTTTAGTCTTTTGACAAAAATATTCCACAGTGCTAGAGGAAAAGTTTTGTTAACTGCTGTCCTCATACAAATGCTTTGCGCAATTTTAAAATAAACTGGGAACAGGGCAATGGAATTCCTCATAAATAACTTGTGAAAATTTGAACCTGATTTAGGAATAAAGATCAGGTTAGCAGGCAGGTTAAAGGACTTCACAGGAGAAGTTCATGTTAGATTGTTTTCTATTATGTGGAATTTTTATTCTTTCCCCCTAGGGAGATAGCTGTATAGAGAAGTTGATTAAATTATTGCAGTCCTGGGATATGACTAGCTGGCACTGTCACTCTCCACTGGGATAATGTGGAGCCTTCTAGACAACTGCAAATGGTTTTGTATTTCTTCATTAGCTTTACTATAAAAGAGTTCAGTGATAGTGAGATACCAAATGGGTTATCAAAGTAAGGGGGCCCCTTGCCTACAAGAATGCATATCTGCTCCTGAAGTAAACTATGCAGTGGCAGCAGCATCTTAAAGTGCAATTTCCTATTCACCCAGAAAATTCCTGACCCATTCAAATTCAGCTCTAAGAAGACAGTAACTACCAGGTTTTTGAAGGATCAGTGGGCATTGCCATCTGCACGTTCCTAGAATTTGCTCTGATGGCATGTCCATAGTGACGCTACAGATGGGGATGCACAAGTAGAGCACGAGTGAGGCAGTTCTACTGCAACAAAGCCAGAAGGGAAGATCCAGGTTAGCTCAGCACCACAAGCATCAGAGCAGGCTGTGCACCTCTGCCTGTACACATATCCAAGGGATGCAGAAGTCCAGGCTGTCACAGGTCCACAGCTCTCAATACCAGAAACCATTACTTAAAGCCAGCTTGGCCTCACATCCGAAAAGCACACCTTGAGTATCTTATCTCTTTATATTGCTGCAGTTCATATACTGACACTGAGTAAACTGAGACAGAGAACTGGCATTTGCAGAACTCCATTCTAGAGATCTATTCAGGGATGGAAGTGCATTTTCTGACTGAGGGTCCTTCATTTGTTTGACTGTCTGTCCATCCCACTCAGACAGACTTGAAAACTTAAAGACTTCAACACACTGCCCCATCTTTCAGATAGGAAAATCCTACATCTTTGTGGTTAACTGTGCTGATTCTTTTTCTGAGGGGTATGAGAAGACAACTGTGAAATTTATGTCCTCCACATACTGACTTCAGTACATTACTTACTTCAAAATGCTTTGTAGCTAAGAAGTGCCAATATTCCCATGGAATTTTTAACAACTAAAAATTGGTATTTGGTTGCACTTTTAATTGACAAAGGTACATAATTACAGTTTTATACAACTTAACTTTGTGTTCTTTTTCCATGGTGCTCAGATTTCAATATGAATGTTTACTTTCGTTAATTAAATTTCCCCATGTTTTTCCCATCTTAAAGGGAAGAAGAAAAAAAAGTTGATCCTGTCTCCCCTTTCCCCTGGGAATCCTTTATCTTCACTAGCTTATATTATGCTGGCATTTTAAATACTTTTTTCTCTTGAGAGAGGCTCTGCATTTCTGTTATCTTTTTCTAGCATGTTTTTCTCTGGAATTCTATCTAATTATTTTCTCTCTTTAAATGTTGCAATTAATTCTCCTTAGATTTACCTTATGTTTTTACATATTAGTCCTTGACACTGAAATTATTGCTACTGCATGTATGATATAGGAGAAGAGTGGGACTGGCAGAAAGAAGTATTTTCTAATACATGAAATCTTCAGAAACAAGCCTTTGCTCAGCTCTGAGAACAGAGGCAGGAAACTTCAAGCTAAGTGAAGGTTAAGATCAGTTTTAACTGATGCTACATTATTTAGTTTGAGAGAAAAGGGTAGCTGGTATCCTATTGCAGGTCTGGAATGTACACACATATCCCTTCAGGATTTGGTTTGGGATTTGCTTCCTTTGTCTAGACTACTAAATATATGCTGGGGGGACACTGGTGGGACTTTGCCCCTCCTGACATCTTGAGGGTAACAGCATAGCCTCTCTTCACCAGCCTGTGAAGACCAATGTCCAATTTTGCCACGTTCCACTTCCTTTTGCCTACACTACTGATAAACTTGGGAACAACCTTCTTCGGTACAGTAATAAACCATGCCCAAATAGACCTGAAAGGAGACACAGGCTAAACACATGGGAAGTATCATTTTACTCCAGTGAGCAACTTGCCTTAAAAGTGCAGTTGTTAGATAAAAAAAAAAACCTGAACTTGCTTAGTAAGACTTTAGCTTGAAATTGGAAACAATTTCCCCTGACTTTGCTGAATGTTGGTGCTTTTGTTTCCTCATCCTCTGCTATTCCCCAAGGGACCCACAAGATTTTGCCCAAGGGAGTTTTAATCCTATCCAGATTGTACTCAAGAGCCAAACAATTACTAAATAATCTTCATATTGGAACACTTTTACAGTGTAGGTCAGCCTTTTTTTCTATTATTATATTTGCCATAAACTAAAAATCATCTATATATTTACTTCTGATTCATAAACACTACTCAAACCATTAATCATTTTTTGTGCAGTTCATTTTTACCATAGTTTTAAAAAGCAAAACATAAACAATGTTTTATACATTTCTTTTCATTTTCTTTCAAAATAAACAAATAAATCTACTGAGGAATGAAAACATTTAGTCTATTTTGAATATATTTTTAAGCCTTACATCAAAACGGCTTATATATTAGAATATGATAACTAATGAAAAGCCAGAAATCAAAGAGGATAATAAAGTGGGGAAAGTAGAATAAATACACAAACACAAAAATAAACTAAATGACTCAGTGTTGTTTCTGTGCTTAAATTGCTGAAGAATTCCTCTTCAATGACAAAAAAAAAGTACAATAAAATGGATGGCAACTGCGTAATACTACATTTATGCTTCTGCATGAAGAATTACATGATTCAATCTTCTGAACTGCACTCCCACACAGAACAGAAGTATCAGTTAAGAGTACTACCATTCCTGGTAATACTAATTAGAGATGTACTACCTCCATGAATTTATATTCTTAACTTGAATAGCAGCAGCACTAATAGCAAAAAATTGTAAACCTGTATCTATTACCCTATTTCATATCTACAGAACCCTTTCTGCCTTCCACCTGTAATCCCTTCTGTTGGTTTCTCAGCTGAAGCACTGGGATGAACCCACCACACTCGATGCACTGCAAGTCAGTTGTTCAAGTCCTTCTTAGTTGTTTCCTTTGCTTCAAACTTTATGATCCTAAAACTTAACTTTTAGAATACACCTGTGTAACTACCTTAAGCCAACTGGAGGTCTACTCACTGAAACAAAGGTGTCTCAAACGAATGTTTAAAATTTGTTTTACACTGACAGTTAAGAGTTTAAAAATTGGTCCTGTAGAACTTCAATGTGACCCTGAATATGGCAGAATTACTTACAATATTTATGCTCAGCTTTCTATTACTGAAGAGAAACTGTGCTTGAATTGCATTGAAATATCGCAAGACAGAATATAAAAACAATTTTTAAAAAATCAGATTTCTTAGGGAAGAATTATTTTCTACTTTTCTAATTTGATCCATGAAAGTTTTCTACTAAGAGATTTTCCATAGTCCCTTGTGTGGTCTACTCTTACCAACAGGCAGAGGATGTACTTAAATAACATTTCCCAGAAGCCACCCATGTGAAACTCACTTTCATCAACTGGAGAATGTGTGAATTTTAAAAAGTTATGTTAATAGAAATCATAGAGTCATAGAATGGTTTGGGTTGGAAGGGCCCTTAAAGACCACCTAGTTCCAATACCCCTGCCAAGGGCAGGGGTACCTTTCACTAGACCAGGTTTCATAGAGCCCCATCCAACGTGCCCTTGAACGCTTCCAGGGATGGGGTATCCACAACTCTTCTGGGCAGCCCCCAGAGCCTCACCAGCTCCAGTGCCTCACCACCCTCACAGTAAAGAATATCTGTTTAACTTTACTAAGTGATTTGTTATTTATGAGTCATTCCTTTCACATGCCCTGGATTAAAATATGCACAATCGAATCCTTCTACATATGAAATAAGCCTAAAAGAGTTTGCTCTACTTGTACTCTCTTTATATCACAAGAATATCACAGCTATGTAATCTGTAAGTCACTCGGTTTACTAATGTCATCCCATTTTCGTATAGATCATGGTATTAAAAAAAAAATAGAGAAAAATTATTCTATTTAAATTTGTTAATTAAAACCATTCCATAAGAAGATCTTTTTTCAAAGGTCATATTTTAAAAGATAAAATTATACTGCCTCACAAAACAGAAGTTTTATCCTCAGAACCTTCACCAAAGATCAGCTAAAGCCTCATAAACCCTCCAACCTCAAAAATATAAAATTAACTTAAAATAAACTTGCTTATATGCTCCAATGGATATTCACAGAACTGACTCTGTTGTAGCCCAGTAACTTTCACAATTAAGAGGTTTTGCTTATATTTGCAGTAAATCAAGACAGCCCCACTATTTTCTTATTTGAGGCATGCCACGTAACATGGGGTGTTTTACTCAAGAAAAAAAGACTATTAGCCACAAGAAGAAAAAGCAAGCAAACAAAAATCATCACAGAGAAAGGTGATCTACTCTCAGGTGATGTGCATCCATACAAATCTGTGATTCAGAATTCGAGGTACTATTGTTTACACTTAGCTGCTTAGACTGCACAGGCAGAAATCCCAGAGTTAAAATGAACTGGGCAACTCAAATTATGCAGCCTGGGCAATCTATTGCTTTTCTGACCCAAACTACAGTGCCTGCACTCTGACATCCAGTCCAGTGCCCAAATACATTTTTCTGCCCATTCTTTACAACCTGGCCAGACCAATGGAACAGATGAAAAAGGTCAAGTAATTACAACAACATAATCAGTAGTTATGTGCTTGTATTATAAAAGCAGAAACTGAGGTAAGATTTACACCCTGGAGGGGAGGAATGCCATCCAGGAGGAGTTTGAAAGGCACATGTGGTGGGTCCATGCAAACCTCATCAAGTTCAACAGACCAGGTACAAGGTCCCAAACGTAGGTCAGGGCAGCTCCAAGCACAAATACAGGACAGGCAGAGAATGGATTGAGAGCAGCCATGGAGAGAAAAACTTGGGGTTTTCATGGACAAGAAGCACGACATGACCCAACCATGCACACCCACAGCTCAGAAAGCCAACTGTCACCTGGGCTGCATCCATAGCAGCATGGCCAGCAGGGCTAGGGAGGGGATTCTGCCCCTCTGCTCTGGTGAGAGCCCACCTGGAGTGTTGCATTCTGTTCTGAAGCCCCAAACATGGACATGCACCTATTGGAGTGAGTCCAGAGAAGGGGCACAAAGATGGTCAGAGGGCTGGAGTCCCTCTTCTGTGAAGACAGAGAAAGTTGGGGTTACTGGCTGGAGAAGGCTCCAAGGAGACCATGCAGCAGCATTCTGATAATTAAAGGTGTCCTACAAGAAAGAGGACTTTTTACAAGCACAGGTAGCGATAGGACAAGGGGAACTTTAAACTGACAGAGGGTGGGTTTAGGTTAGATATCAGGAAGAAATTTCTTCCAGTGTGAGTGGTGAAGCACTGGAACATGTTGCCCAGAGAGGTGATGGATGCCTCATCCCCAGAAACATTCAGGGTCAGGTTGGATGGGGCTTTGAGCAACTTGTTCTAGAGGAAGGTGTCCTTAACAACAGCTTGGGCGGGGTGGGGGTTTGAAACCACATGGTCTATAAAGTCCTTTCCAACCCAAACCATTATATGGTTCTGTGACTATATCACAGACAGGACAGTGGTACACACCAGCTTTCTTTCAAGTACAAGGACTAGAAAATAAAAAAAGAGAGAAATATCCCAATTTACAGAAAGGAAGTGAAAAACTGAAATTCCTAAAAATTAATATAGACCTAGTGGTGAATTTTAACAAGTGACTAGATCTCAGATGGCTTACTTATTGCATTTCGAGGTCACTAGACACACTGAAACATTTATTCCTAAATAGTTTGCTCACTATCACACAGGAAGCATGTGTGGAAAAGGCAGGAACTAACTGAGATTTGTAACTGAATATATTTAAACATATGAACAGTGCTAGTTTATGCAAGTGAATAAAACAGTTGTACTTCTTAATAGCTTTATTTTTGTCTATCATATCAAGTTCACATTGGTAAATTTAAATCTAAATGCCTAAAAAATGTATTTTAATAACTTTAAAGGTGCAGATTATAAAAATTATCATAGATATCTAATTAACCAAGCCTCAGAATTTTAATTAAAATTCCCTGTCTCTTATGGACAGCTAGCTTTAGTTAATACATCATTAATTAAAACATGAAGTAGTTCAAAGGAAGTAGATACTTCTGATGAAACCTTGTCACTCACAGATTTAACTACATATACACAATAATTACACCATTCCAGAAATCTGGGGCTCTTTATAGGTTACTTGAGGTTTATACTGTGGTTTGCTTCAGGGTCCTGGTTTTCCAGTCACCCCTGCTGGGGACCTGGTTAGAAAATGTCACGGCTCCCATCCAGTTCCAGCAGCTCCATCCCTTTTCCTGAGAGCTGGGCCAGTACAAGTCAAGCTCTATCCCAAATGGTGCTGGGAGGAAGTGCCCAGGGCTGAGCCTACACCCCAAGGACCAGAAACACTCCGAATGTACCCACTTGTTTGTCCCACTAAAAGCACCCTAAAAAAAAAAGGAAGACTGAGATTTTGAACAATGTGCCAAAACCAAATACAGATCACTTTGTTTTGAATCTCAGCTTCTGTGTTGTCTTTTCCCATGAGGGAAGAATAGGTTTGCACCTGAAGAAGAGTAAAGAGGAAATTATGAACAAGCTGGTGCTGCTTGGAACACAAAACTGCAAAATGCCAAATGCTCTGCTTTTAGAAGCAAAGGAGCACTCAGTGTATTTAGCCTTTTTCAGATTCTGGCCTTCTCAGATACACAAAACAAAAGATGATTTAAGAGATTATTATAGATGTCTAATGTTTGCTAGCAGTTTCCAGTTCTCAAGGTTCCCAGGCACAAACTGCATCACTGGATTTAGCTTACATTTCTTAAATTGGCACAACTAAAATAAGAAAGTTATTTCTTTTGGCATCTTAGAAGAATCAAAAACATTGATTTAGTACACCTAAAAAATTCACTGTAAAATACACTGTTGTAAATACATGTACACCATATGTTTATATTTCCCATTTTCATTCAAAATAAGTTTATCGAACATAACTTTTGTCCTGTTGTTGTTAGTATTTTAGAAACCTACCTGTGCTGCAGGTGGAATTATGAACACACATATTTCTATAGAAATACATCAGAATATTCTGATGAAAATAAGTAACATTTCATGTTCTTTTGCATATTTAATCCCTAATTTTATTATTCACAAAATTTATCCAGCCTTTTTATTAACAAGTATAAAAAATAAAAGCATCAGATCTTCTACAATAGTATTGTTTAATTAATTACTAAGCCCAAGTTAGCACTGATAGCAGACAAGATTAATACTTCCACTGATCATTTGTGAACCAGAAAGATTACTCTACAGTACTTCTATTTTGTTATCTATGCAGTATTCCTTTGCTTTATGGCCTTAAAATCTATACATATGAAATAAAATGTTCCAGTAAACAGTATTAACAAAAAATGTATAATCTTTTTCTGCCAAAAATTCAAGGGGAGAAAGATCAAATGTGTCCTCTTGATAATCGTAATTTCAGATAATACTGTATTTATTGATGTTTAAAATTTTGGTTGTACTAAGTATTTCTGAATAGTCAGAGCAGTTACTGTACCAGCATTTTCAAAATACTCCAAAAGCCCCAAAATACTTTACTGAAAATAGCAAATTTGCTTGCTTGGCAGAGTTTACAGAGTCATGCATACTTTTCAGATCTATCAAATGTTGCAAAAACACGTCTTCTCTTTTATGGGACATCACGATTGCTCCATTTGTGGTAAATTTGCCCTGAGACACAGAATTTTCCAAAGAAAATCGCATTACAATGGCCCACATCATGCCATCTGTTTTAAAAACTCTCCAGTGATTTCTATGGAGAATAGTCTTAAGAAAATAAATGGAACAACATGTCCCAAAGTACTTTTTTTTACCTAGCTTAAATAGTTTTCAAGAAAAAGTATTCTGGAAAGTTTAGAAAGCTGTAGCATTACCACTAAGTTATGCCCTTAATATTCATCTATTCCCAAACGGGTGAGAAGGGTTCATGGACTGCCTAACACATGGGAAAGAGCCCCATGGCTGCAGATAATGATCCCCACGATGCAGGGGTTGCACAGGGAGTCCCAGCTTTCCCAGGAGATGAGTCCTGCTGGCTCCCTTCCCCTCCACTCACACCCCCACCAGTCAACTCTGTGCCAGCAGCAGAACAACCAACAGCATCATCCATGTCACAAAAAGTAAGCAGCCATGGAGCTACAGTCCTAGAGAGGCCAGGAGGCCATGAGCAAAAGGTTTGGGTTCTGACAGTCTAATATTGCCCTCACATTTGACCAGTGCCATCTTCATCCTTACAGAAGATACACTGCAAACAGGGCTGATGACACAGCCACACAAAGGCCCACGGACTGGGGGAGGGAGTGGGACCTTCCTTTCAGTCTATGTCAACACTGTGAACAAATTTCTTCATGCCAAATACCTTAAATGCACTTCACCTGCTCTACGGAACATCAAGAAAGGAAAATAATATTGTCATGTCTGGTTATTTTCTAGTCTCTTTTAAGACTAATTCTCTGACTCAAAGTGCAACTATAAATTTTAATGCAAGAACACGACCTTCCTTCTTTGGTTACTTTTGAAAACGAGATCTCTGTAAAACACCAAATTTTGCATAAAGTTCAGATTTCTGATTATATAAAAAAATACTTTATATAAAGAAGCATACTATCCTTATTTACACTGCACCAGAGCTGTTACTTTATAACAGATACACAGAGGAATATGCCTAGAAATTCCCTGGTGAAGTAATCTGAAACCCCTTACAAAAGAACAATAACCTTCTGCATCAGTACAGCTTTGTATTATCTCATGTCTGACTTGCAAATAAAACAAAAGTTCCCATGAACTTCATTAAATGGCTGTTATCTAATAATTCCAGTCTTTTCATTGCACAACCAGTGTTCTTAGATTATCAGTATTTGTTAGTCAAAATTTATAGATATAAATAGTAATTCTAAAATACCCAAGATGTATATTGAATCTAACTCCCACCCTCTGCACAGCACACACAGAACATCACTGGCTTTGCAATATCACTTCACATGGATGATCTGGGGTTGGGACTGGTCTGGTTTGGGTTTGTTTGAATATGAATGATGTAAGGCAGCATTTCTTTTTCATATTTAGAATGGCTTTAGTCATGCAGATGATATGCCTGTCAAAATAGGTCCAAACTGGAACACGAGCAATAAAAAAAAATTACATGCAAAACATCATTAAAAATTTCTAACAACTTGATATGAAATCACAGTAATTGCAACATCGGCATGAAGACACATCTTTCTTGCTGTTGCCAAAGAAACTTTTATGCCCTTTGCACCTTCTAGACATGAGAGCCTCTAATTTATCCTTCATCCCAGTGTGCTTCTTTCTTCTGAGCACCACTCCACATCTCTCTGACTGGATGTTGCTCACTCAACACAAGAGTTTGTTTGTTCCTCTTGGGCTCTGGAATTCACTAGGGGCTTGGTCAATGCCCTAAGAGATTCCTCGCTCTACCCATTCCAAAGCCACAGCACATTGCCTCACGCACAGACTGTGAGCTGCCCTGGCTCCTTTCACCCTTCAGGAGGAACGTGACCTTCTTGAACCTTCCACCTCCCATTCTTGCATTCTTGTGATTCAAGAGGACCCATCAAACACAAGAGGACCCATCACCAGATGTAGTTTTCTTTCTCTGCCTGAGCAAGGTGTGATCATTAGGTTTCCACTCAGGTCAACAGGTTTCCAAAAATCCCAATGGCATTTCCAGAGTACCTCTCAAACACACAACCATTTACCACTGTGTTTTAATCTATCAAGAAAATAGTTCTAAACATCTCTCTGACACACACACACACAAAAGCGGGGGGGGCAGGAATGAGAGATTTCATTTGATTGTGCCTGGTTGTTCCTACCAACTCTTCTACTTTGCTCTGGCAGTCAATCTGTTATCTTCTGTCACAACCATCCTTAGCAGTAGCAATCCTCAGAGTGCAATTTATACAAGTAATATAGTCAATTCCTTCATTTGAAAAGCAAAGACTCATTCAACTCTAAGCATCTTTGCCTAGGAGCTGCTCACTTTTACACACTGCTAAATTTTAGCCACAGCACTCAGTAAATAGGAAAGCAGAATGACTCTTCACATATCACTAACTGCTGTAATCATCGCAAGCAGAAAAGTAAATATTTTGATATGGAAATGCAGCCAATCCACACTGAAAGAAAATGGAAATCAAGTGTGACTCTGTACAAGACAATCCAGGTAGTGACTAGTCGCCCACTGGCAAAAGGGTACCAGCAAACTCACTATCCCCTGCATCAGGTCTGCACAACCAAGGTAGATGTAGAAATTGAAAAGAAAAACTACACTATTAAGTCAAACATAAGAAAGCATCCTCAAGTTTTACTGAAATTTCATTTTAGAAGAGCAGGGGGCAGCGGGGGGAAGCTCTCACCAACTCTGTAAGGCAATAATTGTTTAGGAAAAAAATATTGTAAGGCTTTCTTCTTTTCCCCCTCATTTCCTACACATGCCAGTTTCCCCCAACCTTGGGACACACACACTCACAGCCAAATAAACCAACACCATCAAAACCAAACAATTTCCGAAACAAAACAAACAAAACCACACACACACACACAAAAAAAAAAAAAAAAAAACACCAAAAACCCCACAAAACAGCTGACTTGTGGAGTAGAAATTTAGTTTCTCTCTGCTGCAGTTGCCTCCACCATAGTCACCACCAGCAGCTCCTTATCTGAGGAGAGCCCAAGCAGGTCCCACTTTCACAGCTCCTAATCCCTGGAGTGTATTATCAACATCTAGTGGAAAAGAAAAGCAGGAACAGCTCAAGGACATGGAAACGGATGAGGCAGCAGCAGAGATGTAAAAACCAGGGCTGCAGGGGCAGTCAGAGGATGTAACATAGGAGTATAGGACAGACATAGTTACAGCTTTCTTCAGCTGCTCTTCTGATGGTCTGTTTGAGGAAGTGTAACAGGTAATTCTTACAAAATATTATAGAAAAGAATGGAAAATAAGGGACATAACTCTGAACTGAGGTCATCTGATGCACATTTCACTGACTATGATTCTATAGTGTAGGAAAAGGCTTACACATAGAGATCAACATTTTTATTTCACAGATCTAGTTCCATGTATGGCTGAATATGTATTTTCATGTAGCGTGTGAAATATATATTGTTACTAAAGAATTCTCTAGATTGTATTGGTATGTTTTCATATTTCTAAGACTCTTACCACCATAGCATCTATACAACAGAAAAAAACCTATCATATAATGCCCAGCTAATTAGCAAAGTAGAGCAGAAACAACAGTGATCTGGGACAGAGGGCTGTATCAGGAGACTGATATCTGAAATTTTAATTCTCTAAAAATTAATGTATATATTTTACATATTCCTAGAAAACAGAATTGTAAACAGTTTCAATATAGCAAAGTTAAGACAAAGAGAAAAACAATCAAAAAATCAAGTTCCAGTGGCCGGAATTCATCCTGGTCTAATCTAACTCCCTCAAAGTATGAGCATGTTAGAAGCAATCTGCATATGCTTTCCATGCATCTGCTACGAGGGCAATGACACAAATACAGCTTGGAGAAAATACACACAAAATAAACTCACAAAACCAGAGGTCACACTTCAGTAGTAAGAATTATGATGCATTGATTTTAAACTATACATCATTTTTTCATCAAAACTTCAAAGCTTAAGAAACACTGCTCATATCTCAATATATTTAGAGTAAGTAAACTCTAAAAGGAGTAGGAACAGAAGTCTGACAGCATCAGCCTTCCTCATTTACTATTGCCTTGCTTTATCATATTCACCCTCTTAAGTTCAGATCTACAGACTAATATAGTCATTTGACAGAACTCAGTATTTATTAATTTTACTAGCCCAGAAACTTTTCAATATTTTTCACTAAAGGCATATCTTCCTGAGCTAAAATTGCTTGGATTTCTCTGTAATGTAACTTCTTTTGCTAAAGAAAGAAGGGGCACACCTCTATCTCATTAGTTCAGACTATGAAATACCAGACAATATTTCTCTTAGAAACATGTAACATGTCACAGAACTGTAACTTTTACTAAAAGGATTTAAAAAAAGATGTAATTCCAAGCTACGCACTTTATAAGCATTATTATTTACAAGCATTATAAATAATGATGAGTAGTTCATACAGAATAATTTATGGGAAATATATTGTTTTCAATTAAGTGTGATCATCAAATTCACAGAAGTACAATCCTTAGAAACAGCCTCCCACTGTGAATAGTCACACTTACAAATTAAGATGTAATGTTGTTTACACTTTCTTCAATATTTGAAATACAAGACCTTCAAAAAATGATGACAGTAACAGCTTTGCTTAAGTATCTTCACAGAAGAGCACCAAAGACAGACATAGTATTAGCTTTTATTCTAAACCAAAATTATCTGAGTATTTAGTCCTCTCTTGTAACATTTTTGTTTTAATGATTCAGTCTTGTATTATAAATCTTAGGTTATGTTTTAGACTCCATGGGGACATTCTGTGGTTTCTGGTAAGGGTGTGCAAAATTAAGGCTCAGTGCAAGGGACATGGGGACATTCTGTGGCTTCTGGTAAGGGTGTGCAAGACTGAGACTCACTGAACCCCAATCTGCATGAGACATCTGAACACATGTTTCCTGAGGCTGTAAATGACTAGGCACAATGATCCATCTGATCTACTCCAGCTCCATATTCCCACTGCTATTTGAAAAGAGGATGACCATGGTGATGCTGATTTTTTAAAAAGTAATAATAAAAATATTGCAGTATAATGCCAAATATTTAGCAGTAATGCATACACACACAGAGCACCTGTTACAGAGCTTGCTTCTGTTGGATATATGATCTAAATAAAAACATTTGTCAGGTACTGGACTTCATTCAGATCTAATGTGACCCCAGCTAGGGTTAGTAACTTGGGTAGGAACTGTTTCTCTAACTACCACTTCAAAGTGCAATTCCTGCAAATAAACTGTCAGACAGATTCTGACAGCTATAAATTTAATCATGTTCACAACTGTAATGAGTATTTGCTAGTATATTCAGCATGTAGCCAATAGAAATTAATACAGAAGTTATACATACTTACATAAACACACCCATGTTCTAAATTAACAAAGTCCAAGTATTTATAGACTATGCATCAGAATATTCCGTGCTAGGTTAAAATTAGAAGATTGGCGAACAAAGAAAAGCAAAAAAGTAAACATTTCAAAAATATTTTAATAATATTTTTGTTTTTAGTATTTCTTTAAATAAGTAAATTTATGCAAGAGGTGTGACATTATATTGATGCATAGGGTATCTTTTAAAAAAAATTTAAGTTCACTATGTATTGTTCACAAAGAAAAACAACCCTTTTCCAATGGATTCACAAGTCATTATTCTAATTGTTATTCTATCCATACCAATGAAATATTTAACACAGATACCATTATGTTTTTAAGGATAGGCACAGGAAAAGATTCAGAGAGTTGAAACAGAATTTAGGTAATCCTCTAATAGTCCAACTATCCTTTCTCTTGCTTGCTAATGCTATCCTCCACTTCCCACTGGAATAGATTTATATACCTCAGCATTGATAAACCTAAAGTAATGCACATAAAAAAAATAATCCTAGCAATACACTTAAAGTGATGACCAGTGAACTCATCACTGATGAGTTACCACTCAGAAATAAAATAAAAATTTGGAATTATAATCAGAAAGGATCAGCTCAGTGCTTGACAGCATTAAAAAATAAAAGTATTTTAAAAATTCAGAATAAAACAATTTATTTCATTGTACAGATCCCTGGAATACTTGTATTCTGAATAACATGCAGAGCTTTTTCGGATTTGCAAATTGATTACAGAACTGGAAAAAGAGGATAAAAAAGGCGGAACATTAAGAGTAAGAGTACAGTAGAATTCTTCCAGCTTCAAAATGAAACGGGCCTATCTCAGGTATCTGTAAAACAATAAATGTGTACAGAGTGTTGAAACCTGGAAGAATGCTCTGGACATCCTCAGCCTATTCCTCTATTCTTTTCTTGATAATCACTCTTAGGAGACATCATACTAGTCCAGACAGGCTTTCATCCAGTAAAGCAATCCTTTTGCTTTTAAGAAGGATGAAGAATGATCCCGTTCACCTGCCCCACGAATAGTGCCCTGATAAGGATATAAATAAGCCACAGTGAACTTCCAGGACAATGTGCAGAATTTGACTCCCCCAGGAAAAATAAAAGAAAAAACAAAACAAAACAAAACAAAACCACCTAACAAAAAACACCCCAACAAGCTGATTCATAGTAATTACTTTTCTCTGGAAAAAAATAAGCAAATGCTACAATGTTTACCACACTATGTAGTGTAGGTGCTCACTTGCCACATATACAACTCATGCTTCCCACAAACATAGAGAAGGGGCATACAAACAAAATATTTCACAGGAAATATGTATTTTTCAAAAATGTCTAGATAATAACCAATGGAAACACCCCTTCTAGTTGTAATCATGCTGGCTGTCATTTATAGAATCCAATTCCAACTTTATTGAGGAATGCAATCCGCATTATCAGCTCTTCGAAAGAATCCATTGACAATACACAAGCTTCCTCTCCATTATAAACTTAATGACCATATGTAAGGTCTTCATCATGCTATTTACAAGCATTTTAAGGTATTTAATAGTATTATGAGGCTTTTAAATATTAAGTCAGAAAGGTTATGCTGTCTTGAACTTCCTTTCCTTCCCTCCCCTTCTTCAATTCTATTAGGCTACCTTAAAAAAAGAAATAGTCAGTGGAGTATGTGTTAAATCTGAAGAATCAATGACAACATTGTTGAATATAAGGTAAGACTAAGTATTATCTTCTCTTCTTCAACACCCACAGGTTGAAAAATCATTACCACAGATGTTCTGCCTTCAGGTGCTTGATTTTTTAACAATTTAAAATCTCTCTGAACTTTGTGCTTTGCACAAGGAACTTTCCTTTAAACAGCCACACCATTTCTTGCACATCCCTAAAACATTTAAATGGCTGTAGAAGACACTGGTTTAAAGCATTTGAAACATTTAGGTTATATAAAGAAAGTAGACATACAGGTTCAACGCACCTCTGCACGCTGTCTACATGTCCTTCAAATATAGAACTGGATAAAAATCAATTTTGATATTAACATGCAATAATGATCTACACATGTGATTCATATTCATTTGTTATTATGAAGCATACATGAAGTTAGCAACAACAAGGTTGGTACGAAAACACAAGGCTCAGCAACAAGATCTCATATTGGGATACATGCATCAAATTCCCTGGAGAGGAACAGCATCTTATTCCTTCATGGGTTAATAA
This sequence comes from Drymodes brunneopygia, assembly GCA_013400955.1. Taxonomy (NCBI): domain Eukaryota; kingdom Metazoa; phylum Chordata; class Aves; order Passeriformes; family Petroicidae; genus Drymodes; species Drymodes brunneopygia. The sequence continues at coordinate 75,707 of VZTZ01043168.1, forward strand.
TCTGCTCTCAGCTTAAAAGAGATGGCACCTGCTCTGCCAAATACATATTTGCATTTCCAAAGAATGAGAGCAGCAAACAAGGCAAGAGGAGGACTAATGAAACTTTTCCTGAATAAATTAAAGAACTTCACATGGGGAAGGGATGAAGAATTTGAATCTGAATGAAAACTGCAGAACATGACAAGAAATATGTACAAGAATTGGAAAACCTTTCCTGTTTGTGATACTCTCCAGTGAAAACCGGCCAAGAGTGTAAATAATGCAAGACAAACTGGAGCTCGACTGAACAGCAAATCCAAGGAGTCAGGATACATAGATTTTGATCTGATTTTAGTACAAATAAACAAAGCAAAAATGTCTCACTTCTCCAACTGCTGTCATTAAAAGTCCATGTTCCAGATTAGTTTATTTTGGATTTTGATATAATGCTTTTATTTAATTTTACTTTAAGATGGTAAAAGAATTATGGATGAATTACAGAAGTATTCAAGGTTTCTAGATTATGAAAGCATTACTCCACCCCCATAGGAGATTTTATCCTTTTAGTTAGGGTCCTGGACTAATCATGCAGAACTCACTATCTCAATATTAGGACACTGAAATGGTCGTCTCCTCCTTTAGCTGGACAGCATTTTGGGTCACTAATGTAATATCCAAAATGAAAACACTTCATGGAGTGACCACAGTTATCAGGCATGTGCCCTGAACTGAGATAAGGTCAGAAGGAATATGGCCTAAACCCTAAAGGAGTTCTCTTAAAAGTATAAAATCTTTTATACTCTTACTAGTTTCCTTTACAACTACCTGCTTGTTAAACTACACTGAAATAGGACTGAATATGTTCCTGAAAGCGGGAAAAGTATATTTGTAAGATTCTACAAATTCTTCTGTCATTGACAGTTGACCTACCCTGATCTCGTCAGCTCATCAGACCTAAATATGAACACACAAAAATTCTTAAAAGAGACTTGAACAACTTCTTGTTCACTGAATAGGCAACTCGATGTAAGTACTGGAGCTTCATCAAAACTCTTTCTCAACACCGACAGAGATATGTAGAAATCACCACCCTGGTATATTGTGCAATACAGGGTAGAAAAATATACTGAACACTCATATAAGCTGATTTTGTAGTTTCTGGGTGAATATTTATAGGAAATAGTCTGAGACAGAACATAAAGCTTTTCTACGAGTAACTATTTTGAATTTACAAAAGCAAAACATTTCATAACTGAATATGATACAATTTGAGGAACACAAAATAACCACTTGGCACTTTAAATTTAAAGAGGAAGTAAAAGAACATTCTTATCAGAGCACTTGTTTTTAACATCTAATGTTCAAAGCTGGGAGTTTCCCCAGGACTCCTTCAGCCATTCTACTTTTATGAAATAAGTTGTGTCAACAGCACTAAGCCTAACAAAGGGCAGTGCAAATTTTTATATCTGTTATATGAGATCATATTGTTTAGAAGGTTTGAATTCTTTGACATAGAAGTTGTCAGGCTGTTTAAACACAAATATCTTCATTGGTGCTTTTAAAGTAAAAACAGGCAAAATGAGTCACTGTACTTCCTGAGCAAAAGTTGTTGCAGTACTACACAATTTTAAATTTACAACAGCATATGAAGATAAACTTTATCACAGATGTAGTAGTTTTTCAGTACGTATGACATGTACCACAAAGTAAACCTAAATGCCTAAGTAAGGCCTCAGAGTTTCAAAGTAAATCCAGAATTTTTAGAAAAGCCTGTAATTTTATTTTTTATTAAAAAGCATTGCTGGAATATTTTCTACCAACAACAAATTAAGACAGACTTTTTGATAAAAAAAATACCATAGTCATGATTTTGGGACATCAAGAAAAATAGAAATGCTCCAGACTACTTGTTTATTTAGATACGCTTAAAAATAGGTCCTTTGATATTTAACTTCTGGTACATGGCCCATTCTAATGAACTCCTGTTTAAGGCTATTTTACTTTGTGTTTATATTCAGTAATGCATGGAGAGGCTTTGATACATTCTGAGGAGCTCAATTCTTCCTTACCTTCCTAGCTGAGTAGGTATCCAAGGGTATAATTTATCTCACATAAAGACAGATACTTTAAAATTAGATTTTAAACTGTGAACAAGTCACACCAGCCAGGCACCCTTTATAATGAATTGAGAGACCTGGATACATCCAGAATGTGCTTCAACTGACCTATAAAGGATGCTCATCTTAAAATTAAAATTTCCCCCCAGCAGGTGCTTTTGACTTTCCATTAGTAATAATAGGAGAGACAGAAGGTAACCAGATGGTATTTAGATTTTGAATAGAAGACAGTAGACCCATTAATGTATATTTTTAACATTTTTAAAATTTTATTTCTAAATGATGACCAAGTTATCAAAATCTAAAGAAAAAGACAAAGTAAAGATATTGAGTAAAATATTTTAGGGGTATACAAAGGCAGCATTCTGGTTACAGAAAGGAGATCAAATTAAGTTTTACATATCTAAACCTAAAATCTTTTCACAGAATTCACTACCTCAGGTTCTTTTAAATTTTAAAAAAAGGTTTTCATTGAGATTCATCTTGAAAATGAAAAAAAAAAAAGGTAAGCATTGTATTTCCTTTTGCTTGCTTAATTTGTTCCTGCCTGTAATCACATGTTTTTCAGTTTTCAACTACTTCAGTATCAATTTTTTGGCTTTAAACGTTCTCTCTTTTTTTTCTTTGTTCTCTTTTTTCCTTCTTCCCTTCTTAAAACCTGTTTCTGTCTCCCATTCACTTGATTAATTCATAAATTCATGCAGGAAACAGGAGGAAATCTAAAATTAAAGAGGCAAAACCAGCAGCAGACCCTTGAGTCTCGGGATGCAGTGGTTCATATTGTTGTGTCTAGGCCATAATCTCTACAGTCTAGATTTACAAGGAAACGCTATTTTTGCTCTCAGAAGACAAGACAGGAAAACTTGCTGATTGCACATCATCTGAGAATCTCTCCTAGGCAGATACAGCTGCCTTTACTATTTGCCATTCCTCTATTTCACTTCAGTGTAGCTTATCGGGTCTCTAAGACCACAAACACAGAGATTTGTGACTGCATGGAAAAGCCAGATATACTTCAAGAGCATTTAGGATTGATTTCAGGTAATTTCCAAACTCAAACCAGTGCATAAATCAGAAGTGTCCACCTCGGGACAGATTTGGACCAAAGAGAATAAATTTGATTCGTTGCTTTTACTTTACACAATATGCTTTAAAAGACAAAGGAGAGAAGAAAGACATTTCTGTTTACTGTGTGAGTTTCCCCCATTCCCTGACTAAACCACCAATACACTGGAATGCTTCATAATATCCACAAGGCAACCCAAAAGGCAAGCAAAGCACCATGTCACAGCAGAAGGCTCACAGTTTTGGATACACCAACAAACTTTTGTGAAGATTTCATCACCTCTCTGTTGAGACTGTTACTATTGCAAGGCCTAGAGAGTGAGCTTCTTATTGCAACTACTGAGCACTAGACCTCTCATTGAATGTCTAATGAAACAAAAAATAAAGTAACAATTTCAAACCAGGTAACCAAAATGTGTCTGAAAATCAAACTGAAAATAATGAAATAATTCAATGGCATTTGTATTAATTAAGTATTTCTGCCAGCATAAAAAAGGTAATTTCTAAAATCCTTAACAGAGAAGAAAAAATTATCTACGGGTCATTCTAGCCATGATTTACTATGGTAAACAACAAACATCTAAAAATAAAAACCTAATCAGTCCCCAGAATTGGAAGTCTAATCAGTAACACTGAACTGACAAACATGTCTACAACTTTGCTTGTCTTTGTTTTATTTACTTTTAAAAAAATCATTTAGGGCAAAACAATAGTCTCAGAGTTGTATACTTACATTCCAAACTCGTATTAAGGGGTAGGACAAGAAATAATTAAACAGCCTCCAAATACTTACATTTGTTAAGCTTTTAAACTTGTGGCAAACTAACTATATCCCTTCAGGGCTAAACTGCTGCAAACATTATTCAGAGAAGTCTTTTATTTTCTTCAGAAACAATTAAAAAAGAAAATGTGTTCTACATTGCATAAAGCTGTTTTACAGGGTGTTTGGGGACAAGTTACTCATCTCAATTTCAACTAAATAAATAAATAAATATTTACTTCTCAACTTCCTAAATTAGTCTAAATACTTTACCTGTATCAGATCATTTCTATCCATAATAAGAGCATTATTAGTGTACTGAAAACTAGGTCAGGTTGACAAAATCAAGATCTCTGTTTCAAAGCCCAAATTTTTAACTTTTTTCATTCTTTTAGGCAAGGTATTAAAAATAACTACAAACATCAAGCTCTTCTCAGTGAGACCCAACATGTGACTTCTTGAGCTTTCCTGTACTGTCAATTTGCTGGTTTAGCTATAAAAGTAGTCCCCAAAGAAAAAATTATTAATAAAATACTGTTATGAAAAACTAAAATTATGGACAAGTAATTGCCTTAAGTCTTCTATTACTGTTGCTAATTATTTTGTAAGTGCCACAGGAAGAAACAAACTGACTGAAGAAACTCACAACTGAAGGTCAAGAGATTCTTTACGTGGAATTCTTGTCACAAAAAGATTGTTTTTAACCTTTTATACCAGCTTCTATTGATTAAACTGGCTGTGAAAGGCTGTAATTCCTTCAGAATAACACTTAGAACCTAATCTATACAAGGGTAAAAAAAAATTGGGAACAACATTCATAGCAAGGTGTACTCCATATTCTTGGTATCTTTTTCACTTTAGACAGTAATGCAAAGGTCAGTTGGAATTCCTGGAGCAGGCTGCAAACTACTTGATTGCAACAAAGTGTAGGGAGATTTCAGGAGGCCAGCATCCTTTTCTTTCACAGCACTGCACTGTATTGGTGTCTCCCAGATCTGACTGGGAGAACTTTATCATAACTTTAAAATAAACATAAATGTCTCTCACAACCATCTTCTCCTTTCCACAGGTAGAAGTCTGGCTGAAATTATCTTGATCCAGCACACCAAACCACAAAACAAGACTAACTGTTTCTGCAACCCACTCCCTTCTAATTGTCACCACTCTTCCATAATTCCAGATACAGATGAAAATGAAAATGTTTCATCATCCACTTTTCATCAAGGCCTTAAAAAGACTTGTTAAAATTGTATGCAGAAGGCTTAACTTATCAGTGGCCTAATAAAGGTCATAACAACTCAGAAAGAATGAAGCATTGTATATTATCTACACTCAAGGACCGCCTGGATGATGCTCTTTGTCACACAGTTCAGTTTTAGGTGGTCCTGTGAGGAGCAGGGAGTTGGACTCAATGATCTTTATGGATCACTTAAAACTTGAGATATTCCATGATTCTATGCTATATGCTATTAGTTTTTATTACATTAAATTTAAAGCATGACTTCAAGATATTATCATTCCTTCTCTATGTGCCATTCACAAGAACTCAATGCTGCTGACATGCACACACAAAAGAAGCCCAGTCCAGCTATCCAGACACCTGACTGAAGTTTTCCAGTATCAACCTATTACTTCTTTTACTCCCAAATATGCTATTCACACCCTGCTTTATCAAAATGCTGCTCTAACAGGTTTCCTACAACTTTCTGATCATTCTCTTCATTCTTGTTCCAGTGATCTCATTCCATAGGCAAGAGGTACCTAGACCCATCCCATAGTGACACCTGAATGACAGTTCCAGAGCAGAAAGAGTGTAGAACCTCCTCATAAGTAAAAACCTAATATCTAGTGCTCTTTAAAACAGTTAACTTTATTACTTTCACACTGCATAAACGCTTAAAAATTCATGCATTGCTACTGAATACTGTTCAAGACACCTATAGGTGTTTAGAAAAGATGATTGCAGCTAGTATATAACAATTCATAGGCACTTGTCCCTAAAAGAAAAAAAAAAAAAGAAAGGCAGTTTTTCTTAAACCTGCCTAAGAGCAGCAACTTCTGATGTCTGCAGGCCCCTAAATTAGATTAACACAACTGGACACAAATATTTCAAATCCACAGTGTAAAACACATCACTCCACAAGCCATGATAAACACTGCCACCCTGCCATGATAAACAACAAAGTCCTTCTACCTTGACAAATGAACAAGAGAAGCCCCTGGAGGAAAGTGCTGCTAGGTGATGCCCCGTTTCTTGACACTTGTTTTCCTTCTGTACCAGATAGACATTTCAGGCTCAGAGCAATACTGGATTACCACTTTGGGGAGAAACAAGGGACTTATTTCCTGTCATTTTATCCATAAAGCATAGCACAAGTCCAGTCATTTGGGAATGCATATTAGGTATGGATTTTTTTTCCGGATGCATAATGACTTTCTAAATATGTGCATCATACCATTGAAGTGCAAAGAAAAACTATTACCTTACTACATTACGTCATTTAACCTAAATGGGAGTAGGAAATGTCAGGTAGCTTTTATAAAAACTTAAAAGACTACTTCTCCTGCAACAATTACTGGTTTTGTTGCATTGACTTTTTAATTTTATGATAGGACTTTTTAAGTTTTCGTTTGTTTTTTTAACTTGCATCAACCAGATAAACTGCCTTAGAAAATTAATAAAGTTGTATCTAAATTTGTAGTAAAACAGACGAACAATAAAGAACTGAAGACCCTAAAATCTGTTTGTTCAGCTATGGAAAAATGATACCTATGATATAGTAATCTGATGAGAAAACCATTAATCTATCTCCAAAACAGGATGCTCACAATGAAAAATGTAATTACATTCACTTCTGACAAATAAAACTGTTCTTAAAAAAAGAATCAGAACAACACTGGGCCACAAAACAAACACACACAAACAAACGAAAAACACGTAAAAACAAAACAAACCCAAAACACAAGAATGAGCTTGTAACATCAACATGTAAAGTTTAAGAAGACCATCCTTTAAAGCCTAAGTTTGCAGCTGCATCTTTTGTTTCCTGCCCTCGCTCTGTTCGCATCTACACTGGATGCCTCAGCACTTCACCGTTTTGAACCCGGCTCTCAGGGGCACCATCAGGACACCGACTGAGGTTGAGCAAAGTGATATAGGTCGACGAGGCAAATTGGCAGTAACTAGAAGTGAAAGCGACGCGTCGTGACAAATTCAACACAGCACGGCTAGCTACAACTTTCAGCTGAGCCCCTCCGCTACGCCCAGACACACAGCTGTGCATCACGGCCCCCCCAGTTCCGCGGCTCCCCCCGCTCCGGCCGCCCAGCGACTCGCGAACTTACTGCAGTGCGATGCGGGCGAGGGGAACGCTCGGCCCTGGGATGCGAGGAGCCCGGCGCCCAGGGCAGCCGCGGGACCGGCCATCCAGCCGGGCCACCGCCAGCGACGGCGGCGACACCGCCG
>VZTZ01043168.1:85838-108426 GCA_013400955.1 Drymodes brunneopygia
GTTTAATGAGAGATTTCTATGCACTACCAACTTCCATCTTCACCAAGTCTTGAGTGGTCAGATAAGCCTCAGAACTTCAGCTGGGAACCTGATTTTTTGTTTAATTATAATGACATTAATTTCTATTTATATTCACTTAGTTGATATATGGCACGAAAAGACTTTAGCTTTGAAGGGTGTTTTAGGCAATGTAGATGAGATTTAGCATACTGCTGATCATTTTATATAATAAATCCGTAGAAGTTTGGAAATAGAAAACATTTATCAGCATTTTTTTTGTTTCTTTTGTACTTGTATCCATTCTTCCTTTCTAAAATGTGCATTTAAAGGGTTTAATTTTCTTAAGACACAAGTGCTAGAAATTCTTGGAATCCTCTTTATTTTAGGAACCATGCAAAACCATGCCAGCCTGATTTTGTTTATAGAGGGGTTTCTTAAAGGAGAATTCCTTAATTCATCTAGTGCACTGGATGGGATTTCCTCAGTAGAAATGGTACCTGCTCTCTATAAATTAGCTTCTCTGCAGCACCATAAAAGACATTTAAGTGTTTTGAATTAGCACATTTCCAAAATGGATTGATACTCCAACTTTTTTTTTTAACAAGAGTTTGAAAATTTAGATGAGCTTCCAGTGTATAAGTGAAATGCAATTTTATGTTATATAATGGAATAAGTAAGTATTTATACCATATACTCAGTGATTCAAAGGCATTCATGACTAAAGTTTCATTTTTACATAGTTCTGATTGTCTTACATAAACTCGCATTGTACTTTAAAAAATCCATTCAATTATCTTCATATTCTTACAAAACCAGAAGAAACAACAACTTTTCTGTAACTTTGTAAAAATATGTTCTTCAGAGGCGTAGCATCTTACATATTAGCCTTTAAATTCACATCCAGTAGTCAACTTTATAAATATCTTTCCAAATGCCAGCTTCACAGTAGCACATGCCAAGTACTTGCCTTTACTTCCCCATGTCTAATGTAACGCTGTCCCTTTAAAACACTGATTTCAAGAGATTCTTTTTCTTCCAGGGAAGGAATTCAGTCCCAGTATATTTGAGCCTCAAGTTACTAAATATGGATCAAAACACTGAAATACAGTGAGTAGTTACTTAGTTGTGATAAATCATTCTAGTACAACACAAAATTTATATAGGCCTTGCAATAAAATGTTTGATCTTGTGGTATGGGGGAGAGGGCTGGTTTTGAATCACCATATTGCCTTAAAAATTGCTTTGAAGCACTCCCAGTTACACAAGGTCATATAAAAAATTAAAAAATGCTGAAAAAAAATATGTTCACAATTAAAAATACATTTTTTAATGTTTTGCAGAACTTCCATATATTTACTTAACTTAGGCCTTTACTGTTCTCTTCTGCTGTGTATTAGAACAGGGTCCAAATTCAGTTCCTATTGAAATGGAAAAGGTCCCACAAGTTCATTTACAGTTTGGAATGACAACTCCATTGACACTTGTCGCTTTAAAACTCCAAAGAAAAATTTGGAAAGAAGAAAAATTAACCCCTTCATTAAACATTTCATTTGCCTTAGGAAAGCAGCAACCCTCACACAGGTGAAAGCCAACTCAATACAGCTGAGCTGTAAAAGGTCAATGTAAAAGATGTCAAACTGAAGGACTCTAACATTAAGATTCTTTTTTCCACCGGAAAATACTTAGGAGATTGCTATCCACATGCCTAGTTTTAGAAATATTGCTGTATTATGTGCTGCTTTGAGAACAGATAGAGGATGGGGATAGATGGATTATGGGTAATGGCCAAGAGCTTCCTCAGCACAGAGCTCAGTGGCACTGTTTGTGCATAGCACATTCACATGAGCATCTTTGATCTGGTTTCAGTACAAAGCTCCATCATCCTGTTCCAGAAGCAGGATGCTGCCCAAACTGTGTATGCTCCTGTTCTCCCCTCCTCTAATCAAGCTCCTACCACAGGCAGATTAAAATATGCAAAGAGTTTGTCTGTTAACAGCTCACTCCCTCACAGCAAAGAAAATAACAGATGTCTAGAAGCCATAGCCAGAATTATAAATATTAAATTTATTATACTATATATTTAGGTCTGTGTTTGGATATTTAAATGAATTTTGTTGCTAAGCATGACTTTAGGTTGCTCATTTAACAAAACTTTGATGAACTTGGGACCCTACATTTTTTATATGATTCATGAAAGAATAAAGAACCTAACTCAAGAATCCTAACAGCAAAAATAATTCTCAGTTTCCAACATGTTTTATTTGCTTTTAATATATTTGCAACAATACAAGTCATCTGCAGTAATAGTATATTAGTAGTTTTGAAAGAAACAGGGTTCAGGCTTACAAATCTGACTTCAGTGGTGGCATGACTGTACAACATCACAGATACAAACTATTGAAAAGAAGCCTGACTCTATGTGAAATCAGCTGAGGTAACAGCAAGCTATATATAAAGAAAATATTTTTCAGAATATATGGTTATAAGAAACAGATGTAGTTCACCAAATTTGTTAAAGAAAAAAATTACTCTTCTCTGAATTTGATTCGCCTAACTTAGAACGCTTTTACACTATATGAAGAGTTTTGTGGAGAAAATGGAATTAAGTGGAAAAAAACCCCATCTTTCTTCATAGTAATTCTATACTTTGTGTGTTTTCATCCAGAAATATCAAGATAGAGTAGGCTACACTGCTCCCTCCCAGAAACAGCGAATTCACAAGCAATCCAAAGGAATCAAACAATTTAATCCAAACAAGATCTTTCACAAATTATGCTGATATCACTTTACATTAATTATTGTAGTGATAATGATATACCATAGACTAGTACATAGAGTCTTCTTGACCCATATACTTATTTACACAGTAATATACCTATTTACACAGTTGGGCTGGGAAAAATTCTTGCAAAATACCCAAATACCCAGGGACATTTGTAGGTCTCCTATCACTCACATTACTTATATTCAATATGCATAAATGTGTGTGTGTGTGTGTGTGTGTGTATGTATAAAATCTAAAATCTAGGGTGGCTAAAAGAAAATATGCCACAGAGCATACATTTGTACTTGAGAAAATCAAGGACTGTTGACAAACTACAGGAAATTACATCAGTCTGCTGAACTGTTATTTCTGGGCTTGTTATCCGGTATACCAGATACTCTAACCAAATCTTTAGCAATTCTTTCATTAATGCAATTAAGATTCAAGTCTGAAAGCATTTAAATTCACATCTCTTGAAGTAACACTGGCATACAAGACTGTTTGCTTGATACAAATGCTACAGTCAGTCTTGCTTCTGCCCTGGGAGAATCCTAGGCTGACTCCTCTTGGAATACATTTTGAGTCATATGAAGGACAGCAGGATGCGTGGGAACAATCTACATGAATTTACTAAGGGTAAATCTAGCCTGATGAATCTAGCTGTCCTCTGTGATGAACTGAGTGAATATATGGATGAGAGAAAAATGGAAGTACCAGTGGATGGTACTAATCTTGGCTTCTGCAAGGCTTTCTGTGCTTTTTCCCACAACATTCTCCTGTCCAAGCTGGACGTAACACACTGGATTGGTGGAAACTAGATACATGTGCAACCAGTTGGGCTAAGAGGGTAGTGGTTAATGGATTGTACACTATCTAAATACCAGTAGGAAGTGTCATTACCCAGGAATACATCTTTGCATCTTTAAGGATAAAAGATACGTCCTTACATCTTTATCAGTGACCTGAAGGACACACAGGAGTACTCGTTCTTAAAATCTGCAGGTGAGAGGACTAATTAACCCCTGCCAGAGGTAGGACTGCCATCCAGAGGGACCTAGACATGCTGCATGAAAGGTCTGAAAGGAACCTTATGAAATTTGACAGGAATAAATGCAAAGCCTTGCACTAGGGAAATAAAAACCCTCGGTAATGGGGCCTGGCTGGGGACCAGGTCTGTTGAAAAAGCCCTGGGAGTTTTGACCGACAGCAAGCTGAGCATGAGCATTGAGTCCTGGTGGAAAAGAAAGGCAGTGCCATCCTGGGCAATAACAAGGGGTGTTATTAGCCCCCTCCAACCAGTGTTTTGTACATCACACCTAGAATAATGGATCATAGGATAATTCTGGCTGAAAAGACTCTCAGGACATCTCCAGTTAGGATCAAATTTGAGATCAGACTAAGGGGCTTTATTCAAAAGACAGAGACAGCATAACTTCTGTGGGCAACCTGATTAGTGCTGGAGCATCCTCATGGTGAAGTTGTTTTTCCATATTTCAAGTCTGAACCTCTCATTTCCACTTATGCCCATAACCCCATGTCTTCCCACCATGCAGAGCATATCTCTGCCTTCTTGTTAGATTCCTCATGCATTTAACTCCGTGGGCTACTCTTAGGTGTTCCCAAATCCTTCCTTTCCAGGCTGGACAATCCTAGATGAGCCAGTGGTTATACAGATTGTCATATGGGTGTAAAAATGCTCAAATTACTAATCGATTTGTCTGTACTCTGGTTTCATATTATTACCTCTAGTGCTTTAAAGGAAGAAATGACAAGTACAAAAGAAATAAAGACAAAGGAACTAGAGTACCTTTCAGTGAATTTAAAGCTTTTTTTTTCCCTTACAACTTACTCTCATCTTTACCTTCCATGCACATACGCATATGCAGGTTTTTCCTCCTCTGTAATTCCTACTTCAGAGAGGGATCTTGGACAAACCTTAGGTCAGTGGGAGGATTTTCAGAGATATGGCTGGGCAATGGGTTGACAAGCTCCTAAAATCTACATGAAAGATACTATTTGTTTCAGCTGCAGGCAGGAATGAGCCCTTAGTCACACTAAATGAGAGATGAGAGTCTGAAAAGATATTATTTAGTTAAAGATTACTTAAGAAGTAGATGTCTAACCGCCCAATAATTCTGAAACTCTAAAATATAAAGACTACTAAGCTCTATGCAAATATTATAGTATCTAACTGGGGCAGGAGGTAAGGGGCAAAATGTGCTTACTGTCTATTTCTGGGTGTACCATTATAAGAGTAATATTTTTTTCACTACATTTCATTATATATGTATATGCAGGATATAAAAAAGAAGCATATGGCTAGCAGATGATATATTTATTTATATATCTCAAATATGCATTTATTTTAAATTATGGTTTTAAGATTAATTACCATATGTATGTTTACTGAACTGTCTTAACTGTGTGAAAAGACAGAACATGTCCTTAAACATTTGTTGAATTTTAACAAATGTTGCAGAACACTATCACTATTTAACATTCAATGACCAATGTAATTGTTACAAGAAGGTTTTGTGTTATGGTTTCAACTTTGTTCAAGGACAATTGAAGCATAATACATTCTCTGGTCAACTCTGGTCAATTCTCAGGCAATTGTTAAAAGAACAAAATTATTAAACTTAGATTTAGTTCATTCACAGTAATCATCTAGTGCAGAGATGATTCCTGTCACTAAAATACAAAATGAAAGATATTGTGGGACTCCTGAGTATAGTGTTTTTCTACCTCTGTTTTGTAAATTTCTTATAAGTTTTGCTTTGCTCATGTTGGTTATATCATGCCTGCACACGTGCTTCTGGCAGGTAAAATAATGAAAGGGCAACAGTGGGATGTTGTGTCTTAAAAAATAAAAATGCAGGAGAAATTTCTAAGAATCTAAGAATCTCCCTGCACTATTTCTGATGAGCAAAACAGAAGTTAGAATAGCTACTCTTCCCTAGATTCATGAATTGACAGAGGTAACATAGAACAGAATGTATGTCTGCCACAGAGGCAGTATAGAACTTTTGTGAGTTACAATTAAACAAGTATCAGTACAGACATAGGTGACTAAACAACTAATGAATCAATAATGAAGAGAAATTTAATCTAGAAATTTCCATGAAAATGGAAAGCAATTAGTGTAAACCATAAAAGAAAATGGCAACACTTTCCTGGTTGATGCAGCAAAAGGAAAGAGCAGAAAGGAAAAGGAACACATAGCAAACTGATGATATTACAATTTTCCTTAGCTTGAAAAAGCACCCTAAAAAAATTCAGCATCAGAAAAAGAACAAGAATAGTAAGAAATCATTTTAAAGTAGGGTTGAAATTTAAAACTACACATATGCCTGTCATTCCCAATATTTGAGTATAACTTGTCATAAAACAATCAAGTGAATTAAAAGAATTCAAAACTTGAATTTCTAACTAGTTAGAACTAATTAATTAGTCCTACTTCATTTACATTTTTCACTAAATATGTTCAGAAGAAAAAAATTTTGGAAAAACAACAGATAGGAGATATACTATGTTAGTAAGCTAGAGTTATATATCCAACCATATTAGTATGAGTATATCTGACTGGTGAAAATAATTAACAACACAATCAGCATCAAGACTTAGGGTTTAGGTACTATTATTCCACATATTAGAGAGGTATTATGGCTGAAAGTGAACAGAACTTAAAAGCTGAAATAAATTAGAAATAGTTAAGAAGAATTATCTCTAAAAGGAAATTGAAAAAAATAGTAAGAAAAAAAGAGAGAACTAATTACATTTAATTACTTTAAAAGAAAGGTTTTCCAGAGGGTTGATGGAATGAATTTGGAAGAATGTCTCCAAAAATGGCTTGTATCAGTGAAATTTAAGGGAGGAAAGCCGAAAAGGTGGGCTGAACAATGGAAAAGAAATTAAGAGTACTTTTTCTTCAAATTAGTAACAAGGAAGTCTTCAGAAAGAAGCTTTTGGTGGATTCAAGGCAATTAGAGAAAGAAAACAGTAGTGGCCAGTTAGCTGCTCTTAAATCTCAGATTCTTATATAGTTTTTGGTGGAATTTAGGATGTTCCTTTTTCTTCATATGAGTTTTGTTTTGCTGAAATGTCAGGGATCTATTTAAATCAGTTGGTCAACATATTTTTTAACAATGTAATAAAAGCTATTTTGTTGTATCTAAAATAAAGTAGATCCCTAAAGAAGCATACATTTTACTTTTACGTACTTGATGCTGCTGTCTTTGCTCATTGATATATTTTAAAGTATTTAAATGAAATGTACAAATCATTATTACACTGCAGATATTTCAAGTAACAGTTTTATATTCATGTTTGTTAAAAGTTAATAAAATTTCTATTCTTAATACTTTCTACTATTAAAATCCTCATGTCTTTTAGTGTTTTGAACATGTATGTAACAGAAAACTCATTCTATTCACTTTTCTGAGACCAGATTCACATACAGTTTCCAGGGAAAATTTTAGAAATTTATCAATGTGTTTTTCACTTTTTATTTTGTTTTACACGATGTTAAAAGCTATGTTCTCTTCTAGCTGTACTGTCACACATATCAACATAGCTTATTTTAGATTTACACCATATAAATAGGACGAAAACAAGGGAACTGGTTTTTGAGAGCAGCAGGATCCGGTGAGTAAAGCATTCATTGGCAAACTTAGATAATTTTGCTGTCTACACTGGTTCTGCTATTGGTCCATTACTTGACTTTGACATCCAGGATCTACGCATGTAAAATCAACGTTGTGATTTAAGACTACAATTTTTTAAATCTTCCCTTAACACAACAAACCTGAAGTATTCAGACAGAAAGAAAAAAAATCCCCATGTAACTACAGTTCTACTTTCAAAGATATCCACAAATTCCTTATTTTTGTTGGTACTTAGTAGATCAATGCCTAGGCCACCAGTGGGCCATTTTCTTTCATATCCCCTTCAGGAGACTAAATATAATACACATTTCAATCATTCCCACTGTAAATACTCAATTGAGTTCTGTACAAACCACAGGGAAATTGATTTTTCACTCAGAAATAACATCAGAAGTCAAAGAGGTAATCTTCCAAAAACTTAGCAGAATCTCAGAATGGTTGAGGTTGGAAGGGAGCTCTGGAGGTCATCTGGTCCAACTCTCCTGGCTTAATCAGCATCACCAGGAGCAGATTGCCCAGGGTTGCTCAGTGGTTAAGTACATGACCTGGGTGGCCTAGTTCAGACTTCTCTTTCTGAAGGCTTACAAATTTGCAAACCTTCCTTCACATGAGGGTAATTCATGATCCTCACTACCTGTGAATGCCAACCAACACAGAAAAGATGAATTGGACAAAAACACAGGAATGGTACTGTACTGATGTTGCCCTGGTTTTACAGGGCCTCATAAGTTATAACACTGTAGTTGTAGTTTCCCATGTTTGTTCTGTAAACATGGTTCTTGTTTTTCTTAACTAACCAAGATTGTTTTGTACTTGTAGAATTGTTTTTTATTCTTTTTTCTGGGGTAGAGAAAGATAATTGACCATGTTTTTATTCTGTAAATCTTCAGGGGTATTGACCCCTTTCACCAATCTTTGACTGTCCTTAAAACCCTGTAAAAATAGGTAAATAAAGAAAAGCAGGGCTTTTGGTCGGTCCTGCCTGGTGCAACCACTGCTGCTCTGTGACCCGCGTGTTTCTTCTGTTGTTAACTAACCAACATACTGATACTCCTACTGAGGGCCAAGAACTTGATTTTACCTTCTGTGTCTTCTGGATTCCAGCATGCTTTTCCACCTAGGGGGTCTATAAAGACATGTTTTGAATGGAATTCTGATACAATAAAATTTCTTTAAATCAATAGAAGTGACAGATTCCATCAAGATCAGATTGTATATTAAAATTCTGGCATAGCGGAGGAGAGGACTTTGAACCCCTTCAGAAAATGTCTGAAACCACTTCTTCTAATTTTGCTGTTGTCACTTTCTTATTCTCCTGACAAATTTTAAAAAAGAAATGGTAACACTTTTAAGATTATGTGAATACCTATTAGAATGCCCTGAAATGTCTATTAGATAAAGTTGTTTAAATGACTATGCTATGAATTTGGTTTTGGCTCTAGTTCAGCTTTTCCATAAATTACCATGATGTCTCAACCATGAAGGTTAAAGCCACTTTGGATTTGTGAATATGTGCCACACCAGGTTTCTAAGTTTTAAAGAATAAGAGACATATTGAATTTAGAATTAAACACTGAGATAAAAGAACCACATACTTAGAACTTGATTTTAAGTGTTTGCCTAGATAATCTAATCAATCATTTATACTATTTTACAGCAAGCCTTTTAAGTACTTATATATGTTTTACTTCTCTAGACTGAAATTATCTGGAGCAATGAGTTTCTCTGATGTGAATACTTACACAGTGTCAGCACAATGGAGTAGCAAATTTGGTTTGATCTCTAACAAAATGAATCCATGGAACTGTGTATATTCATCTAGCTTATATGAACTCCAACCTTATAGCTGTGTGGCATAGGAAATGTTTGCTTCTAAAAGCTAAATGAAACCAAAGTCAGGTAACCAAACTTTAAATACTATGCATGCATTTGCTACTCCCTTAGTTTCACTTTTTAGGCTAATTTTTTTGCACTCAGATTTTGAGTATACCAAATAATTTAATGCTTCTTCTGTTTCCTTTAATTACTTTAACAGCTTTTATCATATTTTAGTTTTAATAGCTTTGCAATGCTGAGTCTGTTTCAATGTAAAACAAACACTTTGATTAGCCCTTATTTTCAAAACTGTCTTGAATGGAATTACTTCTGTCTGTCTGCTAATATGAATAAACATGCACAGCCCCTTTCAAAACAGAAACCAATCCTGATGCTGAAAATTTTGCTAATTTCTATCACTTATGTATTCAGGCTTATTATCTGGAAACTATCTCCTTGATATTGTGCATTTGCATATGCATGAATAGTCATCCACCTGCGTACAGTTATTCTTGGTGCAGTGTTTTAGCACTTGAGAGCTGGAATTTGAGACATTATGCACCACTTCTACTCTTTACTGATTGAACCCTGATTCTTCTGTAGGAGGCTACACCTGACATGGACACTGAGGGAAATAGGACTGGTGGAAGGGAAGGGGAGATATCATCCTGCTCAACAATTCCAAGTAGTGCTGCAGCCATCAGAACTGCTGTGACGTGTGGAGTCCTGGAGCAAGATATACATAGGGACTTCTCCAGCTCCTCACCACCTTCAGAAAATGGACACACAACTTGCAATTGCCAAAGTTCAACAATTTCCTGTTTTGTTGTATTTGGTTTATTGGTTTTGGTTTGGTTTTTAATTCTGTGGTGGTCATCATAAAGCTAAAACTCAATTTCTTTTTAGACATGACTGTAAATTCAGGTCTTATCCAAATGATACTCTGCTTTTAGAAACAACTTTCAGCTTTTAACAAAAGTGACAGAATATTGAATGAATTTTTTTCTATTTGCAAAGCTGATTTTACTGCTAGAAAACTGAGACATATTTCAGACCGAGAAAGTTGGGACTGTTCAGCCTGGAGAAGATTGCATGGAGACCTGATATCAACTTTCCAGATTCTTAATGGGGCCTAAAGGGAAGACATAGAGGGGACTTCTAGTCAGGAACTGCAGTGATGGGACAAGGAGTAAGGGGTAAAAATTGAAAGAGGGGAAGTTTCAGTCAGACATTAGGAAGAAATTTGTTAATGTGAGGGTGATGAGGCACTGAAACGGGTGGCCCAGAGAGGTTGTGGATGCCCCAATTCTGGCAGTGTTCAAGGCCAGGCTGGATGGTGCTTTGAGCAACCTGGCCTAGTGAGAGGTGCTCAAACCAGAGGGGCTAGGAACTAGAAAATCTTTAAGATCTCTTCTAACCTCTTACCTTTCTATGACTCTATGGTATAACAGCATTTTAACTAATCCCCATTTGATTTAGTAGAAGAGTGTAAAATAGCTGATGCTGTTGCAAATGCATCCATGCTCCTTTGTACTATTTTCCTAGGATGGGCAGAAATCTCAGGGATGATAAATTCTTGTAAACTTTATGAAAACCAGTGGCTAAGCAAGTAAGACCCACTTCGTTTAGCAGCTTGGCTTTGAAAAAGGTTTCAGCCTAAGTGAAGCAGTTACCTATTCTGTTTGGTCTGGCAGCTGACTCACATGCACACTGGGAAGCAGGGACAATTTGGGTCACGTCCACAAAAGAATAAGGATTGCAATTTACAGAGACCCAGTGCAAGGTCTCTTTGAGACTGAAAGCACTGAGAGGTTATACTTGGCATGAAGCACTTGAAAAGAGACAGGAAAGAAAAATTTGTGAGACTTACGCTGTAGAAACACTCTGTCCCTGTAAGGATCCAGCATGGTATTGTACAGTTACAGTACAGCCCCTTCCAGAGACTCAGATCTTTGCAGGTTTTTCAAGATACCACTAAGGACTTGTGGCAAAGCTGGCCATGCAATGACACATTTCCATTTTAAATAGAAATGTTTTCAGCAAAACAATTTCAGTATGCAGATACAGCCACTAATTGCTCAAAGCTACTTCTTAAATAACTGAGCTACTTCCTCAGCCTGAGGGATCAGTCTATTCCCAGAATGACCAAATTTGCAAATTTTGTCAGAAGCAAAAGTACATAAGAGCTGCTTCTCTCCTTTCTAAGGAAAAAGTGCCCTGGATTTAGGACAAAATACTGAGCTTTGACTAGGCTGAAAACCACAGCAAATGAAAAGACCTCAATTATAGTTTTAAAATCCTTCACTTAACATTATTTTAAATTTTTAATTAGATGCCACAACTGTAGTCATGCAGAGATATACTGGGAGGAATTAGTCCATATTAGTGAATATTCATGAAAAAGGTGGTGGGATTTTCTTTTTCCAGCATTAGAGACTAGAGATGGGATCCTAGATATATGAAAATGAAGAGATCTTTGTTAGCCATTATTATATAAATGTACTTTATTCTTGCTTTTGAAAAAATGAAACAAATTATATGCAAAGAGTAAAAAGACAACCTTAAATAAGGGGGTCAGAGAAAAACTGATGGATGCAAACAGGTAAAATAATAGATCACAAAATGGCTTGGGTTGGAAGGGACCTCAAAGATCAACTGTTTCCAACCCCTTGCCATGAGCAGGGACATCTTCCACCAGACCAGGTTGCTCAAAGCCCCATCCAGCCTGGCCTTGGACACTTCCAAATATTAACTTATATTAACTTTCCATATTTGTAATAAAGTAAATAATGGGAAAATAGAAAAATGTTCTGGAAACACAAGAGAAATAGAAAGTTTGTTTAATGAGCCAGAAGTCAAGTAGAATATATATATATGGAAGATTAAGAACAAAGAGAAATTCCCCACATTATAATGCTCTCAGTCTGTAATCCTTTTTCCTAATAATCATATCTCAGCTAGAAAAAAATATGACAATGGCGTAGATATTTTCTTTAAATATCTGTAAGGCCCATAAAGAATTTATGCTATTTTTGTAATATTTGACATTAAATGCAGCAAAACATCTAAGAAAGTGGTGATACACAGTTTTCAGGAAGCACATACCAAGATTTTAGTGATCCTGAGATAAACAGTGCTGAAAAGTAAACTATAGCAACTCTACAAAATCATAGCTACTACATCTGCAAAAAAATAATGCACCTGAATAAGAAGTGTTTAATATTAATTCTTAAGAAAAATGTATCTGAAAAACACCTTCTTACTAAAAGGCATTCAGAATAATTGTCAAGCCTAGAAAACAGTAAGTGACCTACAGTTAGAAACCTTCCAATTTTCCCGGCTGAACTGACTGAATAGATCAAAAATTCAAGGAAGTTGCATAATTGACAAATAAAGAATGAAATTTTTAGCACTGACTGTAAAATCTCTTGCAAAGAAGCAACACTTTGATTTGCTTATGCCCTTGTACCACATTACTTTTTAATGGCACAATGATGTGTCAATTGAGATTAAGTTCCTTGAAAAGGTCTTTTCATTGAATTAAGCTTCTTAATAAAAGTAATTGCTTTTCTAATTCCCCGCTGGGCAACTGGAGCATAATCCAGTATCTACTATATAAAAAGTAGAGTCTCAATCACTTCAATTGATATTTGGACTGGAACCATAGCATCAACACAAACGCTACGGCCTTGGCAAAATAATGTGTAAGCAAGAATGGGACTGAATATGTAGCAGAAAAGAATTAGATGTGCTTAATAATATTAATGCAGAAAAAAAAGATTTCAATTTTTAGTTATATTTAGGCTTCCTTAAATTGATATATTTCCAGAAGCAAAGAAGACAAAGGAAGAGCAGCAGCTTTCCCTTGCAATAGATAGATCAGATAGCTAAGAGAAATCGTATTCTACCAACCCAGCTAAGAGAATAGCATATGAAACAAAGTTTAATGAACTGTCTTACTGAAATGTTGAGATTCTTATTCATGTAATAGCCAGCCCTTTCTGAAATTTACACTTTGTAAAAGAGATTATGTCTGGGCAAAGACTTCTCTCAATTTACAGCAGATTTTATGGTCTATCTCCACTTGCAAATTTGGTGCTGTGTAATAAAAGAGGTGGGTTACTTTTTTTGTCTTTTTTTTACTTTATGGAACTAGCATGTGGAACTAGCTAGTCTGCATAGCAGATAGCCAATTGGATTTTTTTTTGAGAAAGTGTATCCTTGGAAGAGCACAGTGGACACTGATTCATGCTGCTCAGCTATGGAATATTTGTTTCTTTTCCCAGATACTCCAAGTTGATCAAAGGAATGTAGATACTCAGATCCTGTGGAACAATCAGCTGCTGCATTAAAAATGAAAAATAGATACGTTGCAAACCAAATGGAACTTTTCAGGGTGCTTCTTTAACGAAACTAGCTATTAGTTTTTATTAAGAATCACAAAGATTTTGTTACCTAAAACCCACGATATTATAGTGAGAATCAAGAGGTCTTTCTCTTCCTGGTCCTGATGCTGATTTGCAGGATAACGCTGATATTTCTCTTTCTTTTAACTGCTTTTCCACTCATTTCTCTGGTCTAAATGTAAATTAGGTAGAACTATGTCTTTTGTATAGCACCTGGTATAGATGCAGTAGCATTCTCTATAGGCTTATGACATTTTAGTGAGAGAACTTAGAGGTATTTTGGAAGTAGCAGTTAAAAAACTGAAAATCAATCTTTTGGATGTGTATACCTCCACAGAAGCCACAGAGGCTGTCTGTAAGTTTTTTTCTGTCTTTCTCTTGACAAATGCAGAAACACTGAAAATGGTGAGTATGAAATTAAATATTTAATTAGCTTTCCATCTATACCCATTAACTAAATCTCTATTAGATTATAGTGATATTTCCTTCCACAGAATAATTACAAGGAGTTAATTGAACAAACTGGTCAAAAACACAGTAAGATTTTTGTCTATTTACAGTTTGTTTGGTTTTTTAAAATTTTGTTTTGTAGCAGGCTGCTTTAAATATTTCTATTTTACTCTAATTTTTATAATTAGAAATCATATCTGTTTCAGTATAGCTCATAAGTTATGAGGAGATTTTCTACATTAAGATAATCATCTCTCAGAACCAAGGACAGAGAAAAAGTGAAGCATATTTAAATAGAGTAGCAGACCCCTTCTTCCTTGGATCATGTAAAGAATGCTCTCTTTACTTGTCCTAGCTGTTACTAAGTTTTAGTTGGAAGCAACACAGAAGAATATTAAGCACAGTGTAGAGGTTTAACTAACGACTTCAAATGAAAGATCTGCAATGGACAGACTGTAAGGCTGCTCAGAATTCAAGATATAAAATTGCTTTGGGGAAGTGAACATAAAGTAACCTGCATTGTGTATTAGATGATTGCATCACAGGACATTCCATAACCTGCTTCACTGCTGCCTTGTTATCCCATGACAGCTGTGTCAAAATAATTTTTATCTTGCAAAATCAATCCTCAGCCTTGAAAAAACAAATGAAAGCCCAGCTTCATTATTCATAAATTAAAAATAAAAAATAGTTTGTAGCTATGGGAAACAATGTTCACCTTAATTAAAAAGTAATTTCAGACATTGATTTTAAATGTGCTTTATATATAAATTGCCTCTCATGTCTGATTCATACATCAGAAGTACTACTCATGGTATGAGCAGAAACAGGCAAGCACCTGTGAGATAAAAAGTTCTCCTACTTTACTATATGTACAACTTGATCTTAAAGAAACACTTCCTGCATTGCTAGTAGTTAACATTCTTCTGAATACCAGTCATTATAGCTTTTTTATTATTTTAACCCGTTTCTAAACAGGGAGATACTTATTGAAGGATTCTTTTAATATCTTTTATAGGTTTCATTCCATTTCTGTATATTTTCACTGGACCTTGACTGATAATAAATATTTTGTACTTTATGTATATACAAAGGTATTCAATTCAACTGCTCTAGTCTGTGAAGTTACATTACTTAGAGGCATTAAGATAATTGCACACCAGTTCAAAACATACCCATTTACCCCTAAAAGTTTGAGCAGATGTTTTTCTCTTTTTAAAGTGTACTGTTCATCCCAAAAAAATTAAATAAAATACAGAAAATCACCATTGCACACCAAATTAGGGGAAAGCTCATGAATACGCAATAGTATTAAAGTTATTCTGTCAAAATAATTTATAGGCATATAGAATTATTGCAGAAAGACTCAAAAAAAAATCAGTAACAAAAGCAGAACAAGAAATTTAATGAATTTGATAAGAAATGTTTCTCCAGATAGATACACACTTTAAAGATCATTTAAAAGTTAAAATGCATCATCAGACCACTGGACCAGAATTTAGTGAAAAAAATCTCCTTCTTTCTAATATTAATTTATCTGAAATTCTTGCATATCTATAGTAATTTCTGGATCTGGCACTGAAGCTGGAATACAGGTTTGTTCACACCCCACAATATCACAGAAAGTGGGTTTAGAAACCAACAACAAACCTATAACATAAACCTTAAGGGTTCTTTAAGCAAGTATTAGCTCACAGTTTAAGATGCCTGGTTGTCCATTACTGGCAGTGAAAATACAATCTATGCAGCGTGTAGAACCTAGAGATCTCAGCAGTCCCAGTGTGAGTGTCCATTGGAACTGAGCTGTCTGGGCTGTGTCTCTCTCAGCTGCACCAAACAGGTCCTCATCAGCTACACTGGGTGTGTATTTTTTTCCACCCATATATGGGCATTTCAGTTGCAGTGTCACAATCTGCTAGCTGAATTTTGCTGTTGTCACTGAGCACTTCTTTAAAATTGTGTTTATGACAGAGGAAAGTAAGATTTCTCTTTTTTTTTTTCTTATTTTAAAGGACTATTTGACTTGCATTTTAAAATATTTAATTATATTTTATTATAATATTTAAAATATTATTCAGAGTTCCTAATTAAAATGGAGAATGCAGCCTTGATCTCCCTGTAATTAACACTTTCTTTTTTGCAAATCAGTAGCGGTTCCTTTTAAATCAATGGGGGTTGTTCTGTCTCCTTGGAAACACTGCTAAACTTCCAGCATAAAAACCTGTACCAGGACAATGATACTTTTGCCAGATCAGCTCTGACAAACAAGATGTGGTTTCTTGGATGTCATGGCTACACAGTTCTCTGCAATTCTCTGATCTGAGAGATCTCAGTTGGGTTCTGATGCTTTGGTGTCTCATGGAGTTGGTATTTCATATTCACATTTTTCGGACAGCTTCAGAACAGTTATTGAGGCCAATACCTTTGGGACAGGCAGCAGGGCCCTTGTAGAATCATTTCTGGTCTTCGTTGCTCTTAGGTGAACCCCAAGAGCAGCAGGCATGATGTGTCACTGTCAGCTGGGACAAACTTGAAGTGCCTATGGCATGGGCTGAACCATGAGACTCTCATAAGGCCATGAGAAATACTCACTGCTGTGTTTCACAGATGCTACCAAGAATTTTCCAGAAGATAAATATTTTGAGTTGGCAGAAAATGTGCTCTTTATAGCCTTGTCAGGAGCTGGCTCCTACACAGCGGTATAGAGACAACAGCTTGCCTCCTCCTGGAGCTGCATCAGTTAGGGAATGAGTTGGTATAAATTTATTATATTAAAAAAAGAAAGAATATTCTCATAAAAATGTAAGCTAAACATAAACAGTATTATGCAGAGAATCATCATTTTTGTTGTTTTATGAAGTACTTGATTTACCAAGTGTTCTGATTTAACATGGCTGTTTGAACAAGAGCACTGAGCAACAAGAATACTACCAGGGGCTACTGTTTATTCCAAACATGCTTACCACCTGTGGCTCTGCACATCTTCTATTCATTTACAAATGTGGATCAGGAGAAGAACAGAACAATTTGATTACCCGACAGGTTTGAGCTGGGCAGTGAAAAATTTCAAAATCTGTCCTTGTTTTTGGGCTCATTATCCATTAATTGGAAAGTTAAAAGATTTGAAATGCATTTACATATGAAGCATAACACTGAATAAGTAAAGCAATTGTAACTTAGTTAAAAAAATCCCACTTTTACTGATATTGTGGTTCCATTGAAATCAAGGTGTCTATCACTGAATGACCATGTTTTCATCAAATTATTTTGCTTTTCAAGTCTGTATTTTTGGGGGCAGTTATAAGAAAGAAAATAAATCATCCTTGCACTGTAAGAACCAAGACTGATAGACTTAGTACTCTAGACTGGCTATAAAAAAGATAGAAACATGTAAAATACAGGAAACTGAACTACTGTGAAGTTACAGTAAACTAAAGCAGTTGGTATATCGTGGAAGAGTGTGGAAACGAAAACATGCAGAAGAAAAGTCAGAGATGACAGTTTCTCTCATGCTACCCCACATATTGCTTGATATTCTTGCTAAACTCAGTCTTTGCAAATAAGGCGTACTTGCAAATCACTTTGGTAGAAACATTATTCATGTATGCTTGGTGTCTGAACGCATATTGTATCCCAAGGAATGGCACACAATTTATGTTATTCTACCAATAACACTTTTGTAGTGTACACAGCGGAAAATGGCTTTGCCTGCATCTTCAATAATGTGCACTACCTCAGATCAGCAGTTTTCCATTCAAGCTTTAATAAAAACAACACTGAGCTTTCACATGGGGCATTAGATAAACCTTTTGCTAGAAGCTGGCTCAGAATCTCCCCATTCATTCAAATGTTTCTGGAAAGTTCATTTTAACTAAATGTACACATTTTTGCTGCCCAGTGAGAAGGTTTATTCTCTGAAGGTGAACTTGCTGCAAGAGTGCAAAGCTTTGTTTAAATAGGTAAGTGAAGCAGAAAAAGGCATGGCAATATCAGAAAGAAGTTATATTTCTGTCGTGCTAAGTCTATTTTAGTGGTGTTATTAAAACATATTTCCTAATCATGCACATACAATTTATTCCTTTTCACTTTATACTTCTTTAGTCAAGAGACTTTTCAAATGCACCTGGCTGAACTAAAGACCAGGTTTTGTTAAACTAGAAACTAATGAAGGTTACTCTTATAAGAACCATCTTCATTGTTTTACATGCTGCTAATAAACATTTAACAGATTTGTTTTACAAAATCTTTTAGGTTGTCAGTGGAATGGAAAATTATTTGACTCTCATACACAACAGGAATAACATTGACATAAAAACATATTTGGTATTAGCATTGCCGTCATAAAACTACCATCTAGAGCAGTTTTAGGATTATGTTATTGGTAGTATGTAAGAACTATAGCTTGACAACAAAAATTAATAATGCAAGAGCAAAAAATCTTACATTTTTACTAAAAATAGTAATATTCTTTGCAATTGAGAAAATTCAGGCTTGTGCCTCCTATTAGCAAACTCTTTTGTCATTTCCATAGCCAAAAAAAGGAGCAAATTACACCCTGTGAACCAGGCTAAAACTGTGGCTCAGCAGCTACATTTTTGACAAAGGCTATTGAAATGGTAAATAATAAATACTATTTTCCGCAGGAAAGAGATCTAACCATATTAAATAAAAAGAGTGCAAACTGATGTTCTGTGTGGCATGAAATAGCATTTTTTTCTTTGTCTCATTCTGCTAGTACTTTGAATAAAGATGAATATTTGCTTACAGGGCAGAAGAGAAGGCTGTCAACCATTAGAGATTTCAGACATGAATTACAGCTATTATAAATTATTGTTCTTTGTTGTTTACAGGTTGGGGTTTCTTTAATTAATAAAAAAACAACAAAAAAGACCCCCAAAAACCCCCACAGGTATAGTTTCAAAGTAGTAAAATAATATCCCTTTCTACCATTACAACTCTGTTTATCCCCAGCTGTAAGTTTGCAAGATCAATCAGATGAAAGATAACAGCATGTCAAAAAAGGGGATGAAATATTTTCTTCCAGGGCACTTAAAATAGAGAAGTTAGTATATTTGCAACAACAAAGAAAATCAAACCTTGGGTTGCAGAAAGGGCAGTCTGAATCTCAGAACAATAATTATATTTAGACATGGTGCTGGAGAACATATAAGTGTCTAAAGCCCTACTACAGCAAACAGCTTCCAAAAGAAAGTAGTGCTCTAATTATCTTGCTATGAGTGTACAGGTTCTGCATCTTCACTGATTTAGGCACGTGTTCAGCACTATCACAAATGCTTACAGATACATCTCCTGTGACTTAGCACTGTTAAAGCTCCATATGGTGAAGTAGGTGGCAGGATAAATTTCTTGAGCAGAAGTCTGTATGATGAGAAAGTTATTCTTAAGTGAATCTTTGCATAATGGAGAAAAACACTTTCTGCCATGTTGTTACTTCAAAAGATAGTTTGTTCTGCTTACACACAGGTACACAGAGGCTATTTCTTAAGTTTTTAAAATGAAACTAATATGCTTAATGAACTGATGACAGATTAGAAATTAAAATAGCAAAAAGCATTGAAAATTTGGGTAAGGGGACATGGGCACACAACAAAGAAATTAGGATTCTACTTGTGCTCCTTAAAAGAAGCTCCTATGAAAATTCACTTTCAACAAGATTTGTAAGATCTGATCTTTGGAGAATAAATAAGCCTCAGGGTAACAAAAGTAGTGTCAGTTCAAGATTTACCTTCCACACTTTATTTTATTCCTTATCTTCCTCCCACATTCCCTCTCGACCTTGCCTCAACTCCCCAGAATTTCAATTGGAAAAACAGTGCCGGCAAAGTTGAGCTGAGGCTGCATGGAATCTGTTTGAATGTCTATAAACACATAATGCAATAAACCCACAACTGGAAAAACCTGCACATGCACAATTGCCAACCACCTAATTTCTAGATGAAGTGTAAATAATGTATTCAAAATCAAATTACTAATATTTCATATGCAAAAAGAATCTGGCCTATATTTAGCTTCTCTTTAGGCTTTTAAATCTTGATTCATAGTTGTAGAAATCTCTCCTTAGTGTAACCCACTTAAGCTCAGCATAACCCATTTAAGGACAGACCTTCTAGATGTTAAAAGCCTTCTGGAACTGCAGTTTGCAGCTTAAAAGGGAATACAAAATTGGCAGCATAAAAAAAGAACACTTAGAATATACACCTGCCTGTAAATAGATTTTTTGATGGTGCTATTTGATTTCTATTTGGAGGACAAACACCACAATACTGGCTACAATACCAGTTCTCCATACACAAATATTGGCTTCAGAAGCTAGGTTTCAGTTTTTTATGGCCCAGAACTAAATACGACAGCTGCTATTTAGCAAACATAAAATCATCGCATGTCTGACAAAAATAACATACTTATTAATGCTGTATTGCAGTAGATTTGTTGATATTGTTGTTTATTCCAAATGACTGTGCAGTGCTGGAAAATAGAAAAATGATGAAAGGCTGAAAAAAAAGTTTTCCCCAAAAAGAAAACCCAGCGATTTTCAGTTTCCCACTGTAGACAGGCAAAGCCTCATGCTCCAAGGTTGCACACGTAAAGTTATAAAAGCAGAGCTCTTGGGAATCAGAGCAAGCAGTTCCAGAGGCATTGGAAGTTGGTCTCTGTATGGCTCACTTTTGGGGTGCCAACAGCAGTGCCAAAGGCTATGCAAGAGATTTGGTGCATATCTTATATGTGTGCATATCACTCATACCAAGTGAAGAGATAGAAGCATTTTTTGCACTAGTCAAGTCCATCTTGTGAATAGTCGGGATGTACAAATTATCATAAATGAATTCAGAGATGTGCTGAGAATTTTAATTTTATACAAATATGGAGTCTGTGCTTTTGCATATTTTCCATGAATATAATCAAATAATAGCCCAGAAATGACCTCTAAAACTGAGAATTGGAAACTAATTTGCATGGACTTGTTAAGCTAGGTTACACTAACACTAACTGTAATAAAATTTTAGATGACAGTCTTGCCACTGAAGATTTGCTTTTCCTTGCTTTTCCAGCTGATGCTACCATACCCAAGAAAGCTTTTGAAATATAAACATGAAATATATAGCCAAAGAAATGTACAAAAAGTCCCTTAAGATCAATCTTCAACCCCAGAGAAAGACAGATAAAGAAAAGTAATGTAAAACAAATCCCTGCAGATTTCTGAAGAATTTTGCTACAAGAATAAGGGTGAGACTGACATTTTTGCATTTCCCTAATGGTAGCCTACATGACATTGTTCTGCACAGCACTTCTTTGGACATATTTTGAAACTTGAAGTTATTTTTAAAACTTAAATATGTGGAAATTAATAACAAAATACTATCTTTAGTGAAGGCAGCTTCATCAACTACAATTTTTTCCAACCATATTTATTGGAAAACAATTAGATTGCATGCATTGCTACTCAGAGTGTATATTCTGCTTAAAAGAATTTTGATGGATATCATTTCCATAGTTAAGTTGAACTTGAGAGCAGTGGAACAGATTTTGGCATTACTATAAGGCATTTGTAAATGAAGAATCTGCCAAAGTAATTGGAGTTTTATTTTCACGGGTGACTCATTACTTAGCTGAAAGCAGCTTGGGTAGCAAACATGTTTTCCAAAATTTCATCTGAGAATATCAGAGGTGATTTTTTCATGCATCTTTGAAACTATTTGTTCTGACAACTACTTTTATGATTGATTTTAACTTGTTAAATCAGATGTTAAAAGACTACTCATTTTAACAAATCCTCAACTACTTAAGACTTCCTAAAAGGCTTAGGATGACAGTTTTTGTCTGATGCCAAACATCATAAAAACTATGTCAGAGCAAAAAAATTTAAGAGACTTCTAATCTTTTTTTGTAACTGTTTAAGATGCATTTCTGAATACTTTTATAAATTAAAAAGTTAAGATGAAAGTAGAGTATTTTATCTATAATCATTTATTTCATAGTTATCTTGTGCCTTCAAGATGGTTGCAGCTAGATTTCTTTAAATTGAATCAAAAGAAAAAAAAAAGCAAAAGAAAGTAGTAGCTGACCATCTGTGAAGAAACCATTGCCTCTAGCAACACCCAAGTATAATTTACTCCTCCTGAGGCTAAAGTTAAGATAAAACAGCTTCTAACTAAAGAGCAATTTAATGCTTCTAATCATGCAAGTTCAAAACCCCATCTTTTTATTTAACCAAAAGTCTTGTTTCATAGATTTTGCCTAAAATATTCAGGTTCCATTCATCCGAACTTTCAAAATGAAAAGATGCCTTTGGATAACTAAAACATCATATACAATTTCAGGTCCTTCCCCCATCTGATTAAACTTAACTTGATAAACTACTGTGAAATTGAAACAATTCTTAGCCTTCCAATAATTAATTACCTCATACACTCATTCAACATGAATTTTTTGTTCCATCAGAAATTGCTGTATGTCCTGGGTTGACTATA
>VZTZ01043177.1:1222-28623 GCA_013400955.1 Drymodes brunneopygia
AAAATGCAAATGCGTTCTCGGGAAAGACAGAGCGGCGAGAGCACCTGGACGGGAGTCATTAAAAAGCAATCTTTTATTCCCAGCCACCGTCTAACTTATAATTAGGAACTCTGCTCGCATTCCTGATTGGAGAAAGGAAACGCATTCCTCTAATACCGACATAAATATTCGCTTGTCACCCGGGCGAGGGGAGCGCGGTCCCGGTCCCCCCCTGTGTCCCCTGTCCCCTCTCGGTCCCCTCTGTCCCCCGGAGCTGCGGGAGACGCGGCTGTTTGGGGGGGGGAAAGCTGGGAAAAAAGGAGCCGGGAAAAGGGGCAGGAGGTCTCTTCCCGAGCCAGGTGTGTGCGGGGGGGCGGCAGCGGCGACACTTCGGGGTTTGGGGGTGGCTTTTTTTCCCCCCCTCCCCGTCCTTCCCCGGTGCCAAGCAGCGGTTTCAGACGTTTCTTTCGCAAGGAGAAACCCCCCTGAGGCCATGGAAATGCAAAGGAGGGTTTGATCGGGGTGGGGGAGTCGCGGCAGAGGCCGGGAGATGTTGCATTGGCTGCCGAAATTCCCCCTCGCCCTCCCACCCCTTTCCCTCTTCATTTATCCCCAACCTTTCCCTCTTTATTTCTCCCCGAGCGAGAGATGAACCCGCGGCCACCCCCGTGGCAGGGGATGGGATGGGATGGGATGGGATGGGATGGGGAGCAGCTCTGGAAATGTGGGAATGTGGGGCCTGGAAGTGGCGCAGGGGTCCCGGGATGCTCATCCCAACAACGGCAGGGAAGTTCCTTTTCTCCCAGGCCAGCCCAGCTATTCCCAAATTCAGCAAACCTCTATTGGATTTTAATTTAATTTTGTTCTGTTATTTCTTTTGTTGTTGTTATTTTTATTTTATCGGAAGAGAGGAGTGGGATTTTTTTATTCTGGTCATGCAAGAAGCAAAGATCCCATCCCAAACCGCCTCTGTTTAAAGCCTCCCCTCTATCAGCTCATGGTGATCTGGGTGCTTACAGCAGAAAATCTGTCATTTACCACCCCCAAATTGTGCCCCCTCCCCACTAATCGTTTCTAATTAAAGCATCATCTCATCCTAAAGCACACGGGGCTGCGGATATTTACACTTTGGAGAAAATCGGTGCAAAAAGCAGGGACTCAGAAATTACATTTTCCTGCGTGTTTTGGTTAATTATTGTCCCAAAATTAGGGGTAACATAAATGTGTCAGGGGGATCAAGTGTTGCTGTGAGTTCTGTCTGCTTCTCACAGCTTCTTTTTTTTTTTTGGCTGAGCTGCTAAAATTGCTGTTCCCACCACGGCTTAAATCAGATCCCCAGATCCCTGGGAACTTTGGGAAAAGTTCAGTGCAGGAAAAAGGAAAAGATCCTTTGGAGCAGCGATGCTCCCACTCTCCATCCATGATGTTGCTGGGGCATGAGTTCCTTCAAACCAGCAAATAATGCATTTACAGGCTGGGATAAAACAGGCTGGTTTAAAAACAATCCAAGAAGAGGGATTGATTCCCGTTGGGATTGATGAGCTGGGTTTTGGGGATGTTTTTGGGATTTGTTGTGTCACAGGAAGCCCCACGGGACCTTCTCCAGGGCAGAGCAGCTCAACCTAAAGCAGCTCCTGGGAGCAGCAACAGGCTCCTCTTCCACACCCAGGGGCAGAGATTAACAGCAAAAATCAGATGGTTTTGCTTCTCTTTTTTATGTTGGTGCTGTTCATTTTTCGGTTTGTTAAAAAAAATAATAATAATAAAAAAAAAAGAGGTTGGAATGAGCGAAGGAAGGCTGAGGGAATTCCCAAGTGGAATTCATGGCTGAGGGAGGATTAAATGGAACCTGTTCCCTGTCCTGGGGGAGTTTGGGGTCTGTGTGGAGTCACAGGAGCAGCACAAACAGAATTTCAGCTTTTCCCAGCTGACTTGCACTGCCTTGACCCACTCCACACGGAATGGGAAAAAAAGCCTTTAATTTTATTTATTTTATTTTTTAATCCGTGCTGAGTGGCCTGGCTTGGTCTGAACAATGCCAGTGGGCAGAAATGATTCAAGAGGGGAGAAGGGTTGGATTCAGGAGGGGAAGAAAAGCACTAAAAATTAAGACATGATGGGAATCTTAACCTCCAGCAGCCCAGGATGCTGCTCCTGGCAGAGATGATCCCAGGAGGGGCTCTCTGGGCTGAATTGGAAGTGCAGGGAGACCCCTTTGCTGTGGGAGAAATCCTTTTTCCTGGGTGTGAGGCAGCTTGGGGATGCGTGTGGTTAAATCCTGTGCCTGGAGAGGGATGGGGAGAGGAGTTCTGATGGAACAACAGGCACGGGCCGGGATTTGATGTGGTGGCATCGCTCTGGGCAGCGATGTCTGTCCCTCCCTCTGTGCTGCAGGGCGTGGTGTCACCTGTCCCCTCTGCTGCTCCCACAGTGTCACACCCAGACTGGGGCGGGATGGGATCAGCCCCGTGAAAAACCGGGAAACAGCAGAGTGAGCAGAGCTCCTGGAGGTGCCAGGGCTTCGGGAGAGGCTGTGCAGGGTGTGGGGATGTGTGTGCAGGTATTGCCCTGGCTGTGCTCTCATTGCCCAGCCCTGGCCACAGCAGCTCCAGCGATTTCCTCACCCCTGCAGGATCCACCTGGCAAAGCTGGGGTGTCCTGCAGGATCCCCTTTCCACGGGGAAAGGGCTCCAACAGCTCTTTCCATCTGGATTTTCCTCAGTTCAGGAAGTTGGAGGGAGCCCTGCCAGCATCACCCCAGCAATGCCCAGGTGCAAAACCCAAACCTGCCCCTGTTCTGTGGCATCAGGAGCAGGGCAGGGCTGAACTCCTGCCTTCTGCTCTGCTCCAGGTCTCTCCTGGGATGTGTTCCCCTCCCCATTTCCATGTGAGTGAAAGCCAGGCCAAGTTCTGCATCCCGTGAGAAACCCAATCCTTGCCTGCTGCAAACCCTGCAGAACCAAACGCAGCCCTGGCAGGCTGAGCTCAAAGCAAAGCTTGGTTAGGCTGAGAGCAAGGGCTGATCATCCCTGGGAGGTGACTGAGGGACAGCCTGAGCAGGCTGTGCTGCCACCAGGGCTCCTGAAGCAATCTCTAGAGCTCGGAAATATGAATTGCATCTCCCCACTCCTCTGCTCGATTGGCTGCTGGAATTCACCTCCATCCCCTCCCCTCCTGCAGCAGGTTGTGGTGAGATGTTAAAATCCAGCAGTGCATCCATCCCTTGTCCCAAGGCTTGGAATTACCTTTATTTACCTGTGTCTATGTTACAGCAGTAGCTGGCACAGCCCTGTTTTTTCCAGGCAGAGAAGAATCACAAAATGATGGTTTAGGCTGCTCTCAGGTGTCAGCTCTCCCCCCAAGTTTGGGTTTGGGATGGGTGGTTTGCAGCCAAGCAGCAGTGGAGAAGAGGGGAAAGGGTCAAGGGGATCTTTCTGTGCAGATCTAAGTGGCAAAACCCAGCTCTTGCCCATTCCATGCAGAGGGTTGGGGGAATCATTCCCCATCTCCATCTTTTTTTGGTGGGGCTGAAGAAACGAACCCCGGTGGTGTTTGTGTTGTTCCTGGCATAGCCCAGCAATGGAGGGGCTGCTCTGGTGACATTAAATGGCTGGACCAAGATCATTTCAGGAGGTGTTTTCTCAGCAGCAACAGAAAGTTTTGTGAGGTCTTAGCAAAAAGTCCCTGTTTGAAACCTGGGGAGGGCTGGGACTTTCCCAGAGAGCCTGGTGGGTGCTGAAGGAAATCCCAAATCCCTCATCTACTCAGATTTCAGGCTCATTTTGGTAAATTGTGTTGCTCTGCTGCGTATCAATTTATCTTTTTCTTTCCATTTTGAGAGGAGTTTGTTAGATAAATTAACCCGGAAACCAGCAGCTGGATATTCAAAGCATTGGCTGAAGGAGCTGCATCCGATGAAAAGCATTTCCTAAATAAGATAAGGAAAAGTGAATGATTTTGCTCCCCAGCTGTTTCCAGGTAACCCTGGAGGTGAAACCTGTCCTTTGCAGACATTTGAACACCTCTAAGGATTCTCCCTGGAAAAGTTTTGAGCGCTTGGAATAGTTTGGGTCGGAAAAAACCTTTTAAAAGTGATCTAGTCCTGCAGTGGGCAGGGGCATCCTCAGCCAGGTGGAACAGAGGGATGGGAATTGCATTGCCAAAAAAAGACTTTGTGACCGTTCCTTCTAAAAGGTTCAGGCTGGAGGAGCCTCGATTTTTGCTGTGGTGTCTCCTAGAGAAGAAAGTCACGGGTTGCTGATTGCAGCAGGGGGAATCGGGGTGATTTCACTGGTGCCTCCATCCCAATCCTGCTGGATCCCCTTCCTGCTGGCATCCTCCTCCCAGCTCAGCCCCTGCACCAATTCCTGCATCGCTGGTGCTCAGCAGGAGGAGATTATTCCACGTTAGACCTCACGAGGAGCGAATCTTTTCCCTTTTGCACGCTCCGGAGCGCAGGAAAATCCCACCGGGACAGGCAGGGGCTGGCGCTGGGCTCTGCCCTCGCTCTGCGCTCCTCCAGTGCGCGATTCAAAGCGCCCGGGCGCATTTCAGAGGGCTTTTTTTGGGCATTATAACAGCGTTCAGCACAAGGGTGTGCGGGGGAACCCTGCGGGCTCTGAGTCCGGGTGAGCCCTCGGGGCTGGACAGTTCCCGGCGTGGGGAGAGCACCTGGGTGTGACAGCGGGGACGGAGCGGCCCCTGCGACATCCACGGGTAAATTCCCATCTCCCAGCAGGGCTGGGCTCGTGCTCGTGCCTCTTTCCCAAAGAAAACGCCGTGGGGATGAAGAGTGTGGCTGGAAAGAGGAGGGGAGGAGGATGAGGCGGGTCTGGAGGTCCTGGCTGGGAAGGAGAAGGTTCTGAAGAGGCACCCACTGATTTCTGGTGGTGTGGAGCTCGATGATTTGTGCCCAGTCAGGTTTAGGCTGGCCCTGGGGTGGCATTAGCAGTTAAAGCCACTGAAATACGGGGGAAATGGCAGGGGGAACAGCACAGGCCAGAGCACACAGGTTTTGTCCCCAAGCCCAGCCAAGGTTGGATGGCTGAGCTGGAGCAGGGGTGTCCCCAGCCCTAAAGGCCTCTCTAAACCCATCTCTGCTTTGCTGGCACCACCCAGAGACAGAGCCCAGAGCCAAGGACACTTCAGTGGGACTCAGGAGAACAATACCCAGGCAGGAGCCTTCCCATCCATCAGGGCTGTGCTGGATCGGGTCTAGGGTTGGTCTCGCAGAAAAGCCACTCCTGAAACTGCCCGTGCCAGCTGTTTCCACCTCTCCCGTGCCACTCCTGATGCTCTTTCCCCCTTCTGTCCCTTTAAAAGTGGAAGGATTTGTTTTAAGTCCCGTTGCCGCTTCAGCACAACCTGTAAAAACCCATCAGTTCATGAGTTCGCTCCGAATTCTACCGGAACTCGCCAAAAAAAAAAAACAAACCACGGGGAGGGAAGGAGAACTGATACATTAACCGCCTTGTTCTGAACTCCTAACATAGGGCACGGCTTTCAAAAGCAGCCCGGGAGCCGGGGGAGAGCGTTCTGCATCACAAAGGTGTTGTTTGTCCCTCTTCCTGGTTTGTCACCTGCATATTCACAGCCCCTTTCCCATCTGGGTGTCGCTGCTGCCGCTGCTGCTGCCCAGAGAGAGCTTTGCATTTGTAGAGGCTGGGCCATCAAAGGAGCTCAAGGTGCCTTTGGTCTCCTCCTCCTCCTCCTCCTGAGCGCAGTTTCTGTCCTGCTGTTAAACCACTCAGTTGTTCCTCTACGGGCACGGTGATAATTTTTGGCAGGGACGCTGCTGCTCTTTCCCAAGGTGGATGTTCCTTTGCTCTCGGTGTGAAATGCTTCTCTCCTGTTCCCTTCTCACATCTCCGGCCTTGCAAGGGGGTTCCAGGTGTGTGGGACGGTCATTTCTCCTCTCCCACGGGGTTCTCTAGGCTCAGAGTGTGCTGGAGAAGGCTCAGAGAGTGCCTCAGATGTGCCCAGGTCGTGGCAGAGCCTCACATTTCCAGCCTGGCCTCGTGTCCATCACAGGTGTGGGAGCTTTCCTGGCTGCCAGGCACCATTCCCAAAGTTCCCAGTTTATCCTTCCTCTCTGGAATGGCATCTAGCCCACAAATGGGGATGGCCAGGCTCCCACCAGGAGCCCATGCAGCTTCTACTGCCAGGCTGAAGTGCCTGGTGACATCCTGGATGTCCTCAGAGGGCTGGCAGGGATTGTTCCCACTCCCCTGGTGAGCTGCTCCTCTCTTGGCAGCAGCTGGAGAGCGCTCAGGAAAACCCCAGAGCATCTCAGCATCACTGCACCTTCAAAGCCTGGGGGTGGAATTCACTTCACCTATCCCACATCTGCAATTTCTGTGTCTCCATCCCAGCCAGGGGCTCTTGGCTCCTTTCCTTGAGGAGAACTGGGCACTTTCTTCTGCTGCAATTCATCTCTCAGGTGTTTGATGGGGTTTGACTGGTGAAATCCTCTGGAGGGGGGATTTGAGGGGACCAGCTCAGAGCAATCTCCACCAGTGTCATCCAGCTTTAGGCAGAATATACCCCAAAAAAAGGTCTTTGCACACCTGCCTATTTCCTAGCTATCAAAATCCACAATTCCCATTGCCAAGCATGATTTCACATGGCTCAGATCAAGTCATGGACTTTTTATCCATCATTTCCCTGCATTTTATAATCTCTTTAGTGCTCATTGCTGCATTGGAATGGGTGCAGGAGCATTCATGACATCCAGGCTGGTATTAAAACCTCCAGGCCACCCCTCTCCTCAGGAAATTCCTGTTTTGTCCTGTCTCAGCCCAGCAGTTTGAGGGTTTTGCAGCTTCCTCTGTGACATATTTCATCCTGCCTTTAATCCAGGACACCCCAAAGAACAAACTCATCTTCCTTGTGCTCTTAGACACATCCAGGGTCTCCCACCACCCCCCAGCCACACCCACAAGTCTTTACCTCAGGATTGTGATAGAACTTTATCTCCAAACTCCCTAGAGAGAGATTGGAAGTGGTTTCCCCGTGGCCCTGTCGAGGGACACGGTCACAGATGTTTCTGCATTTCAGGAATTCCTCTGCCTTTGTTTTGCTTTCAGTTCTCTGAAATCAAAACCCTTTCCCCTTTTTCGCAGCCCGTGCCTCTTGATTTCACTTTTCACTTCGTGTTCCCTCTACATCTCAGCTGGAAGGCTCAGTTTTATGGCAGGAGTTACTCACGCCCAGTTTTCCAGGGAAATCACCATTATCCAACAGGATTCACACCCTAGGATGGAGCAGGGAGAGAAGGCAGGGCCCACCTGTGCTGTATCTGAGCCTGTGGGATGAATCCAAACCTCTCTGGGCAGAGCAGGAGCTCCCTGTGCTTCCAGAGGAGTGCACCTTGTCTAATTAATAGAGATATTTCCCGAGGGGTGGGAAGGGGGGAATGGAACTCCTTGAACAGCTGCCAAGCCTCCCTTTCAGCCTGTCCCTCTGCCCCCACGGGGACAACAATGGAGCCTGCTGCCAGACAGGGAGAAAACAGCTC
Organism: Drymodes brunneopygia; assembly: GCA_013400955.1. Taxonomy (NCBI): domain Eukaryota; kingdom Metazoa; phylum Chordata; class Aves; order Passeriformes; family Petroicidae; genus Drymodes; species Drymodes brunneopygia. Next base: position 8,718 of record VZTZ01043177.1, read on the forward strand.
TAAATCCTCAGCAGCCTCAGGGACACACTGAAGGGAGAATTCCCTTTTTTTTTTCCCTGAGCCTGATGTAGCTGGGAAGGAATGGGAGAGTCTGGGACCATCCAAAGCACAGTGAGAGTCAGGGAGATACCACTGGGCATCAGGTGAGCCAGAGCTCCTCCAGAGACATGAAAATCTGGTTAATGCTGGTTTTTTGAGAGATCTATGATTGATTTTTATCCCTCCTGGAGGGAGAGTCTTCCTGAATGTTTTACAGTGAAGTTTCCTTTGGAGTTAGTGGTGAAAGATGAGGTGCAGCTCATCTGACATCTGTCAGACTTTGACTTTGGGATGAGATGAATCCCATCCCAGCTGTGCCAGTTTCCCAACCATTGCCTGGAAGGGGATCCTGGATGACTGGGACAAAGATACCTCCCTTTAAACAGATCAATTTTGGCTTTGAATACACTCCTGGGCATTTTATGATCTACACAGACACGTGGAGTGCTGGAGGAGGATATTTCCATTGGAGGACTCCTCAATGTGAATCTTTAGTGATCAAATTACCTTTAAAAACCCCTTCACTTGAAGCCATGGTTGCTTTCCAAAGATGTGGAAGAACTGAGCAAAAATCCCCTATCTCAGAAGGGTGTTTGAGGGGAATTCTTGTGGAATTGCAATTCCTTGCACGTTCTGGGAACAGCCATTGAGATGAATTTGATGTGGAATAGGTTTTCTTAGAGATGCAGAGCAGGAGAGCTGGGTACCACTGAGATCCCATGGATTTGGGATGAGGATGAAGAGCCATCCTGAAGGCTCTGAGGGCAGTGCCCTTTATGGATCACAGAACCACTGAATCCCAGAATGGTTTGGGTTGGAAGGGATTTTAAAGCCCATCTATTTCCACCCCATCCCATGGGTAGGGACACTTCTCACTATCCCAGATTGTTCAAGAGCCCCATCCACACTTTTGATATATTCTGTTATTTTCCTACAGCCAAGGATTCAGGGACTGGGAATCCATAATCTAGAGAGGAAAATTTATAGATCCATAAACCTATAGAGAAAGGAACAGGCAGCCCAATCTCCGGGCTGAGAGCTGCTCTGCTGCTGCAGCAACAGCAGGGCTGTGGTCGGGGCATCCCCTGGAAAGATTTGCTGCTGGAAATGCTCAGACAAACCGAGAGGCTGAGTGGGGAAGGACAGGAGGGAAGTGCAGAGCTGCTTAAACACATCATTTGTGCTTTGTGCCTCACGTTTGTTGATGGCATTGCTGCAGAGTGATCAATTAGCTGATTTTATTGAGGTGCCCCTTGTCAGTGACTGCTCCATGAATCCCCTCAGCTCAGAATGAGTGTGAGGAGAAGTGGATTGGCTCTGCTGCTCGTTTTTGAAGTGCTTCTTTCCTCTCCCATGCTGCAGAGAGAGCAGTCTTTAAGCAGCACAGATTTAACTGTCTAACCCTCAAGCACCTTGGGTTAACTGAGATCCATCCCGCCGTGGGTTTGCAAAAATAGGTGTAACAGCTTCCATCAGCCTTAAATCCGGGAATCACCTCATCCATCCTCACGTGCTCCAGGCTGGATTAAATCTGCCTAACTCGGGATTGTGAAGAAGTCACGGCTAACACTGAGTCACTGCTCACAGGAATATCTTCTGGAGAAGGAAGGAGCTGGCTGGATCACTGCTCCTTCCTAGCAGGATGGCTCATGGATATTAGTGGATGGATTGCAAAACCTCAAAGTCACTTGCAACAGAGGGCTGAGGGCACAGAGGGAACGGGGTTTAGCCTGGGAGAGTCCAGGGCCCAGACAGATGGGGCAAACAACCCGGTTGAAAGAGAAGAGATAAGGCACATTAGCAGGAGATTGGGGATCAGACAGGGAAATGCTAATTCCGTGGCCACTGAAACCCTCGGTGCGAGTTGCCCACGGGCATTTGGGAAGTCTGTGATGCAGAGGAGTTTGAGTCCATTTGTCCTGCTGACTCAATGTGTAGTCTCGGTCTCCTGGTGAATGAAAGGGTCAAGCCCAGCCTAACATGAGGCAGGGGGATCCCAGCACAGCTTCCTAAAATTTTAGCTCCACTAAAATTGCAGTTGTCCTCTTGGCCAGAAGAGTCTCCAAATTCTGACAGAGAAATTAATTCAGGGTTTTTGTAAACTGGCTCAAATTTACAGCCATGGATACATTGGTGGGGTCTTCCAGCAGCAGTGACAGTGCTGGTGGCTCCTCCTGCCCCTGTCACTGGGACTCCAAATAAATTGGGGAATTCTGTCCTGCAGACAGGCTCCAGGAATGAGGGAAACCAGGCTGTTGTTGGATTCTTGCAAGAGCCCAGTTTTGGTAAGCTCTGGTACGAGAAGGGCAGGAAAAGATGCAAAACCTTGATTATTTAACAAACTGCAGACTTTGTGATTAATCAGGGGGACAAGGTAATTCAGCAGCTCGAACACATCCTTGGGACATGGGACCTCTGGCTGTACTTCTTCTCTGCTCTTCACAAACCTAAACAAACAGCTGGGTGTCCTGACCAGAGGAGAATCAGAAAGGTGGGAAATGGGAGTTTCCTGCAGGCTCTGGCAGAGCGAGCTGCCCACATCCCATTCCAAAGGACAGCGCGGGGTCACTCAGCAGAGCCACGAGGAAAAGCTGGGCCAGAATTACCTTTGACTCACTGTTTAAAAAACCAAAAAAGGCAGTTTTTGGGTGAGGACAGTGGCCAGGGCAGCTGGGCACGTGTGAGTCAGCGTGGCAGAGACCACGAGTGAGGATTTGGGGTCGTTCCCTCTGATGCACGGCAGCCCTGCTGAGCTGGGCTCATCACCCTCCACCTCAGGGCTGCACATCCCATCCCAGGGAGTCACCCAAGCTCCCTTTGCAGTCCAAGAAGGAGGGCTGGCACTTCCTGGCTGTGACTCACCAGCCCTATCAGTGCCAATCTCAGGAGGAAAAGATCTCTCTCCCTGTCGGGGATCAGCAGAACTGAGATGACCAATTGGGAGCCTGACTCCTGCATGAACCAGGTTAGGTCAGATGATTTAATTCCATCGTGCCCAAATCCTTAAGCTCATCCTGCCCTCTATTCCCGTGGATGAGGAATTTGTATTTCTGCAAAAATCTCTGCTTTTTTTGGGTTCTGTAGTGTTTCAATGCAAAAGCTTTAGAAAAAAAAAAAGCTTTAGAAAAGCTTTTCAAAGATTTAGTCCTTTGGACTGATTTTTTGTAACCAGGAGTGAGCTGCCAGGTGGAGGCACCTCCACAGAGACCACCCTCAGAGCCAGTCATGATTCTGACCCTGAAATCCCTGCAGCAGGACTCACCAACCCCTGTTGTCCTCTGAGCTCCACATTTTGGTGGTTCTGCTGACCTGGCTGATAAGATCTGTACAAACTCATTCATGCCCTGGTGCTGTCTGGTCCTCGAATTCCCAGACTGTTTCTGTTACTGTGAATGAGGAAGAGTTGGGTTGATCTCAAATTTCCTTGATCTTAGAGATGCCAGGAAAGGTGCCTGGGATTTTCTTTGATGCCAGAGGAACACAGAGGCATCAATACAATGGAAGAGTGAGGGAAGTGATGTGAACTCTAAACTCTAAACTTCAGGTCTCTGCACAGGTTTTGCTATTAAAACTGTCTGGGTGCTAAGACATCAACTTGGCCTTGGGCACTACTGTGCTAAGTTAGACTTTATTATTCATCTTAGGAAAGAATAGATGGAGACACCTCAGGTGTAATTTGTGCAATTTTCAGCCACGTTGACCCTTTTTCTGTGAAATTCAGGCCTTTCCCAAGTGTTTTTTGCAGACCTGCAATTGCTTGTGCAAAGGGACTGATGTCCTTCAGGCCCCAGAGGGGGACCCAGGCTGGGGACAAGGAGGGGCTCATGGAAGGGCTCTCAGCCCCACTGCTGCTCTAATCCATCTCTCAGAACTAGTTCCTACATGATCCAAGGCTTAAGCAATCCTGCTGCCTCTTTGTCCCTGCAATGACATTTAAACCTCTTGGCCCCAAGAGCTTCATCTGGCTGAGGTTCTGAAAAATGTTAGATATCCACAAATTCACAAAAACAGGGCAGTTAAATGGGGTAGAAATGTGAGGGACTGGTGTGAGCACGTGTGTGTGTGTGCATCCATGCTCCCTGGACATCCTAAATCCAGACAGAAAGGTCAGTGCTCACCAGTTTCAGTGCTCACAGAGCAATTCCTTGTTCTGTTTTTTGTTTTCTTCAATTCATCTTCTGTTTCATAGAATTAAAGAGCACAGAATGGTTTGGGTTGGGAGGGACCTTTGTGGTCACTCAGTTCCCATCCCCTTTGATGGGCAGGGATGTCATTCACTGCTTCAGGTGTCTCAGGGTCCATCCAGCCTGGCCTTGGACACTTCCAGAGATGGGGAATCCTCAAACTGATCCAGTACTTCACCATCCTCTGAGTAAAAAACTTCCTCCTAAAATCTCATTTAAATCTCTTCTCACTTAGTTAAAACTCTTTCCCTTGTCTTATCCCTATCTGCCCATGTGTAAAATCCCTCTCCATTTTTTTTTTTAATTACTGGAAGGCCACAATGAGGTCTTCCCAGTTCTCTGAGCTGAACAATCCCAGCTCCCTCAGCCTGTCTTTGTAGGACAGATCCTACAGAGGGTTTCTTCTCCCTGTTTTCCTCCTCATTCTGAGATGTGATTCATGGGAGGAAGGAGAACATGGAGCAAGCAGACCATGCTGGGAATCTCCTCATTGTTCTGTGTGGCTGAGGAAGGGGTGAAGTGGAGGAACCTTCTCGTTAGGTTTAAGGAGAATGAAGGACCCCAGTGCTTTGGAGGTTCCCAGTCACAGCTGGGTGTCACCCACTTCCCTGGTGGATTGGTGCTGCCAGTGTCATGTCCTAGGAAAGTCAAGCAAATGCTTTTTGTGAGGATTCTTTGGAGAGAAGAAGTGTTTGTTATGAAGGAAGGTAGTTAAATACATTTATAATATATATATACCTATATGCATAGATGGGTAGGTCATACATCATATATCCCTCTTAGCTTTGGCTTCTGCTCCAAAAACAGCTGGAACTCACAGAAAATCTTCCTCTGACTGTAGCAGACTTTGGGACAACCTGGCTGTCTCGTGTCTTGGACTCTGAGATCCTTCAGGAACCCTCAGGTTGCTTCACACCTTGATTCTGGGCCAGGAAAGTGCTGCTTTGGAGCAATTCCTTCTCCTCGCGTCTGAAGACTCCGACCTCCTTTAGGACCCGATCCTTCCAGTTGCTTCACCCTTTGACTCTGGGCCAGCAGAGTGTTTGCTTTGTGTTTATCCTCAAATACTGGGGCAGTTCTGCTCATTTTCTGTGCTCGGGCACTGGGCTGGGTCGTAGGGGTTGAGATCAAGCCTGGGAGAGCAGGGAGAGTCTCCCCTGTGCTGGGCTGATCCACAGCACGATATTATCCACGCTATCAGGGACACACAGCAATAATGTATGGAAATTACAGGCATATCTCAGCCCCATCTCCCCCATCCCAGAGCAGGGCAGAGAAGGAGCCCGGTTAAGGCTTGTACATATCTGACAAAGGTGCAGCAAAACTTGGCTTGGGGCTGGATGGGGTTTTGGGGCGTGCAAAGGCAGAATTGCAGAACTTCGGTGCGCGTCCTCCAGAGCTCACGGGATCCGGCTCCGTATCCTGACCTGCACCCAGCTCTCAGCTGGGATGGGTGCTGAGAGCTCTCTGAGCTCCTCCTGGCTGGATCCCCAGCCTTGGCCAAGCCTCAATCAATGTGAATAATTGATTTGGTACTTCTGGGGAACGGCGTAATCCGCCGGCGAGGGCGCGCTGCTGAGATTTTTGGGCAGCTTGGGCTCAAACCCCTGCTCTGGATGGAGCAGAGGAAACCTGTGCAGCTCATTTTCCCACCCCATGGGTGGGTGCCATAACCACCGAGCTGCTGACTCGGAGTCTAAAGGGGACATTGCGTCCTCCAGCCCGGCGTTGGGAATGGCACCTGAGGGGATGGGCACCCGAACAAATTACCACGAGGTAAGTTAGGGTGTGAACTCATCAGGTGCCAATTTTTTCTGTGGTAACTGCCCGTGTGAATGCTCTTTCCCTGCAATAAACACGAGCTGGTTCGTATTTACCAGGGGCTAAGAACGTTCACATGGCTGTTCACATGGCTCACACCCTGGTTTGACTCCCAGTAACTTGGGCCTGTGCCCCTAACCTCAGTACCCTTGAAAAGCCAGCCTGAAAAATAAGAATCCAACTCCTCTGCTTTACATAAACCACAATTTTGCCATTTCTCCGTTTCGGATTGCAATTATTTCACTTCACCTTCGGTTTGCCAGGAAGGATTTGCTGAGATTGGCTCCACTGCTCTGTTTTGGCAGAGAACTCGAGGTCCTTGAGGTCCTGGTGGCCAGGACCAGCCAAGAAGGGCAGATAATCTACAGACACCACACCAGCTTTGCTTACCTCATAGTCAGAGACCTTGTGGGCACTGACAGAATATTAATACTCCTGTTTCTCACAGCCAGCTCCCCAGCCCTGCAGAGATTTAACCACGTGGAGATATGAAGTCAGGCACTGACTAAAACACTCTTGAGCCAGTGGAGAAAGGGTGGTGTGGCTGTGGGATGAGCAACGCTCCCAGGTTGCCTTGAGGTCACCAGGTGCTTTGCCAAGTGCTTTCCACAGACCTGGGAAATGGTCACGGAGTTCTCTGAAGGAAAGACCTCCATTTTTCTGAAGGAAAGACCTTGGAACAGTGGTCTGTGAGTCTTCCAGGGGTGCAGAGATAGAAACCTTGCCTAGGAGCTGGCTGAGCATAACTGTGCAGGACAGAGCAAGGGGAAAATGCCTTTAAAATGTTCCAAGAATTGGACAGAATGTTCCAGTCAAAAAAAAAAAAAAAATACCCACAAAACTAACAACCCACTTGCTTACGGGCTGGGACTTTGTCTCATGATGATCCCAAAGGCTGACTCAAGTTATCTGAGGCATCTCCTTTCAGGTGAGATGGGGAAGATTCAACTCATCCTCGAGGAAGTTGCACCAACTGGGGGACAGCTCTGCTTTGAAAGCAGGGTTTTCTATCTCCAAGCACACCAGGAGTTGTATCTGTGCTCTGCTGGGTGACAGAACCTCCCCTAAGAGACCTCTGGACCCAATTCACTCACTCAATTTTAGCCCTGCAACGCTCAACTATCTGAGCCAACCACCTTAGAAAGTTGGGCACCTTCTGAGGGCGATTCATCCTTCCTGAGATTGGGATCTCTGGAGTGGATGTGATGAATCACTGTCTGGAGTTGCCTATCTTTCTCCATCCACTCCAGAAACAGCCTGAACACCTCCCTTTTAGACAAGGTAGGGTTGGGAGGGATGACTGGGTGCCTGAACACCCCACAAATATCATTGATGTGATGCCAGTTGGTGTCTGGGAGGGTTTTATCCCTATTTTAAGAGAGGCTGGTGAGAAACCTGAAGTGTTTGTCAGGTCCTTGACCTTCCTTGTTCATTTTGCCTGGAGAAAAGAGGTAAAAGACCCAAATCTTCTTCTTCTGATTTAAACACGGTATTTTTCAGTACATTTTTTCCAGGCAATATTTCTGGAGTTATTACAAATATTCAGGATTTTCATAGTTAATAATAAAGAATATTTTGGGACTTTCATTTCAGGGCTTAAAGTGACATCTGGCTAATGAAGACCAGAATAAGATTTTTGCAAGGAAATGATGTTCTACAAACATCCCGTGCAGTACAATTAACAGGTTTTTTTCTGGAGCAGATGGTTCTGGCCACTCTAGGAAAGGGTTGCTGACCTTAGGGCTTCTAATTCACGTTTTTCTTTAGGACTGGAGCATTGTTAGCAGACCTGTACAACCATTCATAGCTGTGATGGGGACAACCAAGACCTTGTAGAGAAAACAGGAGGAATTTTTCATCACTGCACCCTTCAGAGGGCAGCTCATGGTTGGTGGTTGGCCGATGGCTTGGTGGAACTTTGACAGTTTTGGAGAAATGTTGACTTGCTGACAGTGTTTGTTAACCACAGAATCACAGAAATAGCAGAAACATAGAGGGGTTTTAATTGGAAAGGACCTTGAAGATTATCTCATTCCAACTCCCTGCCATGGGACACCTTCCATGATCCCAGGGTGCTCCAAGCCCTGTCCAGCCTGGCCTTGGACACCTCAGGGATGGAGCAGCCACAGCTTCTTTGGGAATCTGTGCCAGGGCCTCACTTCCCTCACAGGGAACAATTTCTTCCTCATATCCAATCTAAATCTCTTCTCTTTTAAGTTCAAAACCATGCTGAGAGGTGATTTAGAAGCCTCTCCCTCTGAACTCACTGTTGGATATTTTTTTTGTGTGTCCATGGCTCAGGAGAAGGGTGAGATTCATCGTGGCAAGCTTTTGTCACCCAAAATTAAACATCTGGTTTAGAACTCCCATGTAGGACCCTTTTTTAGGGACTGACTCCCCCAGAGGGCAATTCAACCCCACCTATTCCAGCCATCCCTCTTAGGACAGAGCCAGCTGCTCTTCCGTGGTCCTGATGATTCTGTTATGAGGTCAGAGAGGTTTTGGTGATATCATTATCTGAATTCCTAACTTTAAGGTGTTCCAGAGAGATTAGATTGATGTTCAGCTCCATTGAGCTTTGGTTTCTGCCAGGAGCATGTGTGAAATTCCAGCCCTGGTGAATCCAGAGGGTTGGGGGTTTCCTTGGAAGTCCTGCAGCCTTGAGAACCTGTTTTTAGGCTGGAATGGTGTGAACTGGCACAGCTCCGTAGCCTGGAGGATGGGGACAGCAGGTGACAAGTGTCACACTGACGATGTTACAGTGCAGAGATGAACCCTGAGCTGGTTGTGGCTGAGGAAGCTGCGGGAGCTGCTTGCACAGAGCCGTGGCTTGAGAAGTTTGCTAGTACCTACACGTCCTCCCAAAATCTAATTGTGCTAATCCTGCAGCAACCCTGACTCCAGGGAACTTTCTAACCACGCTCTGGAAGCTTCCTTCTTGCTCTGCTCTGCTGCAAGCCTCTGCAGTGAGAAAGTCTCTGTCTCCAGACTGATTTCATAAGAGCAAACCCCGGTGTTTCATTCGGCTTTCGTGGATGTGTGTCCAGAGGAGGCAACCTGGAAACGGGGAGGTTTCCCCAGAACATCCTGAGCAGATGAGGGATATCACCCCAACTCCTGTGGCTTTGCAGAGTGTGGGTCTCCAGTGACCTCCAAAGTTTCGTGACAATTTGTTTTTTATGATGATTTATTCCGTTCTTACCATGATTACAGAAGTGATTACAGTTGAGTTTCTGAGTTAATGCAAAGCTTCAGCTCTGCAAAATTTGAACAGAACTGATCTCATTTTTCTCCAGTTGAAACACCCATCCACCTTCCCGTAATTCCAAAGTGTCTGAACACCTTTCCCTTTGCTTTCCTGTTCTTTGCATTGTGTTTCCCTTGAATTCCAGAAACTCCTTTGTTTGTTGGTGCAGTGCAATCCCTGCCTTATTTAGGAAGTCAGAGGGAATGGTGGGAGTAGCAAGCTCAGCTCTTTAGCATTAAACACGTCCATATTTCCAGGGCTTTCTTACAAATACTGAGAGCTTGATCTCAGAGGTGACTGGGGTCCCCTGCAATCCTGGATGGATAAGGTTTAATGGCCAAATATTCTGTGTACAGTGGATTCACTAAAGGCAGAAGGATATTTTTATATCCATACATCCCTGTGTTTGTCCCAGTCTGTTAACTGAGAAATCCCAGGAAATTCCAGCATTGATGATGGATAGTTCAACCCATTTGAAAGTGGGCCTGGGATATAAAGGGCTATGGGGTCATTTTTTTTAGGGTTTCAACAAGGATTCCACCTCATCTTCCCCTATTCACCCAAACAAGCTGGGATAAAATGCACTTTTGGGAAGAACTTTGAGCTGAGATGTTGAAGATGTCAACAGGGTAGGAGAATCCATCCTTTCTCTTGATGGATTTGGGCAGTCGGGGATTCATCGACTTCACCACACTGCAGGTCTGCTTCTGAGCTGAGTCTGGCTGGTTTCAGTGAACCATCACTGGTTCCCATTTCACTCCCAAACTGGAAAAAATGCTCCATGTAATCCAAGTATCTGGTTGGGAGTTTGTTACTTCCAGAGTACTTGGAGTAGATAATTTCGGGAGTGTCCTGTGGACCCCCTGGAGGTCTGGGAATGAGGTGTTCTTGTGTTCTGCCCCAGGCTGGTGAGGTGAGCAGGACTCTGCTTATGGTCACAGCACTGCTGATGTCTTGGGAGCAGACAGCAGAGGTGGGATGGGAGAGTGAAATTCTCAGTGTCTCTCTTGAAAGTTGTCTCTTAGAACAACAAAGAGATCAAGTTTGTGGCTTAGACCTGACTTAGACCTGACTGGACTGTCATGGCACCTGTGACTAAGGACCTTTGGTGACATTCATTTGTTGCTTCCTGCCCCAGAAGCAAAAGTCCTATTAACCTAACTAAAAATGGATTTATTTGTGAGAAATTAATGCCCTTTATTGTTTTCTACTGGGTACGGCTCTGTTATAAGGGATGCTGGCTGCCTCTGGTGAAGCAGATTTGGTGCTCTTTGACACAAGCAGCTCTTAATGCTTTAAGATGAAAAAAGATTAAGGAATTAGGTTTTTTTTTTTATTGTTGCCACTGTTACATTTGTACAAAACAGAGAGGTTTGGAGCAATGCTGATGTCCACCGCGCACCTCCCAGCACGGAGGGGGCATCGCTGTGACCTCTCCCTCTCCTTAACACAACTTTCAGCCAGTTTTGTACTGCCCGAGGCTCCAGGAGAAATTAGAACCCGGGTCTAAGGGTTTGCCTGCATGTGGAAGTCCCAGCAAATTAAACTCCTGATGGAGTTTCTGCGGTGCAACAAGTTACCACACATCAGCTGACCCTTGGTACCTGTCTGCGCGCCCGCGGCTCGCCTGCAGCAAGGCAGCTAATTAGACTTTGCTTACCCACAATAAAAAAAGGGTTAATTTAAATCACATTCGCCAGCCTTTGCTGTAGGCTAGGGATTCACATGTGTAGGATTGCTGTGGGTCAACTAGCACCAGGGAGTAATTTGAGCTCTGCTTGCTTGACCATGAGATTGAGCCCGGAGTGGAGACGGGGATTTGTCGTGCGCTGATTCCTTCAGGACATCCATGCTCAGACATCTGCAGCAGAGACATCTTTTCCTGTCTCCTCCGTGGTCGAGAAGGAGGAGGAATGGGTGGTTGTAGTGAGATGTGATTCTCACCCTGAAGATGTTTAAAAAAAAATGGAGTGAAAACACCTTGAGCTGTGCCCCCAAATGGTGTTTCTTAATTCTCTTTATTGCTGAGAGGGAAAGGTGGATGAGTCGCTCAGGTGGAGATCACTCCATGCCTGCTGGAGGTCATCAGCTGGACAAATGGATCTCACCTCCCATTGCAATTTAATCCTTGTGCCATCCAAGGAGCCCCCACCTGCCTTTCAAAAGGGCTCAGGTCTCCCAAAGACCCCACGTCAGACCTGCCAATATCTCAGAAACTCTGGCCTAAATACGGAGCACCTTCCAAAAAAGAATGAGTTCCTTTGGGACGTTCTGTTGCAGATAATTCAAGTGCTGATGACTGTTTGTAACTCAGGGTTTGTGAGAAATAGGTGGGAATGTTCTTCCACTCCTGGTGTCACATGTAGGTAAATCATTAGTGATTTCTGTACGTTTTATAGGTGTTCAGGATGACTCAGAGAACCGGGAATTCTCTGCAGGGTGCAATTCCTGCCTTGATGTGAGCCAAAATCATAGAACTGGTCAAGTTCCAAGGTACTGAGTGTGCAGGAGATGAATGAAGAGGCTTTGAGCTGTAGAAATAATGACCCAAGCACTTATTTACCCTTTTAAATCAGTATCTTTCAATAACCTGTACAATGCTGCAAATTTCTTTTCCGTAACACAGATAATCTTTTCCAAGTTTCCTTCCCAACACAGATAGTCCTTCCCATAACCTCAGTTTTGGGATTCCTACTTTCTTGTACAATCATAAGCAGGGAAAAGGACTAAAAGACTTCAGAAACAGTGAATTTGCAAACAGAACAGTGATAGCCCTCCCTGAGAGTTTGACACATTTGGCTAAATGTAGGTGATTAAAGCCATTTGAGATTTCCCTGGAGTCCATGTGCAGCTTTCCCACATCATGATCCTGTCTTGTGCAAGCATCTCACTGAGGGTTTCCCACATGGAAATATTTAGGAAATTGAATTGATTCCTGACCTTCAGATCCAGACATTTTTATTATCATTACAATTTTTTTATTATCGTTTATAATGGTTTTTATTATATTTTTATTTACCAGTGGCTAGCAAGTGATGCAAGTCAGTGTAGCTGTGTATGCAGGAGTGTGCAGTGCCATCCAAAGGGATGTTTTGTGTCACCCCAGGACCCCACATGCTTTAAGGAGTCAGGCTGGAGCCAGGAGGATGCTGGAAAGAACCTCAAATGGTACTCACCACACCTGTGCTCAAGCAGTTGCATTCCAGCCTGAGAATTCAACATGTGATAAACTAAGGAGAAAAAAAAAAAATATCCAGAGAATTTCAAGCAGGCAAGTACAATTTCTCCCAAAAGGCAGCTGTTGGGAGGTTTGCTTGGAATGTCTGCTTCCTGCCTAAAAGTGGGGTTATGTAAAGTAAGGTCAGCTGAATTACGTGCAGCAATGAAGATTTATCCTGGGAATAATGGGAATGACAGCTGAGAGTTCTGCTGGCCTGGCCATGGAGTTACGACCATCACAGGGAGTTGATCATGGAGAGAGGGGGATGAAACACAGAATTAGGGAATTCTAGGGTGTTAAGGGGTTGGAATGGATCTGAAGGATGATCCTTCAGTCCCAGTTCCCCCACCATGGGCAGGGACATTTTCCACCAGGCCAGGTTGCTCAAGGCCTTTCCAACCCGACCTTGAGAACATCCAGGGCTGGGGCATCAACAACTTCTCTGGGCAACCTGAAAACATGAAAAAGAGAATGAACCATCCTCCTGTGTTTTGGTTCAGCTAATTTGGATCAGGCTGAGCCAATGTTCAGGGAAGTGGAAGTTCACTTTGATGTGTGGAGATGAAGGAAGCCCACAGCTTCCAGACACTGGTAGCCCGCCGCCTGCCACCGTTTCCAAATTGACTTTAAGTGGTTCTCACTTTCAGGAGCAGTCAAGTAGTACTGATTTAGATCTGGGTCTGATTACTGTTGGAGAAGAAAATGAAGGTGTTTGTCTTACCTAGAAGGATGAGTTGTGGCGTTGCACGGGATAATCTTCAATTTGCTACCAGAAGCAGCTGCGCTAGAGACGGGCAGGTTATCAAAGCACTGAACTTCCTTTGTGATAAAAAAATGCATCATCCCCACACGACTGACTGCAGCAGAGCTGCTGCGGCTTGACACGTTCGCAGCCCTCAGCAGCACTGCAACACCTGTGCATGACCTCAGCTTAATCCAATGTCAAGGGCAAAAGGAAGAGATTGAAGGCTCGCTGTGGCGGCGGAGGCTCGGAGCGCACGCACGGACAGTTGCAGCAGCTCTGCTGGCAGGCAGCGACTTGTGAATTGCTTGATCTCATTCATTGTGTGCCAATACCTTGCTTCTCGTCACCTTGGAGAGTAAACAGAGGGAGGCAGAGCCGCGGCCGCCCCGCTCGTGAAAAGCGTTGCCGGGCCAACGCGCACAACCGCGCGCGGATGCACGGGAGGGGATGGGCCCTGCACGGGCACGCACCCCTCAGCCCGGGTGTGAAATGAGAGGTGACAGGCGGGCAGAACCCACAGCAGCAGAGCTCCCTGCCCGGGGATGGGGCTGGTGGGGTGTTATGGATCTGAGTGAGCGCACCTGGGCCGCCGGGCTCCGTCCCCTGCTCGTGCCAGCAGGGTATTGACAAACTGGAGGGCAGTCAAAGAGCCAGAGGGCTGGAAGGACTGATGCTGATGAGCAGAGATTAGCTCTGAGTGCTGATCTGGGCCAAGGAATGATGGGATGACAGCTCTCAGAGGTTTGTCAGGTGTATGTGGTAGAGGAAAGCAAGGAGGGATCGTTCCACGGGGAGCATAACTTGGAGAAGGGAAGGAAGGGAGATGCCAGTTAAATATCAGAGAAAACAACTTGCCTGGATGATCTAAAATGTCACTGTAGAGGAGAGATGTAAAAATGATGGAACTATCCCTGTTTGATTTGCTCAGCAGGATCCTAGGCAGGACCATGGGAATGTGTGATGGAGGTTTCTGTTTTATGGCTGGGTGGAACCGAATGAGTGACATTTTACTGGAATTCAGTGAGGGCTTATCTTCAGCTGGTGAGAATCTCCAGAGCTGCCCTGACTTTGGTGAAACTGTTGCAGAATCCAAAGACATGGGAGAGGCAATGGAGGGCTGGAATTCAGGATATGGCTGGATGAACTCTCTGGGCATTTATCTGTGCCTCAGCCTCAGGACTTGGACATTCACTTGTTGAGACACAAAATGGTGAAATCACCAATTTGTGACTCTGAGTACCAGGGATAACAAACTGTGCAATTATAACTTCCAACTGAGTGCAATAATTTGCTGTGGCCAGGTTTGAGTTCCTTCACGCTCTTCATCATGAAACTCATCCTCGAACCTGATCAGCAGCTGTATGCAGTGCCCACATCCTTGCCTGGATGCATGGATTTGATGGGTGGAGTGTTTAGTGATGAGGAGTTGGTTGGATGGTCAGGTCCAGGGGGTGGTGGTCAGTGGCTCAATGTCCCTATGGACATCACTGACCCCTCAGGGCTCTGTGCTGTGTCCAGTGCTGTTCAATTCCTTTATCAGTGCCATGGACAGTGACACTGAGGGCACTCTCTGCAGGCAGCACCCAGCTGAGTGGTGCAGGTGGCACAATGGAGGGCAAAGGTGACATCCACAGGGAGCTGGACAAGCCCCAGAGGTGACCCAAGGGAAATTCTTGAGGTTCTACAAGAGCAGTGCAAATTCCTAGACCCAGGCAAATCCCGGGATCAACCCAGGCTGGGGATGAAGGGATTGAGAGCAGCCCTGGGGAGCTGAGTTTGGTGGGTGAGAGGCTGGACATCCCCTGACCATGAGCACCCAGAAATCCAGGGCTGCATGCCCACAGGAGAGGGAGGTGATGCTTCCTCTCTGCTCAGCCCCCAGGAGCCCCACCTGGAATGCTGCATCCAGCTCTGGAGTGCTCAGCACAGCAGCAGGGCCAGAGGAGGCCACAGAAACACTGAGGGGGCTGGGATTGCTCAGCCTGGAGAAGAGAAGGGTTTGAGGAGACCTCAGAGCCCCTTCCAGTGCCTAAAGGGGTTTGCAAGAAAGGTGGGGACAAACGTTTTAGCAGAACCAGCTGAGACAGGACAAGGGAAAATATTTTTAAACTAAGAAAGGATTGATTTAGACTACATATAAGGAATACATTTTTTGTGATGAGAGTGGTGAGGCAGTGGCACAGGCTGCCCAGAGATGTGGATAACCCATCCCTGGGAATGCTCAAGGCCAGGTTGGGCTCTGGACAATCCCACGTGCTTGAAGATGTCCCTGGCCATGGCAGGAGGGTTGGACACAAGAGCTTTAAAGGCCCCTTCCTATTCTGTGACTCCACAAATGGGAATTGTCTCACTCAGGTTGTCATAACTGAAATATGGTTGAGTTGCTGCCTGAAAGAAACCTTTCCTTTCATCAGATCCAGCAGGACTTGGGTGAATAGGTCAGGCTACATTTAGGTAACTTCATTTTAGGTGGTTTTGTCCAGTGAGATGGGCCCTACCTGAGCTGCAAATGAGCTTTTGAGAAGCTCCTGAGTGCATGAGAACTGAAAATTCTTATTCAGAGCCCCTAAGCTCAGGTCAGTATTTTTCTTTAGAATTTCCTGAGTGGGGGTGAGGTGAAGAATTGATCTGGTGCCACTCAGAGGAGTAGGACACAGGCATTCCCCTCCTTTGGGCACACCCTCAGCGTGTGAGGTGGGCATTTCTCAACTCCCCATTATTAAAGGCTGTGAAAGGGCTGTACCCACAATAGATGTAAAAACGACTCTCAGGATCAACACTGTTTAAGGACTGTGCCTTTTCTCTCCTTAGCACCCTGCTGATAAGCCACCAGCACGTTCCTTAATCAAAGATTTGGTGTTTAAGAGGAGGCTACTCACAGAAAACAGCCAAAAATGCACATTTATATGGCAAACAGTCCGGGTTTATTGATTGACCTGACAAAGTACTGATAGAAGAACTTTCAAACTAATTTTTGGGGTCTCCAGAAGTGTGATGGAATCCCAGAGGGCTCTTGGCTGTGGAGTTGCCATCAGATCCCTGTGTAAATGCAGCTGGGAGGAAGGAGGAAGGGTTTTGCCATTGCAGCCAAGGTGGGGTTGGTATCTTTAGGGACAGGCTGGCTGCTAAACGCTGTTAAGGACCTGAGTCCAGGCTTTCTGAAAGCCCAGGAGTGCTGTGTGACCCCACCTGAGGGCCTGCCTGAGCTGACAGAGATCCCTGGATTGCAGCAGCCTTGTCGTGGTACTTTCTGTGCTGCTCAAAAATGCCTTGGGATCAGATCTCTGCAGAAAGGACAGAGCTGGGATGAATTATGGCTGTGGTGAGCAGGCAGGATCTCACCCTTCCCATCCAGCTGGCAGCCAAATCCACCCAGAGATCCCTTCCACTCCTTCTCCCAGCCCTGGCTGGGCTCTGGGGCTCGTTGCAGAGGGACCCTCGTGGTCCTTAGGCTGTAACCCCATTAGGTGAGCCAAAAACTGGAGCCTCCACCCCTCTGGCCGAGCTGTGCTGAACTTGTCTCAGCTGGAAGTCACTGCTTGCATGTTTTCCCATAGCTGCTGGAATCTGTTTGATTCCAGGCCGAGGTGTGACACGCAGCCTCCTCGCTCCTGGATGGGATTTTGGATTTTGGATTGTCTCCCAGGTGCTGAATTACCCACGAGAGATGCACGTTTTTCTTCACCTTCATGGTGTGGTATCCCAGGATTGGGGGTGCAGGAGGAGCTGAGATCTCAGGCACGCAACGTTTGGGGCTGAATTAATTCTTTTCCCTCAGTGTTGACCCAAAGCCTCCTCTCACAGCCCCAGGTGGGAACTGTGGCAGGCACGTGGCAGGAATTCTGCCATGCAGCAGCATTCCCCGGATTCCTGGGTCATTAAACAGCTCCAAGAAGCTCCAAGGTTATTATCAATTATGCTGGTATCTAGATTAGTCCCTGCTCTGCCACCTTATCAGTAGCAGAGCCATAAAGTTGGCCTTTGGGGTTCTTATCTCCTCACTTTGATCAAATCCCCAATCTCGGTTGCGCACTGAGTTGATCTCGTCTGCACCGGGTATCCAAAAGCTCTGCACAGGGCTCAGGGGCTGAAAACATGACCAGGATTCCTGATTTGCTTTATCCAAAGCCCTCTGAAGCCAGCTCTTTCCAGGAAATACTGATTTCACTCGAAGCACGTTGAAGTGATGCCCCCACAATGAAGGGAACAGGCAAAATTCCTTTTGATTTCCAATCTGCAGGAGCTGAGCTCCAGCTGAGGACAGCCTGTCCTCAAAGGAACAGCCTGGCCACAATTCCTTTCCTCTCTCTGTGAAAAAGAGGAGAAATAGCAGAAAAAGCAAACTGAAGAATGATATTCTCAAAAATCAGAGGTTTGATTTGGCTGCCCGAGTGGTTTCTTTCCACACATCCTAAAAAAAACCCCAAAACCAGAAGCTCCCAAGTGGTTTTAAAGGGGAGCTGATAAAAGTAGACACTAATAATGTACAAACCACATGCAGGAGGGGATGAATGCAAAAGTTTAAAGTGAGTCTGAGGCTCAGGGATTGAATCTGGGCCATGTTTGTGTGAGTCTCTTGAAGGCCAATCTGCTCAGGACTTTTGTGAGCACCAAACCTTAGGCAATTGTGGTCTGAGTCTTCCCTGGGTTCATCTGAGCTTCCTATCTGTGCTTTCTCCTGGGTTTTTCCTGTTGGCCATCATTTAAGAAGGTGCTGAAATAGAAAGAATAGGTAAAAATATGTTAAATATACACTTTGTGCAAAAACACAGCTGTGTCACCTCCCTGCTCTCATTTCCTAATCCAGGATATTGTTTTGCCCTCCTGTTTGTGCTCCCCTTCGAGTCAGCTCCCTCCAGCTGAGGCTTTTTGTTGGAAATCTCTTCCTCTGCAATAGATTTTGGATCAGGCTATGGATCAAGGCTTCTTTTTGAATGCCCAATATTTTCTGCTACTGCTCAAACATCCCTATAGATCTTTGTCAACTTAGCAACTGATATGAATAATATAAATGAACTGATATAAATAATACCCTCAGTAAACAAGTTTAGAATGAAATCCCTCCGTGGATAATTATGGCTGGTAAAGTAGAGCTGAACGTGGATTTATTGGAATGTTCACCTGAGAGGGGTTTTGTTGGTTTTGGTTCTGGTTTGCTTATTTATTTATTAAAATTCTTGGAGATTTTCGTGTTTTTAAATTATGGAAGTCTTAAAACACTTGGAACAGCAATTTCTTCAGAGCAGGGTCCAATGTGACAGCAGCTAACCCAGGGAACCCTGGGTCATGCGTGGGATTACTCATTTTCCTTGCATTAAATCTAATCCTTATGAAAACTCTGCTTGAGCCAAACACTTAACCACATGTTTAAGCACGTGGGACATCCTGTCCTGACATTCTTGCTTGTGTCTCCTCGATCCAGCTCTCAGCTGGGGCATCAAGTAAACCAGGAACAAATGGAATTGACCCAGGAGGGGAGAAAAGGAAATTTCCAGCTTCTCACCACCTTGCCCTTTTTATCAGTGAGTTGGAAGGTGGAAAACCTAAAAAACCCCCAGTGATCAGACAAGAAAAGGAAATTTCCAGCTTCTCACCACCTGGCCTGTTTGGTAGAGTGAGTTGAAAGGTGGAAAACCTAAAAAACCCTCAGTGATCAGACAAGAAAAGGAAATTTCCAGCTTCTCACCACCTGGCCTGTTTATCAGAGTGAGTTGAAAGGTGGAAAACCTAAAAAATTCCTCAGTGATCAGACAAGAAAAGGAAATTTCCAGCTTCTCACCACCTGGCCTGTTTGGTAGAGTGAGTTGAAAGGTGGAAAACCTAAAAAATTCCTCAGTGATCAGACAAGAAAAGGAAATTTCCAGCTTCTCACCACCTGGCCTGTTTATCAGAGTGAGTTGAAAGGTGGAAAACCTAAAAAATTCCTCAGTGATCAGACAAGACGTGAGTGGAAATGCAGAAAACAGCAGGGTTTGGTGCTGTTCCAAAGATATAAAGCACAACATTTATGGGTGAAGTGGGAAGATTCCTAAAGAGAAATAGAAGCCTCCCTTGCCCAAAATTGTGCTTACAGGTGCCACAGTGGCTTGGAAGTGAGGTTTTCATAACCACTGACAAATATCTGGCTACAGGCAGAGGCAGGACGTGCACCTCTTTTGGAGAACATCCACCCAGTGATCCATCAGCAGCTCAGCACTCAAACACAGCTCAGTCATTCATAATCCATCACCCACGTGTCAGCAGCTTTGTCCCTAATTCCCTGATGGAATGGCCCTTTCCATGGATGTGCATGGTGGTGCTGTTCCCACTCCACAGGTAGGAGATTAAAGCAAACCAAAATGCCCCCAGTCCACAGTGCCATACTCACACCTTAATAACTGCATCACCTTCTCTCCTAATTAAAGCAATTTACTGACAGAATTGATCCGTGTGCAGGCTGGGATGATTCTTATCTCCAATCCAGCGTTGGGACAGTTTCATAACCCACCCAACCTGGCAATGATGGAGGTTCTCCATCTCCAACAAAGAGGGATGAGGATTTTTGTTGCTCAGTGCTCATGACGTTCCTCTGTGGGCTTAACCCAATGCTGCGAGCCTGAAATTGAAATTATCGCTCTTAAGGTAAAAAACACACACACACATACACCAAA